>JAGFBZ010000052.1:0-180602 GCA_018398805.1 Hirundichthys speculiger
AGTTTTAGTCTTAGTTTTCGTTAACTATAATAACCCTGCTTTGAAAACACTGGTATGAAAATGAATCCTGAAAACAAGAACAAACACAATACACATCTAACTGTACACCCACTTTAGTGTTAGGTTGGACCCAACTCTAGTTCAATTTTTTATATTGCTCTCACACTCTGATCTGAACAGCTACATTTGATGAGGCAACACAGACAGACAACTACAAAGGAGAGGCTAATGTGATGGCCTATTCTCTTTAATTGCTGTCGATGAACTCTCACACCTCCCAAGAAGATCATGTCCATCACGAGTTATCAATGGCCGTCATTATGCTGTCCTGTCTCTTGGTGAGAGCATGGTAGCACATAAGACTGATGGGATACACTATTAAGCCAGCGATTCAAAGTTGTATACCTAATAAATGTATTAATTTAGACAAAAAATAATAACATATAGACATTCTATACAATAAAAACAACAACAATCCTAGAAGAACTCAAACAATTTAATGTCTCAGACATTGAACATAAAGGCAAATACACTTTCAAGTGCTTAATTTCAAAAATAGGTGACATGAAGAACAAAAAAGGAAAACTGAAAAGCTATACAGTGATAACCACTAATGCCACTTTGTTTATACCTTGCCAAAACCAAGGCTGCCCTTTAGTGCTAAGAACATTAAAGCTGTGAATTCTTCTTCACAGTCGAAGTTCCTTGGCAGGAAGAGTGTCATACTGCAGGTTGATGCAAATGGAATCCTCCTGCTCCCTGGCTCCTGGTCATAAAAATCAATTGAGCAGCCATGACTGAATCCAAGACTTGGGATCTGGTCTGCTCCAGTCACAAAACCAGAAGTTCCTCAAAGGAAATATCCAATCGTTCCTCTGTTGAGAAATATTACAGTACACTTTAGGAATTTGTGAGGTATTATGTTGTGAAATTGTAGTACATTTTTTTGGAGAATAGATGTGTATTATTGTATTTTTTATATGTTATAATGACCTTTAGGTTTATCACTTACGCTTTCCATGTCACATCAAACATTACCTGTTGTGCATCTAGCTATGAGAGATAAAAACACTACCAAAGACACTATAATCTTATGTTAACTAACTTCAATCTTGGTTTGTATTTTTACTTGTTGTCATGCAACTTTCCCAGTTGAAAATGTGAATTGCACCTACCCTCAATTGCCACCAGCCACTGCTCAAATTGGAAGACTGTGGTCTCCTCTGCTTCTCTTCGGTTACTGCCCTCCTCACTGTACACTGGTTTGAGCAGTGTTTTCATTGTAATTCGGGACAATTTTTCCCCAGTGTTGGTGAACAAAGGGGTAAATTGTTCCGAGTTAGCCAACACCATCTGCCAGAAATGACCACAGGCATCCATCCCAGCTGTATATTGCTGGATCATACTGGCAACCCTGTCAAACCAACAGATTTGTACTGTTATTTTTTTGTAATTCAATTTTCCCTTACTATGTTCATTATTTTGAGCACAAATGTGTAGATACATATCACCAGCATCATGGCTTTGGGGCTTGTATGGCGTTGTTAAGATTTGTAGTTAGACAAGTAAATGCAACTAATCTTAATGGAATTAGATAATATTATGTTTTAAGTACATATGCTAAACTTTTGTGATTTTTTGTTGTATTACTTGTTCATCGAATCTGATCTGATACGACAGATCTTCATCTTCCTCATAAACATCTAATGTACATGCACACATGATGCTGAAGGAAATACCTCAAAGTAACTTACATTCCATGTCTACTGTATTAAAAGCAGCAAACAGCACTCCTAAGCGTGTTGGAAGTAAAACTGGGATTATTCCTCTGGTGAACATGGTCAGATATGTCATGTCTTACATCTGAAGGGGATTAGAAATTAGCACAAAGGTGTCAACATGCAATGTTACCTGTGATAGCAGAAGTGGGCTACAACTTGGTGCCTCACTTCTGGGAGGTCCAGAATGGTTGCTGTGTATATTGTTGGGACCCCACAGCCAGCCACCCAGTCACCACAAGTATCTTTCAGTGCCTGTAGATCCTCATCTGTGGCACAACTGTTCGGCTTTTTAGTGTTTAAAAACATCAAACAGGGAATTTAATAGACTGTAAATGTAAAGCAAAATGAAATGTCTGTTCCATGTTTTGGATTATCTATGTGGCCAAAAAATAAAGTCTGTAAATGTATGGTTGACTTTCCTTACAAGTTACTCCACACATTACATCATATAAATACCTGTTCCATTTGACTCTTTTGGTCATCTTCCAGCAGAGAGATGATGTCCATGCTGGACAGCTGCGGCTTCTGGCCACACATCATCCGAAACACATTCTTATTAAGGGACCTCGGGCCTGGTCCGTTATGGGCCACGGACCAGGCCATCATTTTCCCTGCCTTAAAGAATTTTTGTTCTTCCAGTGCCCTTTGGTCGTAGGCAAAAAATAACTCTCCCACGCTACCCTCAAAGATGCCAAGAGTGCCATAAACTTCAATCATCAACAATCTGTAAGGAGGAATACCGGGATAATGTCATCTGATACTGTAGTGTATTTTGAAGGCCAAGGTTTCTGCCTGTTGCTTCCCATTGAGCACATGTAAAGCATCTGTAATCATGACAATAATAATAGTAGCCTAACAACAACAACAACTATTATCATTGTTATTATTCCTTGTTTTTGCTTTAAGGTACAAAAAATTAAATATGTCACAGCTACACCTTCATGTGTCACCCTCAACTGTTCCCAAAACAGTGAAAATCCAGCAGACTTATAAATCTGCACTCATAACTCATATTTCAAACTAACCTGAAAAATTCTCGCCTGGGGCCCCCGTAGTCATCAGCCATCTCTGATACAAATTCAAATCGTGGCTCTCTGTGCCACGCAAATTGAGATCGGGACAGGGCCAGGCAGGCGCTGTGGTAAATGTGCCTTTGGCGGGCAACAACCGTAATGGGTGTGGTGATGTCAATATTCGAATGCTGGAAATCCCTTAAAATAGTTGCCAGATCAATGTCATCCTGTTATCAAAAAGACAAGAAATTTACAATTGAGTTGTAGAGAGTGTTGTAATGTTACCTAGTGTTCGAACAGGTATCATTATTACCTGGTTTGGGAACTCCACAACCAGAACTCGTGGTACTCTACAGAGAGTAGTACGTTCTCCTGCGCTATAAGACCTCAGCTCCCTGCCCACTAAGATGTCTACTGTATGTCAGAGGACCACTTATAAGGACCCAAAAAATTCTGGTCATTGTAATAAATGTCTTTTCAAGAAGATATCTATGTAGCCAGGTGGCTAGAACTGAAATAATTATTAGGAGTTTATAGCATAGGCCTTTTGAAGCTGCTTTACACACATTGCATTCCTCTCTACCCACAAACTGGATACACAGTCACACTGTTTACCCAATAGTATAGGCTGTCATACTGATACAATGTCACTGCATGTCTTACAAAAGTATGTCTATGCAAGTGACAATAAAGTATCCTTGCATCGTTGTGATTAGAAGTGCTTACATTGGGAATGGTCCTTTCTGGTGGGGACAACAGAACCTCCTCAACATCCGATTCGTCGGACAGTATGTAAAATGGGTCCGCTCTATCCAACACAAATTACCACAGAACATGAAGATATTGAAAAACATTTAGAAAATTGGTGTTCTATGACAGTCAGAGCTATAATTGGATGTGTCATGTGCAACTTTTTAATTTCCACATATAATGATTGTTTTTATTACTTTTTTGTACCTATGTCACTCTTGAAGACAACTTTATTTTTGTTACTGCCGATACAGTGGAATATTAGGTATTTGCTGTGTTGCATTGTCTGTGTTCATCCTGCATCAGTAGATATCTGCTCTAGTTTGTTAGGTTGGCAGAGGTCATGACCTGAATATTATTTAATTACAATCTGTATGGTTTTCTGTTTCAATGGATCATAACAGTCAAGAAATTGGGACACTCTGTGGTAGAATAGTCCATTTACCTCATTGCTACCTCTGGCTCCTCAGTTGGGGCTGCAGTGTTGCTGTCCTGTGGGACCTCACTTTAATTAAATAAATAAATAATAAATAAATACACATCATATCCATGTACTATATATGATTCTGAAACTCAACCTAAAAACTACAATAAAATAACAACTTGCTTTTACAACGACCCTATCAACAGTAGGGTCAACAGTGCTGGCAGTAACACAGATGCATATCTAAGCATGAACATGAGGCAGGGGTACTTGGGCAAATGTGGATCTTCTCAAAGAACACAACTCAGAAATGTTTGGGAAACACTGTGGTATAATTATCCGTTTACCTCGCTGATACTCCGGGCTCTTGAGGTGGGGTAATGGTGCTGATGTTATCCCTGAAAAGGATAAGCTGACTATTAACATGCACTGTTGCATGTCTGACTCTCAGTATTTCAATGGATGGGACAATTAAAAAACATTGAATCATTGCAACAAAAAATTGAGTAATACTTGCCGGTTTATTTCCGGTTCTCTGGCAGAATTCTAAAATAACAAAAGAAATGCCCCTGTATGAGCCACAGTCATGGTACAGTATATTTGTATCTGACAGTGTGCTGATTGAGATGATCTTACCAGGGGACGGACATATAAATTGGAGCGCCAGAGTGCCCTCCTGGCATGAATGTCCATCGGACACTGTTCCTTGAGGGGAATGATCTCTCTGCGCCCATTCACCCTGCACAATTCAAAAAGGCCTGGCATGTTGGCAACGCTGGCCCGCAGTGCATCAAAAAATTGGTCTCGGGTGAACTGTAAATCCACCACCACCCGGCAAGGCGGTGTGGCATCTGAAATTTGATTTAAAAAAAAAAAAAAAAAGACAAGTTGGTGACAATAGTTTTTTTAAAAGTTAGTCTCAATTCTCATTGTGGTAATACGTTTCCAGAGTAAGACTGCCATTGTAGAAAATAACACTATATTACTTACTATATTTGTATAATAACTGTGTTTATTTGTATGTATATTACACTGCAGGATATTTTCTACTAAACTATACAAAGTGTGAATAGGCCTACCATTTATGGAGCGATAAGTCCTTAAATCAGGGCTCCTCAAAACAGACACCTTAAAAGTGACCTGTCTTGATGACCTGGCCCTCCGTCGTCCGTCTGTCGTTTGGGGGAAGGACTGTATTCTACAAGAAAAGTGATAAATAGTTAGAGCTACAGAAACATGGGGAAAAACAGATCCGCTTACAATATGTAAACCAAGTTGTGTTAATGGCAAAACAGTTGCGAAATGACCTATCTAGCTTTTTTCTTTAGTGTCCTTTAACAATGTGATTCTCTTCTCTGATTGGCTGATGGGGTGGCCATAACCTTCTACCTACTGCCTACCGTCTAGCAGCTACCTCTGAAGTTACGTCCCATAACAACTGTATTAAAGTAGCCTAATGAAAGATTGATTGACAGGTTATTGGCTGCGGAAAATATAGGCAAAACGATGTTGCCTACGAAATAGATGATTTTGTAGACATTTTTAATGTTCTGGTGGATTTAACGTGGATTGAAGTGATAACATCTGGATTTCGGGAAGACGCTTCCACAAGTTAAAGTCCGGAATTAAGGAAAAAGTTTTTCTCGAAAGGCCACAATGAGGCGGAGATAGTGAGGAGATAGTCGGCCTATTATGGCCTCCACCGATAAACCTAATAGCCTACAACAAAAGGATTCGTAATCTTATGTAGGCTACAGATCAGCAAAGTGGCTATTACGAGGATTCCCGAAAAGTAGCCTAGCCTAGCCTATGCTATTGGCTTCTTCATTCCCGCTGCTTCAGTCGGACACAGTTAAAATGATTAGCGTTAAACGGGCTTTCCATAGGCTTTTGGGCTTAAACCCAGATTCAGAAATAGACCATCAGGCTATTTGTGGATTGTTTTGGGCAACCTTACACTTTTATCGTTACACTCATTGTAGCCTACTGACACCATTAGGCCTAAAATGATACCAAAACATGTTTCTCGCCTCATCACATAGGAGACACGGGCTACATTCCACATAGGCTATAAGGTTATGCGAGATACTCTTTTAGGGTGACCAGATCTGACTTTGAGAAAAAAAGAGAGAGAGAAAGGGTGGTGGTGGTTGGTTTTCAACCAGTGATGGGGGTGAACATGACTCGCTTTCTAGCTAAACGAATCATAAATGCAGAATCCTGGGCGGTTCAAAATTCCAGACGTTTTTCAAATTCCGCCCGGACATAGCCAATTTTAGGTCTAAAAAAGAGGACACGTCCGGGAAAAGAGGACGTTTGGTCAACCTACTTTAGCAGTGATGGGGAGTCTATTTTTCTTTTACAACTTTTGGAATTCTTTGTGTTGCCTTACTAAGAGAAGCATATCTAATAGCCTACATAATTTTCTAATTTAATTACCATCAGAAGAAACACTTAAGGACACTGATACAATGGGAGATAAGCGGGTTAACAGCCTTCGAGGTCAACCTGTTCTATGAAAATGTCTCGGCGGAGAATTTTGAGTAAGCCTCCAGCCAGCATTTACTTCCATCGAACCAGTGACCTCATCTGCAGTAGGCTAGGCCTAACTGTAAGGATAACTAAATGGAATACACTGTTGACTAGGGTTGCCACCTTCCAGACATGAAAATAAGGGACAATTCCGTATTTTACGGGACGGGTGGCAACCGTAGGCTAGGCATTTTTTCAATTATTTTTAATTAATCAAAATAGTAATCAACGTTCAAATGTTTAGTTCATTTAACCGCGATATGTATTTGAGGTTATTTCACCCAGCCCCGTGTCACGGCCGTTAAAAGATTTTTTAATGCTTTATTTAGTCATGTCCAGTAAAGTGAGCACTAATCTGGAGACTGCAGTTGATACTAATAGCAGATGACATCAGGACCTCCAAAGCTGCAATGTTTGACATCAGTCTGAAAGCAGACGACGTATAATAGTTGCGAATTTAAAAATGATAGAAAAGAAAAGGGGGCGCGGGATCACCGTAGCGTGAACGGTGATTGAACATTGGGGTAGACATTTTTAAAATGTGCAGGTAGCAGCGCAGCACCGGCGTCTGTGGTAACTAGGCAACCGTGACAGCGTGGGGCGGGGCCAGGCACTGAGAGTGACAAGATGACTGGCACACACTTTTATAAAGATATGGGCACAGAGCGCAGCAGGTCCTGTTGTCCCAACACAAAGATTTTGCTGGCCGAAATGTTTCCTCTGTTTTATTTTGTTCATTATTGTTAAATTTAGTGTTGATGTGTGTGTGACAGACGTGTTTATGGGGCGTTAATGAAAATACGGGACAAATCGCGTCCCGTATTGAACTAATACGGGACGCAACATTTTTTTCTCAAATAAAGGACAATTCCGTATTTTACGGGACGGGTGGCAACCCTACTGTTGACCTATGTCATTTTTGATCTGAAAAACTATATGTATGCTGGATTTTTAATAAACACTTAGATTTACATTGTTCAAGTGTGCAGGCAGGTTTCTAAATATGCTTGCTGTAGCATAACACAGTTACCATTTTGTTTGAGCTGGAAAATATAAACCAGGATAGGCCAGAAAAGATTGAAAGATACATGGGCTTGTCTGTGGACCAAGACGAGCGTCGGTGTAGGCCTTTGTGAAAGTTAGTGCGAACAACGGTTACCCTAAGCCAATGCAAAATGTTACGGCTTCGAGGAATAGACCTAAATGAGAAATAAATGAAGAAAAACGACAGCATGTGCAGCTTTGTGTCCACAAAGACAAAGGAGGGGAATGGCCAAAGGTCCCATGTTTAACCGGCAGTTTTCGGACATTAGACAAATTATATAGGGTTAAAAGAAATGGGCAGCATTGGAAAATAAATGAATAAAACTTACCTGTCAACCATTGTTCACTCTTCCTCTCCGTGCAAAATGCGATCAAACGTTGCGTTCAATCTATCACGGATTTCTGTCACCCGGCGCCGAAACCTGGACATTTTTGCCAATGCGAATATAAGGCCCGGGCCGCCAAATCTTCAAAGTTTCAAAATTAGGCGGTAGAAGCAATAACAAATAAGAAATCACAACGTGAAAGCCTTAATTAAAAAAAATGTAAAAAACGGGAAATTGTAGTTTTAGTTCATTGAAGAACAGCAGAGATGGTTAAGATTTTGAAAAAAATATTTTGCTAGATTAAATATAAATATATTTTATAGCTTATTGCGTATAAAAGTGAATGGATGCCTTTGCAGTTCAAACTACAACCAACAAACAAATTCAAGGATACAATAGATTCATTGATATTCTTCCACTTATTGGGTAAAAAACACGAAATGCTGTGAAATTCCATTATGGGCTTTGTGCCTATAGCCATAAGGTGCTTACACAATAATTTTCTTCTATTTGGAATGTAGGCTACCGTTTAATCACTAATGTAATGCAAATCAGTGTGTTTCAATCTAATATCGATGAAGTGGAAAGGAAATTTCTTACTATGATGTGCAAGGTGCAGCGTAAACTTTTCTTACACCCTTGACCCAATATTGACAGGGGGAAAAAAAACACTATCTCACAGTATCTGTAGGCTATACAATGACGCCTTGGAATGATCACAATCTACACACATCAATTAGGACATAAACATTGTTTTCATGTTATGTTGCTAATAGTGTCTAAAAATGAGAAATGTGGAAAGTAGACAAGCTGGTCTATGGAGGTGTACAATCAGAGAGTAAGAGAGAGAGAGAGAGAGAGAGAGAGTAAATCAAACAGAAATGAAAATGTAAACACAAAGGAATCACCTGCAGCTGCTTACAACACAAATAGCTTAAGGGAATCACATATATGCATTATAATTTAACAAGCAAAAAGTAGACCTCCAAATTTTATTAGTGGTACAAACCTGAGTTGATTTGAAAATTATGGGTCCCAAAGCCATTCCAATTAAGACTGATGCAACATGAAAAGCAATGAAACATACACACATTTCTGTTTGAAAACCTACACAAGACACAAACAGGCACACACGAATGTAGTGTAGGTTTGGATGTATGCAAATAGTCACCAAGGGTATTTAATGTGTCATTTCATGTGTGTCATGTGTCATGTGTCAATTGCCCTGCAGGAATTTGTTCCTCATTCTTAAGTCTGAGTTCAGATAAGTGTGGTACCTCTTGCTTCTGCTTCACAATTTCCTAGAGCCGCTGCTCCCACATGCTGTCACCACCATGGACCAAATTTCTGCACACTCAGAAAATGATCTGCACCCTAGCCCTACCCCCCCCCACCCCCCCACCCCCCTCCACCATACACATTTTGTAGATTTTGCAGCAAGCATATACCAAATATATCTGTCGGAGCTCTGCCCTCAAAAGTCTTAAAGTAGCCTACTACCAGAGTTAAAAATCAGAATCAGTATTTATGTCTCTAATTCTGTAAAAGCTTACATTTTGGTGATATCTATAGGGTACAGAGGAATAATGTTGCACCCACAAGCAATAACACAACAATATTTTTAGTTGAGAAGTTGTAGATTAAGTTCAATCACAAAAAGTAGGCTCAAGAAGATTGCTTTATTCAGGTTCCATACAAGAGAGATAGCCCTGCTGGTATTCTCACTCCAATTGTCTATGGGCCTAATATGTTTTTGTTATTGGCCTATTATTATTATTATTATTATTATTATTATTATTATTATTATTATTATTATACATTGGTTTTCACCACACTCAAATATGCTTTACAGTGGAAGGGGGACCTCACTACCCACCACAAGTGTGTAGCACCCTAATATGAAGGTTTCTTATTCTTCTGCCCTGGCATTCAAAACAGGAATGATACTGTATTCTAGTCAGTTATGTATATTGGGCTGCCTAGGGGCGTGTGGGACATGTCAGCAAACTCACTGAGTTATCCATTTGTGTCTTCAAGGCAAGTTGCAGAAAGCTATGGTTAAACAGCAAAAGATACTTCTGGTGGCTGCATCGTGAAAATCACGCTTGGATATCTATGAGTCGATCAAGACAAGTGCAAGTGAATTCTGAGAGAATGGGCGTAAAGTAGTTGTGCACAATGGAGAGCGGGAGACATCTTGTGGCCGCAAATGGTCTGTGCGTGCAAGTCAGAGAACACTCAAACTTCGAAGCATGTAGGCTATTGCTTACAACAAAATGTGAAATCTCTGAAGAGAAAATAATACTTCAGTCTCCAAAGTTTGTGGGCATATTTGTGGGGTCATTTAGGCTAGGCTACTTGGCTGAACTGACGGCTTAGACCGAAAAAAAAAAAAAAAATCGCAATTGCTTGGCAGCAAATGAGCATTTGACATTTGAATGCGACAATTATATGTTATCGTGAATTTAAATGGAATAAAATGCAAAACGTGCCAAGTCCCTCGGCCGGGGTTTGAACCCGAGACGATCCAAAAACAACTGCACAGTCCTAGACAGCACCTACTCAACCCATTGAGCTACGGTTTTCATGTGACTTTGCCACTTCACTAATTTAATCAATAACAAGTTGTCCTTTTTTCAGTTGGGCATAAACATAATAAATGCCTTATCTTTCGTTTTCTTTTGAAATAACAACAAAGATAGCACCTGAGTAGACAAAACTTTATTTCCGCCAAACTAACAAATCACTGTGATAACAAAGGCGAGGTTGCGAAAAAGTCTATTTGCATCGGTGAAAGAGATCTGAGTTGGACTGTTCTGGACTGCTCCCTGTGGCGAATGATTGGTGGAAAGCAATTAAAATGTATTGGCTGAGGAAACACTGGGAGGAGATCATTATCATAGATTAAAACGGCGCTTTTTACGCCGCTTTTTTGCAAATGAAACGCCGTAAAATACGGCGTAATTGGCGGGCAAAAAACGCCGTATTTTACGGCGTTTTTGAAAGCGCCGTAAAATACGCCGTATTTCCGAATTACGCCGTAAAATACGCCGTAGTGGGGGCGAAAAACGGTGTATTTCACTGCGTTTTTCTTATTTGACGCGTCAAAATGTGCCCAAAAACGGCGTATTTTACACGACTCACAATAAAACACGGTTAATAAGAGGTGAATTGTGAATAACTTGGCCTGCCATAGGGGCCCTCTGGGACGTCACGGTGTTGGTGGCGTGTGGGGAGGAGGAACGGAGGGGTGTGGCTCTGCTGTTCCGGCGTGGCGTGTGTGAGTCCTACGTGCTTGTCCACACCGACAGTGAGAGCAGACTGTTGGTGGTGGACGTTGTCCTACGGGGCGGGCTGGAGTGTAGGATCGTGGCGCTTTACGCGCAGAACGTGGAGCACCACCGAGCACCAGAGAGCTTTTTGGTGTGCGTGGAGGCTGGCTTACGCCCCGGTGCTTGGTGCTGGGGGACTTCAACGTCACCCTGGCCCGGGGAGACATGTCTGCACAGGGGGCCTAGCGTAATGATACCAGCAGGGAGGCGCTCCTGGCAGTCATGGGGGCGGGAGTGCCTAAGAACAGGTGTTCCAGTCCAGGACCACCGGACTACGACACCTGAGGACAGCTGTTCCAGTCCAGGACCACCAGACTACGACACCTGAGGACAGCTGTTCCAGTCCAGGACCACCGGACTACGACACCTGAGGACAGGTGTTCCAGTCCAGGACCACCGGACTACGACACCTGAGGACAGGTGTTCCAGTCCAGGACCACCGGACTATGACACCCGAGAACAGCTGTTCTAGTCCAGGACCACCGGACTACTACACCTGAGGACAGGTGTTCCAGTCCAGGACCACCGGACTACGACACCTGAGGACAGCTGTTCCAGTCCAGGACCACCGGACTACGACACCTGAGGACAGCTGTTCCAGTCCAGGACCACCGGACTACGACACCTGAGGACAGGTGTTCCAGTCCAGGACCACCGGACTACGACACCTGAGGACAGGTGTTTCCAGTCCAGGACCACCGGACTACGACACCTGAGGACAGCTGTTCCAGTCCAGGACCAGGACCACCGGACTACGACACCTGAGGACAGCTGTTCCAGTCCAGGACCACCGGACTACGACACCTGAGGACAGGTGTGTTCCAGTCCAGGACACCACCGGACTACGACACCTGAGGACAGGTTTTCCAGTCCAGGACCACCGGACTACGACACCTGAGGACAGGTGTTCCAGTCCAGGACCACCGGACTATGACACCCGAGAACAGCTGTTCTAGTCCAGGACCACCGGACTACTACACCTGAGGACAGGTGTTCCAGTCCAGGACCACCGGACTACTACACCTGAGGACAGCTGTTCCAGTCCAGGACCACTGGTTTCTCCTCAAACATCATCTCTGATGTCTCCCCACCAGTTCTCTGCTGGTTCCTGGTCTGACGTTAGTCTGGATCCAGGATGCTGCTGCTTACTGGTGTGTTTGGAGTCATTGTCTTGGTGAAACACAGACCTCAAGGATGTTTCCTCTTCAGCATCAGACAACATGACCTCTTCAAGTATCCTGATATCTTTAGACTGATCTATGATCCCGACACCTTCCCCGTATCATGATCCTGACTCCACCGTGCTTCACCTTCATTTTTTTTTCATGGACATCAACAGATTCTAAATTCGGTAGAAAGTGAACTCGCCCAACACTGGACTTCTTCATTTCATCTGTCTTGTCTTCCTTTCTTCCACCATCAGAGAGTTTAGTTCATCCAATCACCTTGTGCCTCCTGCCAGTGAGAAGACGTGTTGAAGACTGTTGTATCTGATGTGTCACATGCTGCACTTTAATCCTTGTCATCCATCCTGTGTGCACACATGTCCATCACAGGTTCCCCAGCGGGTTTGTGTGGGTAGTCGCCACATCTGAAGTTGTTACCACGTGTGCTCGTTTGCCTTCATGTGCAAATGGAAATGTAATACCAGTGAGATTATACAAATCAGAGGAACTTCTAACTTAGAGTCCTCTGAGAAACGGCGACTGGCTTCAGCGATACTGAATATAGTGTTTTTTACTGAAGTGAAAATGAACAACTAAACTAAACTCAACATTTACAACCTTCTGTCTGGCCAACACAGTCTCACTCCCAGCTCGTCAAAAACCGACGCTTGGTCAGGGCCCTTCGGCGTCAGTTTCTGACTCACAAGGTCGCCCTCAGCGTCTAAGCACCGACGCAGCGGGCTCTCAACAGATTCTAGTCGATATTTGACGCTCAGAGCGAGCGCTCCAGCCTTCCATTCATTTCAACACATTAACCCGGCCACGTCGTTTCAAGCCGCTGAGAGCATCAGTCCCGTTGGATAACTGAGGATTTGACACACGGAAGTATTCTAGTTACTGTCCGTTTTCACGTTAACGGCTATTTTCACAATGATATCTGCAACATTTCTCAAGGCAGAAACACCACTGTATCCTTGTTAATTACACAACATTAGTGGGTTAATTTCCTGCACATCAATTTTCATGTTTTTCCCTTCGATTCTGAGAAAGAAAGAGAGTTGTTTTATCAGTGATGGATAACTGTAGGCAATACACTACCCATAATCCTCAGCTACCGTTGCTATAGAGACGACGCCAGTCCGCTTTGCTTGACAAAATCGTTTTAACTATCTATTCCAAAATTAAACAGAATGTGAATGTGAACTAAGTGATTAATAGTTAAACATCAAAATCTATTACTGTCCCACATCGGCTGAATCCTAAAATGTGTGCTCCAAAAAACTAAATGTTGTAAAAATGTTCTTACTGGCGCAGTATGGCAGCATATAATAGTGTGTTTTTTCTGTCTGTACCGCGCTGTAACCTTGTGTATTGTGATAAATAATATATAATAATTTGTATTCTAGTTTTCAGAAACGCGCGTGTATGACGTCATCGTATGCGACGATCCTGAAGGCAGTTGTATTTTTCCCTCCTCCCAGTAAGTGTAATGGTAAATTAATCAATAACAGAGAGAGAAAATATGAAAATCTAAACCACAAAAAAAAGATTGAATCATTCCAAATGTTGTTGTCAGCGCCTTTAGAATGCGGAGTTTTAATTTATAGGACTAGATTATTGATTAGATTAAGTAAAATATAACAAATGTACAGTTACTTTTGCTGGCTAGTTGCTGTTAGCTAGTACAGAATCAAAAAGGCTGTCTTTGAAGCTGAGCTGTGATTGACAAAATGACACTTAATGACCATATTGAAGATTTCTTCATGACAGCAGTCATGTCATGAATAATTCAGTTTCAGGCATATCCCTTCAAATAAAAAATTTACATTTATTTGTCATTTACAAGAAAACAACCATAGGAAAATGTATAATCTCCAGAAGTGATGTATGTTACATTAGCTCACAACAGTTGGTCAGTAGCTAAGTAGTGATGTTGTAAATTAAAAAAAAAAAAACACGTGTCAAATGTATGTTTGTTTAGCTTTGAGTTTCTCAGTTCTCCTCTCTTTCCTCAACAGATCCTGCAAATTTGTCATCCAAAAAGCCAACCCTTTCTGTTTTTCCTAAAAAACAAAACAACCCAAAGGCACTTTTAAGAGCCACGTCTGTCTTGTTAACTTGTCCTTACTGTCTTGTACCTGTTAACCTTTCTCTCTCTCTCTCTCTCACTGTGTTTACATTTGCTTTGTTTTTTCTGTCTATCTCTTTGTTCCAACTCATTTTACTCCTGTGAATGTGTTCTTTGTCCAATTCTGTTGTTGCCAGTGTTTTTTTCCAGTCTGTCTGTGTCTCTGACCTTCATCATGAATGATTCAGAACTCCAGGATCTGCTCATGAGTGTGGATAACCTGATTGATCAGCGAGAGCTCAGTGATGACCTTGAGAAGGTTGATGACCTTGAGAAGGTTGATGACCTTGAGAAGGTTGATGACTTGCTTGGTGAGCTGCAGAAAGAGGAAGCAGCAGCACCGGTGGCACCTGTGCCAACGGTGAGGTGGAAGAAGAGAACCAGTGACGGAAACTTAATCCATGCAAGACCACGATCAAGCAGGAATCAGTCAAGTCAGGGTCAGTATTGTTTTTGCATTCATGATATTTTAAAGATCTAGATTTTTTTAGACATTCATGTTATCTCAAATCAAGGAAAAAGCAAAGCTTTATGTACGGTACCAGGGGAAAAATAAAATATTTGGTTTGGTGGTATGGTAACAGACATTTTATTTTTTGCATATCTTTAGTAAGATGGCAGAAGGTAGGAAGAGACTGTGGCTTGGGTGGGTGTTGTCTTTAGGGCTGTGACGGTTTTCCTTCCCGCGGTGAAGAATCAATGGATCACCGCTTTATTGTGTTAATTGCGTGGAAAAACTAATTTTTCCATGTAGTTTTACAAATGTTGTTGTAACGACTACATTGCCAATACATTTCATATATTATTGAATCAATATACATTTTTATTTATCACTGTAGTCTGGAGATACAATCAATGATTTCACTCTGTTAACCAGGCTAAAATGGGTTAGGGTTAGGGATAAATAGAACATTTTAACGGTAAAATGATTTTTTCTTTTATTCTGATATAGCTGGTTACAGTCAGAAGACTCATCCCCCTGTTGATGCTCCCGACACGAACTCTGAGGTGGTCTTTGCTCCAGAGACTGTTGGTATGTACTTTATTTGTTCTCCATATGCCCAAAGCATAATATTCAGACATTTGGACTTGTATCTGTATGGTCTATGTGATACAAAGTTAAGATGTAAACTCTGTCTTTGTATTTGAATACACATTTGCCAGAATTTTAGCACAGCAGTTACACCTTTACACTTACTTTTGACTTTTTTGTACCATTTTAACAGAGGGTTTCTACGAGATCTCCAGCAATCACTTAGTGATGCCACAGGAGATGAGGTGGAAGCAGCAACCCCAAAAGCTTCCCTTCTGGCTTCATCAAACTGGAGCACACGGAAAAGTCTCTTTGCAGAGAGCTGGAGGGCAGAGAGACCACGTCTGGTTAACACTGCAGTGGCACAAGAAATAGTGGAAACCCACATCTGCCCACAGTGTTGGACTAATACAGCTGTTGTCCGTTGTGGCGAATGTCGACCTTGCCCCTTCTTCTGTGCCGAGTGTGATTCCAGCATGCACACCAGACACCCCCTCCACAACAGAGATGCCAGTACTGCAGGATTCTTCCCCCCCAACAACATCTGTACTGAATAAGGCCCTTTCCCCCTGTGGTAAGTTCTGGTTTGTGATTGTACAAAATATATTTCCTTGCTGCACTTGCTGAGCAGATCATGTTGAAAATTTTAGCATCCTCAAGATCTTCCTCAAGAGTCTTTAATACTTCTCAGCAGTGTCCGTCATGTCCATTAAGTTTTTTTTTATTTTCTCATGTTAAGTTCAGCCTTGGCAGCATGGTGGCTTAGTGGTTAGCACTGCTGCCTCACAGCTAGAAGGTTCCTGGATTGAACCTCGGGGCGTTTCTGTGTGGAGTTTGCATGTTCTCCCCGTGCTTGCGTGGGTTCTCTCCGGGTACTCCGGCTTCCTCCCACAGTCCAAAGACATGCATGTTAGGTTAATTGATAATTCTAAATTGCCCATAGGGTGTGAAAGGTTGTGTGTCTGTATGTGACCCTGCGATGGACTGGCGACCTGTCCAGGTGGACCCCTGCCTTTCACCCATAGACAGCTGGGATAGGCTCCAGCAGATCCCCGTGACCCTTCAAGGATGAAACGGGTATAGAAAATGGATGGATGGAAGTTCAGCCTTTAAGTAGATTCAGAAATCTATAAATGTTTTATATATTACAGAAGAATCTTAATTCATGTTTGATTTTTGTTTTTTGTTTTTTTCCAGTGCGGTTTGTACCTGTGGAGAGGCCTGACAAAATCTGTGGCTGTCCAACAGAGGCATTGAGACTCAAACCAGGAAAGGCTGTGGCTGTAATCACAATGAATGGTAGGAATGTGGAGAACTTTTGTCCTCTTTTGTATCTTTTTAATATTTATCCCTTCTCAACAACTCACAGATATTTGTTATAGCTTTGTATATGAAATCTTAACATGACTATTGAGTAATATTCACCACATTCAAACAAAAACATAAATATAATCAAGTGGCATTACAATGTGCTTTTTTTTCTTTTTGTCGTTGTTTTCAAGGACGACATGAGCTCAGCATGCCTGAGTTGGCTTGTGAAGCATGCAAAGCCACATGGACTGCTGGAGTTGAGGACCTTCTTCGAAGTGACTACTGGCCAGCTACCCTTCACTTCGCCACCATTTATGCAACAGATGTTTTCTTCTCATTTGAAGAAATGAAAATGGCTGCACCTGGTCTGTCCTGTCAGGCATTTTTAAGAATGTTAGATCAGCGAACTGTCCGCTTTGGCCGTGTGAGTATTGAAATTATTTGTCCTTTTTGATGTGTTTGATTTGTGCATTGAAAAGCTGTGTCCTTATAATTTATTTCTTAAATATCATTAGCTGTTGATGTCCTTTTTTTGTGATAGACTGGGAAGATCTCAGCTGACAGCTTTATAAAAAGCTTCTTTGAATGGGAGGCTGTGCGATATGAGCTGGACAGCATCTGCAAGGAGGAGCCCTTCACCTGTCCTGCGTGCAGCCCGGATATGCTTGCTGTTTCTGTGGATGGAAACCGCAAGCATTACCATTTTAAGAATGCAGCTAGGTACTAACACAGGGGTGGGCAATTAATTTTTACAAGGGGCCACATTAAAAAAACCTGAGTTGTGCCAGAGGGCCACATCAACGATAACTTGAACCAGGGGCGGCGCTAGGGGGTAGCTTGCAGTTGTTATAGCAACCCCAAAATATGGCCTAGCAACCTCAAAGCAACCCCAAGAATGGAGACTATTAAAAATGAAAAAAAATTAATTGTGTTAAATAAAATAAAAATGGTGACAATTTAATTTTAAATAAATTTCATGTGTTTTTGTTTTAAATTAAAATAAAAGGATGACAATTAAAAACAATGAGAGAGAGAGAGAGAGAGAGAGAGACACTCGTCTCGCGAGAGCTGGCCTGCAGGGGTTACGTGAAGTCAGTTTGGGAAAATTAAAACGGGCCGTTAGAAACGTGACATCAAAATGGAGGCTATCTGTTGAAGCGTAAGTCTGCCAGATCTCTTCTGATGTGTACTTATGTGAATATTAACTGGTTAAAATGTGATGAACAGGTTATTGTTAAATGATTTGTAGTCTAGGCTGTTAATGTGCATTTCTCACTGCTGTGAAAAGCGGCATGACTATATGGTAAAATTATAATAACCAACTTCAAATTGTTTTTTTTTATCTGTTTCATGGCATGCGTGCTAGTTTCAGATGGCGCTGATTAGAATGAGTAGGCCAGTAATGACATACATATCCATATTTATGCTGTTTAATTGGTATTAATTGGTATTCCATACAATTGTTTAGTGTTGAGGAATTGCGACCTCTGATGCTGATGTTTGCCTAATTGACCACTGCAGGGCTTCGGTCAGAAAGCTCGCAGGACATCAGTAGCGTTGAGTTTAGATCGTTTACTGTAGAACTGTACGAGTACAACGATGCATTCTGGGTACAGAGCAGTTTCTGAAATTATAACGAAAAATAAAAGGACTGATTATAATTGTATACTGCTGTAAATTAAATACAGTGAATAACACTTCACAGTAAATAAAAATGCATTTATCAACATCAATCATCTAATATTCATAAATCCTGCTTTAACCCTGAATCATGCAGCATATACATGTAAACCGGGGGTAATATAAAGTTAACATCCATACACACAACTGAGTTAGCTTAAATGATGCTAATCGCGATCATGCTAACAAGTACAAAAACGGACTTTTAAAGAGTGCAAATCTACATAAACAGCTAACCACACAATCAGGAGAGGTAGGTAACATATACACTCTCATTTCACTTCTTTATGAACACAACTTACATCGTCAGTGACTGCTGCACCGCTGTAACATGTAACGTGAGGAAAGGAACAGGAACTGTATAAACTGCCTTCATAATAAACCATCCTTCAAAATAAAAGCATGACTACATAAATGTCCTTTGACTTGAAGAATTCATAACAGTTTAGCAACCCCTAAGCAACTGCAATGAAAATGTTTTGCCGCCGCCACTGTCTTGAACTTAATCCTGCTCAACTTCCTTCCATTGTAAAATGCATTAAATTATATATTCTAAATAGCTGGTACTGGTAATTAAAAGAATACAATTATTCTGTAGATATTTATATTAGGCTCCGTGAAATTGTGGCATATAGGTCGAGTAAAAAAACAAAAATAATCATTAATAAGTCCAATTTATTCTTAACTTGTTAAATTCCTCAAACTGTGAATTACAACACATCTATAGAAACACATCAATAAAATGAATAATGTTTTAATGTTTTCCACCTCATTTTACCAATTCCTTGTTGGGTTTGCAGTTTTGCTTGCAATGCATCAGCCTCTATTGCGCGCTCTTTATCAGACAGATTTCTGTATTTTTCCTCATGCTTGGTCGTGTAGTGCGGATTCAAATTATAATCTTTAAACAGCGATCTGTGTAGCACAAATCACGGCTTCAACTTTTAATTTCTGTAAAGAAATACTTAGCGGTCCATGTCTTGTTGAAAGCACGTCATTCCTTGTCAACTTTTCTTTTCTTAGCGTCAGCACACATTTTAACGGCAGCATCACTTAGCGCCGTTTACCTTCATGCACGTACGCTACACGGAAGTACTACGCCTTTCAAAATAAAAGCACCACAGTTGTATTGCACGCATGACATAGATTTATTTATTTTTTTTTATTAAGTTGTAATCAAATGTAATTTATGATTGGCCTCATGCGGGCCGGACAGAGGGGCACAAAGGGCCGGATGTGGCCCGCGGGCCGTGTTTTGCCCAGGTTTGTACTAACATGTAACATATATATAATGTCACAGTGTTTGTATGACTAACAAAACCTTAGTCTCTTAATGTGCACCAATTAGCCTTAGAATGCGAGGTATCATAAACTGTCCCTTTGTTTTATTTAGATCTGAGGAAAAGGCCAACTTTGACGGGATCTTTATAGCCAAGGACGAAGACGTCACCAGTTTCGTCAATTACATACAGAGCACAACCAAACATGTAATATTGCAGACTATAATTGACACAGGAATACAATAATCTCCTATTGGAAAGTTTTGTTAGGTAAGTCTTTGGAACATTTTCATCCATCAGTTTCTATATTGCAGATCTCCGGAAGAGGTATTTGTGGAGGGGAATGGTCAGCAGCCAGGGAGACCTCCCAAAGATCGGCCAGTAAGCTAGATGAGGAGGGACTGGAGCTTGCACTCTGTCGTCATGGAGTTCTTCTCTCTGCCCTCAATATGTACAGGGGAGAAATCTTTGCATATCCCCTGTACTTACAACAGAAGCTGGCCAGTGCTAAGTTTTTTTGCATGGATGTGACCTGCAAATATTGGCCCTACCTCCAAAGAGTCACAAAAAGCTGCCCGGAGCTCCAGCATCTTCTGAACATGAAGCCCTTTCTCTCAGTGTTTCATGCCAAAGCCCATGATTTCAAATGTGAAGTAAGCAATTGTTACCATCATGTCACAGAATCAATTTATGTGAAACCTCCTGACTTCCACTTCAAAATTGACTTGTTATAACATGCCTTGTTTTTGAATGTATTTTAAACAGGTGAAATGGAGTGGGGCGTATCAGGAGGGGGCTGGATTAACACTAGGGGAGGAGGTGGAACAGGTCAACGCCTTCCTCTCTCGTATAGCAGCGACCACCAAACATATGTCAAAAGCAGGTGAGATGAAAAAATAGTATAAACTTTGGTGTAAGAAATGAGTGGAATAATGAAATCATCATGTTTTCTGTTGCAGGACGTACAGACATGCTGACGCTCATGGCCATGCGCTGGAATAAGCAAAAGGTCAACAACTTGGCCACCTCACTGTCCCGCAGATATCTGAAAGTAATAATATCAGTTTTTTAAGTGTTACATTTTCTTTGTTAGCAGGCATTGAGGCTGTGGACTTGAATGTTAATTTAATTATTTTTATTGTCTTATATTGTCATTTTTAGACCACAGAAGCTCTGGAAAACCAGTTGCGGAACTTGGAGTCCATGACGGCAGAGTTGGCAGTGACTGAGAGTCAGGTGGAAGACTGGGTCAGTGATGTGAAGGAGTGGGCAGAAGGTGAGAAAATGATCGCTGTAGTTTTGCCAGCACAGAGTTTTTGAAGTCATGATTAATACATTTTTTTTTCAGTCTCAGAATTATTGATAACAATCTCATTATCTAGTTTTCACAAATCATTCAGGATTATGATACTTTGCATAGGAATTACAATATATCTCATTTTGAAACATTTACTAAATTTATTGTCTGAAAAGAAGGGATTTTTTTTGTTGACTTTTCTTCAAGAGCAGAACGTGGCGTCCAAAATTAATTTTTAAATCTGTTACCTTATCATAATGGTATTTGAGAACTGCATGAAAATGAGATCAAATTGCATTGTTATTATAAGTCACTAAGTGCAACACACATATTTCCTCTCCAAAGCAACAACCAACAAGACAAGTGATGCTGCTGCCTTGGCCAGCAAGATTGAGGTGCTGGTGGCCAGTATCAAGAGGCGCTCGCAGCGTCTTTACAAAGACACAGACAGCAACAAAGGTCGTGCCAGAATCCGCCGCAAGATTAGGGAGGAGAAAGCGATCCTGACTTCTGCTGTGGAAAAATACAACAGACTAGTTCCAAGCACAGAAACTCTGTGCTTGGAACCAGTCTGTCTGCAGAGACAGCTTGGCCATGGCAGCTACCACACAGTGGTAGGTACACCAGTCTGTTGAATACTTCCAGCAAATTTGACACCTTCAACTCCATTAGAATTCATAGATGATATGAATGTTGATCTTTCATACATATCAATAAACATTTAGTCATAAATGCTTTCTAGACTTTGTTGACCTGAGGACAAAGAGAAAGGCTTTTGACACCATCATGGCAGTAAGACTTGAGGAGGAGAAGAAGATTCTTGTCATGGAGATGAACCACCACTGGAAGTCCCTTTCAGCTCGTGGTGATTCCCTGAAAGAGCTGTCCTACCTGGTTTCTATGGCGACAGTGGAAAGTATGCATTCAAAATTTCATATTGCAAGAATGTACATATCAATGACTGATGATAAAGTTACTAATACAGGCTTTATCTATATCATATTTAAGATTCACCATGTGGCCTAAGTGAAGACGGGTTGAAAGGTCTGCAGAGCATCATCTTAAAAAGCAGCAGGAGATCAGAGATATGAAGGCTAATGCAAGATACAGCTACCTGCAGGTTCTGACTGGAGCAGAGACCACCAACTTCTTGCACGGCGCTTCAGATGATTATTCTGACAGTGACTGACATTTCTGATGATGCACTCTAAAGCCCCTACCAAAATACTGTCAGTCCAAGGACCTAAATCAAGATCTGTGAAGTGGGTATACATCAGACTGATGGGAGACCAAGCTACGACTGACTGCTGCATCTCATGTGTCTGTGTCTTGGCTGAAACACTGCTCACACATGTGCATGTGCCAAAGCATGTCAGTATACAAACAGTTGTTATGACTGAGCAGCTTTTTTAACTCCACACCCCACACTAATGTAGCTGCTTCTGACTGATCAAAGTCAAACTCAAAGGCAGTTTTATTTGTCAATTTCTTCACATGTACTTGACATACGAATCAAAATTACGTTCCTCACTATCCCATGCGTAGACAAGCATCAAGACAGGACAGGACAAACAGTAAAGTGTGTAGGCACAACAGGAAACGACAGGAAGGTAAAGAACAAAAACAGCAGTGAGATTTGGCAACAAAGTGTTGTTGCATGGCTTCCGGATTACAACATAGATATATGTATAAACTGTATATACTGATGATATGGCTGATAAAAAGTTCATCTTCAACTTTGTCGTGAAGTTATTAGAGGCTGCTGAATTCAGTTCTGTTGCCTGATCACTCGGCTCTGGTTCTGGTGTCCATTCCAGCACTGGACAGCTTTACTCTGATGGCAGGGTCAACGTGAGCTCTCCCCCCAGTGCTGCTCAGCTGCAGCTACCATATGCAGCAGGTAGATGTTGCTTTCAGGGACCTTTGTGAATCACAGAGTTGAGGCAGAGTAGGAATAAAACTCCTCTTCTTCAGATGTCATGATACATATGTGAAATACTATAATAAAAAATGTTTTGATACACATGTAAGCTATGATAACAAAACATATTTTAATGGCATTGTATGCTTAGTGTATACTTCATACGCCAGTAACATCCCTGGAAAGTACCTTTCAAACACTATCGGCTGCCTTTTTTTGACTGATAAAGGTGCGTACAGGTTCATGGCAGTTAGCAGAAGCACTAAATAGTCCTTATTTTGCTTGATTATGTTTCATACACATGTAAGGTATGATAATATACATATTTTAATGGCATTATATGCTGTGTGTATATGCCAGTAACATCCTTGACACCAAATTGGCCAGTGGAAAGTAAGCCTGGGCCAAGGCTGTGTGGATAAAATTGCAAAATCAAAACTTTGTCGTAGGACTAAACCAAATACACCGTTGGAAAGGTCTCAATCTGGAGATTAACATAATGCCAGTCTGAAGACTGTAAGTAGCTCCTGGCCTGAACTGCTGACCTTTGAACCTTGACCTCAGTGAATTTTTGAATGCTTGTCATTTTGCTACAGAAGGTGCTACATACATGGGGGCAATTGTTATAAAGAGCTCTGGATGTTGATATTTGACTATGCATACATGAGTAGAGTCATCAAATGGAGGCACTGTCAAATGGGGAAAAAATTAATTTTTGGTCATTTAACAATTAGATATTACAATTTGGATCACATACATCTGTTTCCCACCACCTAAACCACACGACTGTACTCTCAATTCAGTATTAACATCTTTTAAGCCAAAGAAAAACAATAATATTTCTGAAAACTACAATTCCCAGTAGACCCTCCATGCAGCGTGATACAAAACACCACCATATCTGTAGTCTTTATGGTATGCAAATCGGTGTCGTGATTAGGGTTTTAAAAAGATATATCCACAGAGTTTATGGAATATGTAGCACAGCCGAATTAGCCATGACACTGTAAGGAGATGTTTTATGGGGGGGAGAAATGAGAGATGTTATTTTATTTCGGATATATTTTTAGATCAACGCCACGCAATCAGCTTCGTAGTAGGATTTCTTCCGGTATGTCAAAAACACGTCGTAATTTTAGGGTTCTAAAAAGATAGATTTACAGAATATATTAAATATTTGATGCAGCCGAAACATATAATACAATGTATTCATATGATGACATTGACAGAGAAAAGCAAACATACGCTGATTAAGGAGAAAAGAAAAAAAAAAGGCTCTACTTTCCAAACAAACTTTAGCAGAGGAGGAAGATGGAGGAGGAGGCTGAGAGGAGAAGGAGGGGGGAGGAGGAGGCTGAGAGGAGGAGGAAGATGGAGGAGGAAGCTGAGAGGAGACAGAAGACAATGGAAGGGGCTGAGATGGGGAAGTTGGTGAAATGGGTAGAAGGTGAAGAACAACTACTTCTTCCCCTCCTCCATCTGGTTGTGGTCCAGACTGGTTGTCCACAGGGGGGGCAGGTGGACAGTTGTCCACCAGGGGCACAGGACCAGCTGGTGTCCCAGCTGCTTGTGGAGCAAACAACTCTGCAAATATCGCAAATAAAATATTGAAAAGAAGTACTCATTTTAAAGAAAATTTTATACAAAAAATGTAGTGCACGCATACACCCAGATAACTTCACACTGAAATTCTCTTATAACAACTATCCTTGGTGTGACTTTCAGAGAAAATGATATATCATCTGACAACACTGAAATTACACACTATACATTGCTGTGATGGGAACCATTTGACATTTGAATGTAAGGAAGACTTAAGAGAAGTTGCTTTGACCCTTACACCAAGGACACATAGGCTGCTCGAGCAGCGCATGTGGGAGGCCTTGCTGAGCTGCTGCGTCTGTAGGGCTGGATATCGAACTTCAATACTTTTATGGTACTGACCAAACTGCTTCAATACTATCCAGTATCGAAAAGTGTCAGGTATATTGATTGATAATCATCAATAAATATAATAATGTGATTTTGCCTTACACATATTGAAAAAGAGACAGAGCTACAGGAAGAGAGGGAGGAGAGAAAAGAAAAGAGATAATGTAAAAATCTGGTCCTTCCCCTGTTGTGTGTTCTCATCATGTCTGTCATATTCTGCAGATACAGACATTAAAGCTGTTAGTGAAACACTGGTATGATGTCGATATGATTGTCTACAGGTCATTTCCAGGTCTATTTTTGCAGAGAACTGCGTGCGTGTCAGAGTAAAAATAGACAAGAATACAAATCTCCCAATGAAGTGCAACAGCAGCCATGTTTGACATGTGCATAACTCGCACTGCTCATGTCGACAGTGTCGCTGCTCTGACCTGTTTGACACCAAAATGAAAAGCAAGCCATAACACTAAGCACATGCGCTGCTTAGGTATCCTGTGTGTCCTGGGCATTAGGGTATCAAGTGACCTGTAATTATTAACAGCACTTCCATTAATGTGGTATGCTCATATCACTATCTTGGTGTCCACATTGATAACATGGCATTGATAACAGTTCCAGGCTACAGCAGAGGTCGTATTCTCTAAAAAGGCTCAGACTGGATGAGTTGTCAATGCTGCAATTGGATAGATGTAACATGTATATTTACATTTGTGGAATGTAATGGAATCTTACTTTTCAGGAGGTGCTCATAGAGTTTCTTCATCTTTTGGATGATGTCCTGGACAACTCCATCAGTTTGGGAGATGTGGTGGAACATGTCCCCGTAGATCTCCCCGTTGCGGCCCTGATGCCCAGTAAATAAAAGGGGGCAGCGTCCAAGTGCATTTAGTTTTAAAACCTGCAAGAATTACAGTGAAGAAAAATATACACAGTTACACCTTGGCTTGACAAATTAGCATAACGGGAGTTTAGACATGTAAAAGTGAGGCTAATCAGCACCAACTCAAGAGCTTCACCTTCACGGATTTTGCAATGTTAAATTACTTTTTGCTCAGCTCTTAGTCACTAAGCTTTGTGCATTTCATCACAATATTTAGATATTTCATACATTATGTTATTAGGTGAAAGTGCAACAGGCAGTATTGATTATTTATAAAAAACATGGTTTGTTACAGCCATAATGGTGGTTTCACATTTACTGAAAGTAGGATTGATTAACAAATAAGATCACCATGTCTGGGAGGCCAAACCTCTTGTTAAACTATAGTTATTAAAACTCACAGATAGCTGGGCCGACTTGAGGATCCTGCTGGAATTTCTGTTTTTTTTGACAGATGACGCCCACTCACTGTCATTCAGCTTCGCTTTTTTTTTTAATTCTTCATTAATCTGAAGTGGGCTCACACACCGCACACAGGTCTTCCTCACAAGGGAATTTGGGGCCTGGCAGGAGAGGCACAGCCTTGTTTTGGGCTTTGTCATTCTGCAAATAAAAGTGAAACAGAGAGGGATTATCTCAGATATGTTTGCTGTCGAGTGATTATAGTGCATGTATATTCATGCATAATGGTCTTATTGCAAATGGATTAAGTCTTCAGTATCACACATTTGTTTTACTGAAGCTTGCTGCATACACTCGAAATATGGGCCTATCTGTGATTTCTGATTTTAAAAAAATCTTGAGAATATTTTATTAAGCAGTTACTTATTGCTAAATATACATTTAATGCTGCAATGGGCTGAGACAGACAATAAAAGCAGCAGGAAATCATCGGACGCTGACATTATATGTACTGTAGACTAACTGGAATGTCTGTCATACAGTGCAATCCTATCTAAATGTACTGTGAAGGATGCCAGTGGCTAGGGCACTACTGGCATCCTCAATTACAAACAATGGTCCTGGATCAAATCTTGGTGACTACATGCTTATTAGAGGTGTCTATTAGGATTAGAGGAATTTTTAATCAGCTTAATAAGCAATGGCAAATATAACAATACCAATAAACTTTTGAATGAATGTCTATTTTGTAGCATGGGAACTCATTAACGTCATTAACGTGTCAAACTAAAGACTTTTTGAGAGTTATTGCTTTAGTGTGTATCTCAACATTATCAGTCCCTTTTGTTTCGATAGGAGATGCAGCTAACTAGTGCAATTGTACTTAAACAGTTTTGGCCCTTCTGGTGAAACCATTTTTAGAAACTACTACATTGCTGATACTGTACTAACATTAAGCTAGCTTTCAAATGAACACAAGTTGCAAAGGACAGAAAGTTACAGAGGATGTTCTCCTTAAGTTTCTCTCCCTCTCTCTCTCTCTTAAACAAAGTGCTCTTAACGAAATATTTCATTTTTGTTATGCTTGTATTTTTGTTGACATTATTGATCAGGAGAGTTCATGACAACTTACCTGGGTCTGACAGGTGTCAATCAAGGATCATCCAGAGTCCCGACATGAATCACGTCTACTACGACTCCCAAGGTGCAATGCGATTAAAGCATCCAATCACCTAGCTTGAAAGCTGCTGACCTATCACTTACTGCGAGCTGAAACTAAAGGTTGATGTCTTTAGACACCGATTTAATTATCAATCACTTTTAATTAACGCTTGCTCACATTCACATTCTGTTTAATTTTGGAATAAATAGTTAAAACGATTTTGTCAAGCAAAGCGGACTGGCGTCGTCTCTATAGCAACGGTAGCTGAGGATTATGGGTAGTGTATTGCCTACAGTTATCCATCACTGATAAAACAACTCTTTCTTTCTCAGAATCGAAGGGAAAAACATGAAAATTGATGTGCAGGAAATTAACCCACTAATGTTGTGTAATTAACAAGGATACAGTGGTGTTTCTGCCTTAAGAAATGTTGCAGATATCATTGTGAAAATAGCCGTTAACGTGAAAACGGACAGTAACTAGAATACTTCCGTGTGTCAAATCCTCAGTTATCCAACGGGACTGATGCTCTCAGCGGCTTGAAACAACGCGGCCGGGTTAATGTGTTGAAATGAATGGAAGGCTGGAGCGCTCGCTCTGAGCGTCAAATATCGACTAGAATCTGTTGAGAGCCCGCTGCGTCGGTGCTTAGACGCTGAGGGCGACCTTGTGAGTCAGAAACTGACGCCGAAGGGCCCTGACCAAGCGAGCTGGGAGTGAGACGTTTTTCAACAGTCTGGCTCAACCTCATGAAGACTAGGAGCTTCTCCACCGGTTGGATCTCCAGCCTACCCAAGTGTCATCAGAAGAAGAATCGCATTGCTGCTGAGAAATTCCTACAGGATATGATAGACAGTTTCACATGCAGAGACAACAGAAATGAACATTAAACCTTAAACCAGAGGTGACTCACTTAAACAGATATACCCAACTATACAGCTTCTATAGACTAGAAAAAACAAAACACACACACACACACACACACACACACACACACTACTAAATGTGTTTAATGTGCCAGAATCCTCAACTCTCAACCTAAACAGCTTGTACATGATGTTTAAAATCCCAGAATGCAACATGTAACACACACTTGTATACCTCTGTGTAGGAGTGAGTGTCACAGGGCTAAAACTGTTGAAAAGGATGTCCAAGAGACAACGATGTCTTTATCGTAATGTTCACGTCTGCCGGGAGCTCACGAGATGAAACAAAAGACCAGCAGTCAGGCCCAGAGAGCTTCCTCCTCAATACTCTCCTGGTTCGATAACGGGTAAGGGTTAGTGTACGATTCTGTTGCGGGTATAGGAACCTCCGGTAACCGCTAATGCAATCTTCCACTTGCTAACGCAGCTACCCGTTATGCTGCCTCCCTTAATCACTTTGTAGGTGTGGTAATGGGCGTGTCTTTTGCCCTTTCTGCAACTCGGTATCTTGGGATCGCGGGTGGTCAGACCAGCCGCTTCCCACATGTTGGCGCGTACAAGAGCGCGTCCAAATGGCATCAATGTGAGTCCCCCTGGTCACATGTGGACGTGCACATGGCTCTACCTGTCAAATCAACTCTTGTATAAAAAGCGTGATCTGGCCTCAGTTGAACCCCTGAGAAAATAGCAGAGATCGTCTTAAACAGCTTGCTGCGCCAGTTAAACCATAGATGACCAGAGCGTGTTTACTGGGAGGACACCAACTATCTGGGACTTTCAGGTAGCTGATAGGAATTGTCTGTGTAAAAATATTTATCTGTATATATCAGTGCAGAGGAGGAGGAGGAAGGAAGAGGAGGAAGCTCTACAGCAGAGTCCCAGACGAGCTGCTCTGATCTGGATGAAAAGACGCTCCATAGCGGTTAGCTGGTAGCGCAACCTGCTCTTAAAGGCAATGGCTGCTGACGCACTGATTGGTTTAACAGGTGGAGCACCCTAACCACTCCCATGCATAATATAGCAGGTAGCACAGGCGGGATAACAGGTTTAGGGAAGTGGAAGATTGCGTTTCTTACGGGAGAACGCCCCTCCCGCTACCCGCTATCCCTAAATAGCGTCTTTAGGAGATGTGGCGAAAGATCGGGCCCTTAGAGTTTTACAAAAACTTGAACTCCTGAAAAAAAAAAAAAAAAAAAGAATACAACCAGAGTGATGAGGGGAAACGTGTGAATGTCAGGTACTTTTCTAAAGTATGACAGTATTTATGGTATTACTCTCTGGACCCGGTACCTGGTTTGGCAGGCTGAGCATCATCAGGAATAAAAGAAATAATGAGAAGTAAATGTTTAAAAGCAAAGAAGAATCTGTTGGTCCCAGAACCTTTTTCTTTGTGAAAAATTTGAGAAATTATTTTGATGCATTACAGGTTCAGAGAGAAAGCAAAGCAGGAAAAAACTCCCATCACGATTTAGAAATTAATTTCCAGGAAACTTAACTGAGAACAAACATAAAATTAGCCCTATTTCGTTTTAATACAGAAAATTACTTGTTTGCTATTTTTACTCTGAAAACAATGGACAGCTCTTTAACTGACTGCAGGTTAGAGGTGGGCTATACTGGGAATCTTGGTATCGATCCAGGCACGGTATCACCAATACCAATACCAATACTGATACTTTTTCATATTAAGCTTGATCTATCCTGAACTGCTATCCTGCTGACTTTTTGTTGCTTTTGTGATTTTTGTTTTCGAATTATTTTCTTAAAACCTAGGATAGAATTCGGGCAAACGTTATAGGTGACAGCACAATACTTTAGTATCACAATTAACATTTTTGTGTAAATATTCCTTGGAGTTGAATTGTTCTTTTCATAATGTTTTTTTTCTAGTCCACCTATTATGATATTATAGGCCCGATCTTACACCGCCCGCTACCTACTCCCCGCAAATTGCTGATTTAGGAACCTCCGCCAACCGCTAATGCAATCTTCCGCTCCCTAAAGCCGCCACCCATTATGCCGACTCCCTTACTGACATTGTAGGCGTGGAAGTGTCTCTTGCGCTTTCCACAAATTCGGTATCTTGCGATCGCGGGGTCAGGATAGAGGGTAGTGGGTGGTCTGACCACCCGCTACCCTCTATCCTAAACCCACGAGATACAGGTACCGCAAGATACCGAGTTTGTGGAAAGCGCAACCGGCATGTCGGCGCGTAAAAGAGCGTGTCCAAATTGCGTCATTGTGCGTCCACCCAGTCACATGTGGACGTGCACAAACGGAACCACCTGCTGAATCAAGTCCTGCATAAAAAGCCTGGCTTCTTACTTGCCACCAGTTGGACCCCTGACAAGATGGCAGCAATCATCTTAAATCGGCTAGCTCGCCAGGTAAACCAAAGACGAACAGAGAATGTTTACCAGCAGCGCACCAACTATCTGGGACTTACAGGTAGCCTACAGAAACTGTTTGTGTAAAAATATTCATATATCATGGTGTATATGTGTGTGTGTAGGCTAGGACCTCCCCCTCCGAGATGCAAGTCCATGCCGATCAGCGTTATACATATCCAAGTAGGCCAATCCAATCCGTTTTACGCACTTCACACACCCTTTTTGTAAAGTAGGCTAAATGTGTCCAACAGAAGGGACAGATGTCTGGAGCTTTCATGAGCAGGAAGATCAAACCGAAAATCAAGTTGCAACCGAAACTTACATCGGGTGAGCTGGAGACACGGAAGTGGTCGGCTGAACATAGTTAAACGCTGGTTCGAAAGCACTGGTTTGATGTTCCTGTCTGTAAACGGACAAAATATCTGCAGCCTACTGTCTGATTGGGATATACTCCTCGAACAGGATGTGGAAGAATGTTTGGAGACTGTAAAACGTTCACCGGCACGGAACGGTTTCCACATTTGGCCAATAATAGGCTGGCCCACTAATAGATCATGCTGAATTACAGACTATAATATCATGGGCCACATTCAATCCATTCCAATTCAGTGCCGCTCGTACAGTGTGTTACCATGTCAATTGTCCCTGGGTGCTTTACAGAGACCCAGAGCATACCCCCAAGCAAACATCGTCAACTGAAATAATATTTAATCCAATTGTCCATCTCGGACCTGCAGAGGGAGAGGTCCTGGGCTGTATTCGGCTGCACGAATCCCTGACAACAATGGGCTACATGTTGTTTCCCACAGAGCGAGAATGCGTGGTAAAACTGCGCCTCCCCCGTCAAGCAGTGACAGAATTGTGTCACCGGCTAGCAGATGATCTGGACACCACAGCCACCTGTCCACACACATTGCCCGTCACCGTCAAGGTAACAGTGGCCCTCTCCTCTACGCCGGTGCGTCATTCCAGCAGTCCCTTGGCTCTATTGGAGGCATCACTCAATCTGCTGTAAGCATGGCGCTAACTGCAGTTACTGCCAGCATTGTCCGCCATGCCAGTACGTACATCACTGGCATCCCTGTGATGCCGGAGGGTCAGAGCAGGGTAAAGAGAGATTTCTTGTAAAGATATGGGTGCCCTAGGGTTCTTGGTGCAGTTGATTGCACACATGTCCTCATCCGGGCTCCGGCTAAGAACAGTGGGAACTATGCTAGGAACTATGTGAACCCATTCCATCAACGTCCAGGTGATTTGCAATGCATGGAGTCACATCATGAATGTATACTCAGATCATCCTGGAGGTAGCGACGACGCCTTCATAATGAAACAGTCTGTCATCCCGGCAGTCTTTCAGAGGGTCCCCCCTCTGGATGGGTGGCTGTTGGGTGACAATGGCTATCCATTTACGACGTGGTGCATGGTGCCATACATGGGGGCCACTACTGCGCGTCAGATCGCCTTCAACAGGAGACACTCACGCGCACTAGTCGCCATTGAGCGCACATTTGTCATGCTTAAGATGCGGTTCCGCTGCTTAGATAGGTCAGGTGGGGTGCTACAATATGGTCCCCTGAAAGTTGCCCGTTTCGTGGTGGCATGTTGTATTCTGCACAACATTGCCCTGCGTCATAGGGTGGAGATGGAGTGGGATGACGAGCTCCTGGCAGAGTACAGAAGGTGACAAGCTGAGCTGCAGGTGCCAACTCCAAACGCCGACGTAGTGCCGGAAGACGCAGGGGCAATGCGTGATCAGCCGGCGGCACAGTTCAAACAACGGAGACACCGCTAGTCATATCATCTGCAGCCTGCCTGGTAAGTATTATGTGCATCAGTTGCAGGGCTTCTAATAACAGCCTACATACGCTTTATGGAAAAAAATCGTGCGTATGGTTACAGTCAGGATAGACACTCATGAGCCCTCAGCTTAAGGCCACTCCTCTGATCACGCACCTTCATGCCATTACAGGCCTATGTTGTGATATGTTGCTTTCGACAGTAGCCTATGTGGTTGCATGTATTTGGATTCTCACAGTAGGCATGTATTTGGCTGAAAGGCTGAAAAGGCGTCTGCCAATGTATATTGTCTCAGGGTTGAGGGTCTGTCAGGGAATGAAGGATGTCTCTCCTCCTCACTCCATTTCTGCAGCTCTTTGTTTTCTTTCGCATGGTTTTTCATGTGCTAAATTAAATTTGAAGTGTTGTAGTGTATTTTACAGCCTTTTTACAAATACACACCTTGTCGTTTCATTTTCGGGTTTAAAATACAGCCAAACTGCGCTCCTTTCCTTTCTGTCATTCTTGATTCTTCTGCTACATTATCTCCCTCTGTGATGTGTGTGTCGATGAGAGGGGAGAGAGAGTGCTGAGTGGGCGGACCCGGGGGGAGGAGCCAGGCTGAGTCTACCTGCATGCTTGTTTGGTTGGTGCCGCTGAGCTAGTTGACGGTGCAACGTCAAAAGACGAGATGAGGGGAGGGGGAGGGGGGACACAGTGACAGCGTGTCAGACACAGACCAATGAATTCGCACTCAGTCAGTGCTTGTGGGAGTGAAAAAAGCATGAGTATCGATCTTTTTAGATGAGTTGTTCGATGTCAATATCAGCCTTGGTATCGATATTATCGATATTTGGATCGATCTGCCCACCTCGACTGCACGTGTTATGTGCGTGAACGGACATTTGGAACTGAGAAAATGGGCGTAATTTCCTGTTTTTAATCTTTTTATTTCAAATGGAAAATCTGGGACGGCTGCCATTTACACGGACCAGGAGAGCTTGAAACAGTCATGGGGACCAAAACACTTAAACACCAAGACCCACAAAAGTGGTCCCACCTCGAATCATCTGGTGAACCAAGGAAAAAAGTCACATGATTTAAGGATCACATGCAGTATTTTCAGCTAATGAGTATGCCCTGCATTCTCTTTAATAATTAATAAAGAAACCTCCTCTACTGAGGATATGTTATTCATCAGATCATCTGCCAAGTCTGACAGGCAGCTGGAGGTCCCTGTAAATGCCAGATTGCAGACAGCCGTCATGTGATCACATACGAGTCTTTCAGTTAAATGTGTCATCTGGACATTTGAGGAAATAGAAACATCAGAGAGCACGCAAACATGACCACGGAGATCTTTTGTGATCACAAGGTTCATGACCATGACAGTGACATGTCTCCTGAACGAGTTATCACGTTATCAAAGACGGGGTGTAGTTCTTTAGAGAAAAGAAAAAAAAAAAACAATGGGCAGACAACGGGCAGATGTTCAGATGATGTGAAGGCACCTGTCCCCTTTTATCTGTCACAGTAGCGCTCATGTAAGTGTAGCTTCAAAGAACTCATTCATTAATACAGTGATCCTTTGTCACTTCGCGGTTTAAGTTCCGCGGTTTTAGTTATTCGCCGATTTTTTCAGAAATGTATTATATAATTCAATTTATTTATTTTTTTAATCCCAGAAACATTACAGGATGTTGTGCGCGTTCTCTCACAGTGAAGAAATGCTGTGAGCCAGCCTGGCCCCTTTAAGAAGGTGGCCTTATGGGTAATGGTGTGGCCTTATGGGTAATGGTGTGGCCTTATGGGTAATGTAGTGTGTGTGTCGTGGGACGGCAGAATGAAAACGGGGTTAGATGAAAAGTGTAGTGAGCATCAACAGCAGCCCAGCGTGTATAGATTTACATTCTCTGTTAACCGACAGGAGCCCAACAATACAACCTGTGTGATGTTACAAGTTCCTGCAGTGACACAATAAAGTTCCCGTTCCATGCAGAGAAAATCTGAGTTTTTCTTTTGTTGTTGTTAGCATGTTACCCGCTAATTACGAGCCAAAAATAGTACAATAGCAGCGGTTTGTTTACTACGGTTCAGAGACCAGAGGCTGTGAAGGTAACAGAAAGACCACAGTTGAGTCTTTGTCTTGTTTCGCTGCAGTGCCTCGCTACTTTTTTGGGGCTTCAGTTTGCGGATTTTGATTTACACGGGGGTGCGCCGGTCCCTATTAACCACGAAAAATAAGGGATCAATGTACAACGGCCTGATTGAGCCATGTCCGTTAAGAGTAAAAAGAGTGGAAAGGATCTATGAAGATGATTTAAGGCCAGATTTGAAAACAGAGGTGAGCAACTAACTTAACTCAGAGGCTGGATCTCAGAAATTGATGATGATGATGATGATGATGATGATGATGATGATGATGATGATGATGATGATGATGATGATGATGATGATGATGATGATGATGATGATGATGATGATGATGATGATGATGATGATGATGATGATGATGATGATGATGATGCTGATGATGATGATGATGATGATGATGATGATGATGATGATGATGATGATGATGATGATGATGATGATGATGATGATGATGATGATGATGATGATGATGATGATGATGATGATGATGATGATGATGATGATGATGATGATGATGATGATGATGATGATGATGATGATGATGATGATGATGATGATGATGATGATGATGCTGATGATGATGATGATGATGATGATGACTGATGATGATGATGATGATGATGATGATGATGCTGATGATGCTGATGATGATGATGCTGATGATGCTGATGCTGCTGATGATGCTGATGCTGATGCTGATGATGCTGCTGATGATGATGCTGCTGCTGCTGCTATGCTGATGCTGCTGCTGCTGCTGCTGATGCTGCTGATGCTGCTGCTGCTGATGCTGCTGCTGCTGCTGATGCTATGCTGCTGATGCTGCTGCTGCTGCTGCTGATGCATGATGATGATGATGATGATGCTCTCCTCCATCAGAACAGTGGAATTAGATAAAGACACTTTATTCTTGACCTCAAGGTAGACCACAAGCTCTGACTGTGGAAGAAAAACACAGCATGAGGAAATTTAAAACTATTGGCTCAACCTGCCTAACCTGATAATTAAATTTAGATTTCCATCTGTGATTAACGACAGAAGGTTTGTGGCCGTATGTTACCAAGACAGAAATCAGATCCTAATCCCGTCTGTGAATTCAGCACTTCAACCTGCTGCCGTTTATTATCTGAAATTAACCAAAGCGTTACGTAAGTCACCATTTACTGCTGTCAGCTTTGAAGATCAATTTACGCCGTTTAGTGTTTCACTGGCTGCTTCAGTTAAAGTCCCAGAGAGCAGGAGGAAGATGCAGTTATCGCAGCTGAATCACTGATCAGGATCTGGACCTCCAACAGCTTCATTCCCTCCAGAGCTGCGAGGCTTGAAGAGCAGCCTGAAGTGACCCTTAAACCGGCACACCTGTTCTGTCATTAACCTGCAGCCCAGAAGCTCCAGAGTCTTCCTCAAACCAAAGCCCAGACGCCCAAAAGGCACAGAAACAAGTTCACAGAGGAATCACCCGCCACTGCAGTTTAAGAAACAGTCAAAGGGACCTTTGAATTAGCGCTTAGGTGATCCGTCTCAATGGTCAGCAGTACTGTGTTGAGCCTCTTGACTGGACGGTAACGTGAACAATGACAGTTCAGGTGGGCACTCATCCAGGGATGCAACAGGGCAGACCGGTGGTGTACCCTGGTCACCGTCAGAAGCACCGGGAGGATCCCGTCTCAGCCCTTCCTGGTTCAGGATGATATAATATAATATAATATAATATAATATATGTGTGGTACCATCTTACATCTGAATGATGACATGCCATGCTTGTGTTGGGAAAGTTATTGAAGATCAACACTGCGATCAGTCCATCTGTCACTGGTATTTGGGGAACCTGGGTTAATGTTTTAATGTATACTGTTTTTCTGCAGTTACATAAGTTCTATATAATCTTTCTGTGCATCATAAATATCATTCATCTGATGTATTTTGTGTGATGTCTGGACCTTCGGTTATTTAGTTTTAGTTGATATTATTTATTTGAAAATGTCAGTTTCTCTAATAGTAATGAGGATGTGAGACTATTGGAAAGTGAATGCAGAGCTGTGATCAAAGTAGTCTGGATCATGAGACCCCCGCACTCCCCCCTTAAATATTTACACCGTCTAAGCCACAAACGTGAGAGTCATGAAAGAAGAATGTTGGCCTACCAACCTGACTGAAGTTGATATTGATTGGTTATCCATGAGTATCCTGCTTCCACTTCTGTGAGTCAAAAGATTCATTTAAAGATCACCAGAGTGACTCCACCAAACACCAGACATCCATGGACATCTTTAAGGCTAAATAAGATCATAATAAGGCCATTATTTAGCCCAAAAAAGGAAATGACTACTTATACTTTGAGAAACTCATAGCAGAGCATATCAAAGCCTCTCAGCTTTAATATTCATCACTTTGCAAATTGACCAAAACAATCAACTGAAGACGCCTCAGCACTGGTGTCCTACAGGGTTGTGTGCTAAGCCCACTTCTCTATGCCCTGCACACCCCTGACTGCGCTCCCGTCCACTAATCAAAACAATCATTAAAGTTTACCTACACCACCACCGTGGCCAGCCTCATAACTGCAGAAGATGAGGCTACGTACAGGGATCAGGTGAGAGCACGTTCTATTGTCATTTATCTTATTGTATTCTCTTTTTCTCAAATACCGTCACTTTTACACAAAATGTAATGGGAAGCACATCTCTCTTAAGTTCCACAGATCCCCCCCCCCCCCCCCCCCCCCCCCCCCCCCCCCCCCCCCCCCCCACACACACACACACACACACACACACACAAGTTTGGTAAATGTAAGATGGGCCTTGGTGTCCTTTCTAGGTCAGCATTGGTTTTGGTCTCTTGTGGATGCCATTTTTGTCCAGTATGTAATTGCTGAATCATAAACACTGACCTAAACTGAGGCCTGCAATGCTTTAGATGTTGTTCTGGAATATTTTTTTTTTTGTGACCTCTTGGCTGAGTAATGTTGGTAGCTCAGTTACTCCTGAGAAGGTTCCACACTGGTGCATCTTTTCTCCATTTGTGGATAATGGTTCCCTACTGGAGTCTCAAAGCCTTACAAGTGGCTTCAAACCCTTTCCAGACTGATAGACGTTAATGACTTTGTTTCTCATCTGTTCTCATTTGGTTAATCAATTAATTCATGATTTACCAAGGAGGGAGTCACGTGGGGCAGCCGAGGAAGATGGCAGCATAGTTTTGTCGGTCCCTAGACCCACCAGTGTAATTACAATATCCGTACAGATTTGCGTCTTAATCTGAGCAGACTTGTTGCCACAATCTAAAACTAGACATAGCGCTTCCAGTACTGCAAGAAAAATTGCAGATGTCGTTATCTACATCAAAATATTTCAAAGGAAAATCCGCGACCCGCATGGCTACTAGACAGACTTCGCCGAAGCCTGAATCCTCCAAAATGGACAACTTGTTGACTGAAATGGGTAAAATTGCGGGCACACTACAAACGGTCGCCATGGATGTATCGTCGATTAAAGAAACGGTCACGGACTTAAAGAACACCGTAAGTTCACTTCAAGTGAGGTTGGATGAAGCAGAGGAGCGCATATCAGCGGTTGAAGACATTACATCAAGGCTAACCGAAGATAGCCAGAGAGCAGATGAACGCTCGGAGGCGTTGTACAACAGAATTGAGGAACTGGAAAATATGAATCGCCGCAAGAATGTGAGATTGATCGGTCTGACTGAGGACTTGGAAACAGACGGACTTATCAACTGCATCCAACAACTGATATCCGAGGGGCTAGGAATTAAATTGGATGGCGAGTTCGAGATTGAAGGGATTTATCGCGTTGGCAGACGCGAGGCTAAAAAACCACCGAGAGCTACCGGCAATGACGGCAAGGGCAAACCACCAAGAACCGTCTTGGTCAAGTTCCTGCGCACATCCGCGAGGGAAAAGGTCCTGCGGGCAGCCAAAGAGAAAGGGTCTATCGAATGGAGGGAGTGCAGAGTGTCTTTCTTCCCCGACATGTCAAGGGATCTGGCAAAGAAACGTAGAGAATTCACTTCGTCAAGGAAGATGCTGCGTGATCTTGATGTGAGGTATACACTCGCATTTCCAGCATCACTCCGCTTCACGTGGAGAGGGAAGGAGCAATGTTTTACTTCCAGCTCGGAGGCTGAGAAGTTCATTCGAGAACGATGTGGTGGGTCAACTGAATAATGATGTGAGTATTCGTTTTACAACAGCTCGGATGGGGAGCTAAAGGTGTGGGTATTGGTGGGCAGGACTACTGCTTAACTGTGCTGCTGTTCAGGAATAGCCCTTGGGGCTACTTGGCACGCCACGGACCGGAATCTGGGATCGTGGAGAGAAGACCACGGGTCTTTACATACTCCTTTTTTTTTGTGTTTGTTTATTTTCCTCTGTTTGTTGAGGGAGGAGGGGGGGGTACTCAAAATGTTGTACGTTGTTGTTTACTGTTTTATGGTAGTTAGCAGAAATGTTTGGTTTTGTTTCAAAGGTCCAACAATTTCTTTTCTTTTTTTTCTGAATTTAAAAGAATGTCCTGTACTACGCCATTGTCCACAAGGGGGCAGCCTCCTGACATCCATCTCTATTATGCTTTATGTTAACAGGTAGTCATATAAGATGTATAACTTGGAATATTAACGGCTGTGGAAGTCCTATTAAAAGGCGAAAGGTATTATCTTATCTAAAACAAAAAAAGGCAGACATAGCCTTTATTCAAGAAAGCCATGTAAGGGGCACAGAAGCACTAAAATTCAAACGAGAATGGGTGGGACATGTTTTCCATTCTTCCTTCTCTAGCAAACAGAATGGAGTAATCATTCTAATTAATAAGCATATTAATTTTAACATGATATCAGAAACTACGGACAAAGAGGGGAGAATGATATGCATCGAAGCATTTATTAATTGTGTAAAAGTAATCCTGTGCAGTGTCTATGCGCCAAACACTGCAGACGCAAATTTTATCTATAATTTAAACACAATTTTAAGAAGTAAAAGTGGGCAAATAATCCTAGCAGGGGACTTTAACCAGGTTATGGATGGGGTTTTGGACAAGACTAAGTATCAGGGAACATCCATGCCAAAGGACAGGGCTGCTCTTCATATGCTGGTAGAGGATCTTGGTTTAAATGATATATGGAGATTAGTTAATCCAGAGGAAAGGGAATACACTTTCTTCTCACATTCTCACAGATCCTATTCAAGAATAGACTTTTTCTTACTATCACAAGATATTATCAATAAGGTCATAAACTGTAAAATCGGACCAATTGCACTGTCAGATCATGCCACGGTCGAGCTAGATATTTTGTTGAACCCAGACATAGGTAGAAACGGAAGATGGAGACTAAACACTTCGTTATTACAGGACGACACATTTAGCACAAAACTGGCCGGGGATCTGATCTCCTTCTTTGACTTAAACATAGGAAGCACAGAGAGATTATCCTCAGTGTGGGACGCATCTAAGGCCTATGTCCGAGGAAAATTTATTGCACATGCAGCTAAAATGAAAAAGGAGCAAAAGGAAATCCTCACTGACCTAGAAACAAAGATATGTAATCTGGAAAAGAATCTTGCCAGGAGGTACTCGGATGAGCTATACCAGGAGATATGTAAATATAAATACCAGTTACATGATTTATATAATAGAAAAGCTGAATATGCGTTGTTCAGGCTACGGACAAGATTTTATGAAGGAGGTGAAAAGACAGGCAAACTGTTGTCTAGGCAGCTAAAACAACAGAAAGCTACTAATGTAATCTCAGCAATTAAGAGTGGGGATAAGATGGTCTCAACCACAAAGGAAATAAATAAGGTCTTCCAAACATTCTATGAACAGCTATATACAGCCCCTTGTAATAGAGGTGAAGAAAAATTAAACCAGTTTTTTGCAAACATAGATCTGCCAAAATTGGATGTGTTACAAGCAAGATCATTAGACCAACCCATTACAGAAGAAGAGGTGAGAAATGCAATATCTTCTATGAAACTTGGGAAATCCCCTGGTTCGGATGGGCTCCCTATTGAATACTACAAGAAATTTGTGGATACACTGGCTCCAATATTAACTGATGTTCTCGCCGAAGCATTTCAAGTTAACTGTTTACCAGACTCATTTATGGAGGCGATTATAACACTGCTACCTAAGAAAGACAAGGATACAACTGAGCCTGCAAATTTTAGACCAGTTAGTCTTATAAACGTTGACTGTAAAATACTAGCAAAAGTCCTTGCATCACGTTTGGAGAAGGTCTTACCTAAGATAGTCCATGAAGATCAAGTAGGCTTTATAAAGGGAAGATCATCAGCTGACAATACCAGAAGATTAATGCATCTTATGTGGCTTAACCACTCAGAAAATACGCCAGGCGTGGCATTATCACTAGATGCGCAGAAAGCGTTTGACTTAGTACAGTGGAATTTTCTGTTTAAAACTATGACAAATTTTGGCTTTGGCAATGTCTTTAGAGCATGGGTTAGTTTGCTATATCAGAACCCGAGAGCAGCAGTAATGACCAATGGTATGATGTCCTCATTTTTTGCAGTATCTAGGGGCACTCGTCAGGGTTGCCTGCTATCCCCTTTGCTTTTTACAATGGTACTGGAACCTTTGGCTATTAAGATTAGGAAGGACCCAAATATTATAGGGTTGAAAGGGGTAGACAAAGAGACGGAACAGAAATTAATGCTGTATGCAGATGATATTTTGTTATTAATGAGTGACCCATCCACTTCTTTACCTGTATTGATGGAGGTAATAGAATCATACTCAATGGTGTCTGGCTATAAAATAAACTGGGGGAAATCGGAGGCAATGCCAATAACAAAGACATGCTGTTCTCATATGGTAACTGGTTTTGGTTTCAAATGGGTTCCTACAGGTATGAAGTATCTAGGTGTGCGGTTGACTCAGAATTTAGAGGGGATTATGGCTTTAAACTATGATCCCTTGCTCACAAAGATACAACATAATGTAGATAAATGGAAGCACCTTAAATTAACTCTGTGGGGAAAGGTGAATGTAATCAAAATGGTTGTAGCGCCCCAGTTCAATTACATATCTATGATGTTGCCCTTGAACATTCCAGAAATTATTTTCAGGAGATATGACAAATTGTTAAGGACTTTTTGTGGGAAGGAAAAAGACCCCGCATTAAAATGAGCAAAATGTGTGCCCCGAAAGATGAAGGAGGACTTGGGCTACCAGATGTGAAAATATATGACCTTTCTTTTGAAATGGCGCAACTTGCAAAGCATTGGAGAAATACTGACTCAGGCCTGGACTGGGTCAAAATTGAACGGACCCTTGCCTCTCCATGCAAGCCCCTGGACATTCTTTCTCAACGCTTTGGACTGAGACAGGAGCCGAACCCAGTGATTGAACACTCACGATATGTTTGGTGCAAAATCCATAAACTCCTGAAATTGTCGCACTACAGACAATCCTATGTATCCTTGTGGAATAACCCGGACATTCGTATTGGGGGGAAAATGGTGTTTTGGAAACAGTGGCTTCTTAAAGGAGCAATAAGTGGAAATCCATTATTTAAGACTGAAGGAATTAAAAAATCGCTACATGGAGAACGAGAGGTGTAATTTCATCTGGAGTATAGGATGACGTCACACACCCTCTCTCTGTGTTGATCTCCAGCCTCAAGTTTACAAGCCGGTCCGGCCGCGCGTTCATGTGCGTTCATGTGAAACTTCGCCTCCTCCCTCCTCCCCCCTCCCTCTCTATAAAACGCGACAGCCAGTGAGTAGTGACGGCGGCAGCATTTTCGAACTGAAATGGCAGACAGCGGAACAAAACCTTCCAATGAAGACGAGCAGGAGCAGACAAAAAAAAAAAAAAAACGGTCATTGGCAAAGAAATTGTCAGATAAAGAAAGAGATAAAACCAGAATTAACATTGGCCTGGCGTTTCCGAGGTGGAGGGAGCTACGAGAGCTAAAGGGGCTACATATCTGGTCATATTTTCAATGTAACGCTAGTTTTAGCAAATGTTGGAAGGTAAATAAATAAGTTATAGGCATAAATAAATAGAAACGGACAAAACTACTACAACCGTTGCCTTTTTTATTTTATTTAGACAGTTTTAGCAACTATTACGATATCCACAAAATTACTTTTCAGCTATTAGCGGCTAATTTACCGGTAGATTGTATTTGCAGGAAAGCTATTCACTGCCGTCATATTGTTACTAACGTTGAACTGTCTGCTAACGCAATTAGCGGCGAATAGATAACGTTCGATGCTAATGGTGACTCACTAAATTAGTGACATAAAGATTAATTTACGGACAAACCAGTATAAACATTATAATGTTATAAATGACTTACTTTGTTACTCGCCATGGTGATGTTTTGCTCGGTGTGTAGGTAGATCTTCGAAGCGAGCGGGGGTGTAGTGGGGGAGTGTGTGGAGGGGAGGGGGGGGGTTGGTGGCGAGCAGAGGCAGAGGGAGGTGTGGCTAATGGCACACTTTGTTTTGGTCTACAGGCAGTGCTCAACAGCAAACCTAGCGGTGAAATGATTTCGCTTTTTGCTCCTTTAAAGGTATAGCAACAGTAAAAGATTTATATATGGACGGACAGTTTATGTCATACTCTGATATGGTTGGAAAATACAATATTGAAGGGAAAGGACATTTTTGGAAGTATTTGCAAATCAGGCATTGTGTTGGGGACAAATTTAATTTTGATGAGAACCCTGTGCTTACTTACCTACAGCAATCACATGTCACCCATACTGCATCTGTGTGTTATAACTTGATGATTAATACAACCGCAGATAACTGTCATAGTTTGAAATCAATTTGGCAGAGGGATCTAGGGGTCCACTTTGATGATGGTGAATGGTTGAAGATCATTTCAAATGTGGGTAAGAACATCAGAGAAGCAAGAGGAAAATTTATCCACTATAAGATAGTACACAGGTACTATTATACACCCTCTAGACTTCATAGGATGGGTATTGCTGTAGATAGCTTATGTTGGAAGTGCAAAGAAAAAGATGGTACATATCTCCATATGCTTTGGGAGTGTTCTTTTGTTCACCCTATTTGGTGTAAAATCCTTGGAATATTAGAGGATTGGATGGGTCTCTCACTGCCTGCTGATCCCAGACTTTGCTTACTTGGAGATAAGTCAGTGGTACCAAGCATAACAAAACAGGTATTTGTTGTTGTAAAACTCTGCTGTATAACAGCAGCAAGAATTATTCTACGTAATTGGAAGTGTGTTAAAACCTTAGATTTAAAAGACTGGGTTAATGCAGTAATTGAAGCAGCCTCTTATGAGAGTATGCTTGAAAGACTGAATGATGAGAGACAAATGATTTGGGATGATATCTGGGTACATATGAAAGGTATATAAGATACATCTAACAGCAGCCGTTTTTCTACTCCCAATTAGTACTACTGTTATTTTCTTACTCATATTTTCTGTTGGAGATGTCAGGGTGGCGTATAGCGGAACTATGTTAAACAGGATATTGTAATGTACTGTATGGACCTTTTTGTGTGGGTTTAAAGTTTGAACAATAAAAAAAACTTGAATTACAAAAAAAAAAAAAGATTTACCAAGGAGATATTCCTTATTAAAAAAAATGGACCAGTTTGGTTTTCCTTTAATAAATGAAAATCATATATTTTTTTATTTATTATATCTGGTTTTGTTGCTTAAATTTACTCAGGCTCTTTCTCTGACATTAAAACCTGTTTCATATCAAACATTAAAGTGGAACCAAAAAAAAAAAAAAAACATGAAATCTTTAACAAAGCACTGTAGCTGTGTATTTTATGCATATTAAATTAAACTATGATCATGATATTGGTATGAGGTCTGTTACAATGGAAAATTAAGAATTTTTTTTTTCTTCATTACAGCTGCTGTGAAAAAGTGGGAAAACAGCTGTGATGAATCATTTGAAACATGCTCCTGGAAGATCTGGAGGTGGAGGAACTATTTAAAAGCTCCTGAAGGAGAAAAACTGGTTTATTATAGTTTCTGTTAGAAAGTTAAACATGTTCTGTTTCTCCATTAGTTATCTTTAATTTTGTATAATTGGAGTCCTCTGGTAAACTGTTCTAATGTTTGTGTAAATTTGACCATCATGGACACTTGATTTCCTTTTTTAATGTAGGCAAACTGCTAAATTTTTACATTACAGTGTTAGATTAAACTGTTTTCAACTCTCCAATGTTTCAGAACATTTTAAAACTGGTATTTATGTAAATTATCCAAATTGCTTGCTAGATCAATTTAGACAACTACAGTTGAAGCCAGAAGTTTACATACTTTGTGCAAAAACACGCTTTTCCTTTTTTGTCTCACTGTCTGAGGTCAAATCAGACAGAACCTCTCCTGTTTCAGGTCAGTCAGAATTACCTAAATTATTTCATTTTGGTAAATGTCACAATAATGAGAGAGAGAAGTTTATATTGTTTTCTTCAAGATCAAAAGTTTGGCAGTGAAGAGAGGAGCACCCTGGAGGCTGGGAGCTTTTATAGCCTACGGAGCACCCAGGTGCTCTAAATCAGCCCAATCAGCCCAATCAGCATCTGCAAAAGTTCCAAATGCAACTTGTTAAGAGCCACCAGATAAAAAAAAATATTACTTGGGTGGGCTCTACTGTTTAAAATACTGGAAATGGTGTCATGTGACTATGTTCTAACTTTATCTTCTCAGCTAGAAGCTCATTTTGTTAGAAAGCTGCAGACTGCTGGTGTTTTCTGTCTGACCTCTAATGTTAATGTTTTTAATTATTGTGACAGCTACTTCTGTATGTCCCGTCTTTATTTATTTTCTCTCCATCCACAGTATCCGTCTGACAGAGACACTGCCGGTTATTTTTTTTTCTTGTAATTGCCATCTAAAGTTTCTCTTTTGTCCTTCAGCATTTTTATGACCTCAACAGTCCATTTCCCTGTTGTAGCATTATGACTGCATGACTAATACAACGGGAATGTATTAATATTATAATTACTGTGAATGATAATAGCAGTTCCCTCCAAAGGCTGAGTATGTGGAAGTCAGCAGAAAGAGACGAAAGTAGTTTGAGTCTCGCTTTATTCTCCAAAGCTTCCAACCAGAACAACGAATACCAAAAAGAGTGATACAGAATGGGCGCCAAAAGTACGGTCTCTCTTTCCTCTTCGCTCTTCCTTTTCCTCTCTCTCCTTCACAATAAAAGCGTACATTCAGAGCTTACATTCTGGTGTGAAATATAATAAGATAAGTGTCCGCCACACAGGCCCCCCCTGAACACACAGAATGTCACAAACCCCAACAGCATATCACAGGAGAAACCACCTGGAAGAAAAAAAAAACAAAAAACAAACAAATAACAATTAACTGTAACGTCTAGGGAGTTTAATAAGACGGCCGCTACGGCTGCTCGTCGAGGCCGGCGGTGGTGAAAGGGAGGTAGATACGCCCGACTGATCACAAACCGGCTGACCCAAAGGGGAGGACCCAGGTGCAGGGGAAAAACGTGTAACCGGTGGACGACCACGACGCGGAGGCTGGGCCAACTCAACTGGGTTACCAGGAAACACATGAGCCGGCTTAAAAAGGTCCACTGAAACACGCTCAGGCCTGTCCCCAAATTCCACCAAAAAATCCTTAGGCCCCCTTTCCAAAACACGAAATGGACCATCATACGGAGGTTGAAGTGGCGAACGGTGTGCGTCATGTCGCATAAAAACATACTCAGCTGACATAAGGTCTTTCGGCACAAAAGTCTGCGGAAGACAGTGATGCACCGCCAACGGGCCTAAAGATCCAGCGTCCCCCGGGAGGACTGCCCTCCGACTGATGGGAGCAACCAAACCCGCCGGACCCGGAAGAAACTCCCCCGGTACCCTCAAAGGCTGTCCAAGGACCAACTCAGCTGAAGAAAACCGCAGGTCCTCTTTAGGAGCCGAACGCAAGCCCAACAAAACCCAAGGCAGGCGATCCATCCAACCATCATCCACCAGTGAGGCCCGCAATGCAGCTTTCATGGTACGATGAAACCTCTCACAAAGGCCATTGGCCTGAGGATGGTAGGCTGTACGATGCAGTTTAACACCAAGGCTTTCTGCCACTGCAGTCCACAACTCGGAGGTGAACTGGGGACCCCTGTCTGAGGTCAAGTCCAACGGAACACCAAAACGTGACACCCAGGAGGAGATGAATGCCCGAGCCACGTCAATCGAAGTGGTCGACTAAAGTGGAACTGCCTCCGGCCACCGAGTAGTCCTGTCAACCATCGTCAGGAGATGAGTAAAACCCCTGGAAAGAGGAAGTGGGCCCACCAAGTCCACATGCACATGCTCAAACTTCCCCTGAGGAACAGGAAACTGTTCCAGCGGAGCCTTAGTATGCCGTTGCACCTTGGCACGCTGGCAGGCTAGACAGGAAACTGCCCATGACCGAACATCTCGACGGAGGCCTGGCCACACAAACTTTTCCCCCACCAGTTTAACCGAGGCTTTGATGCCTGGGTGGGAAAGGGAATGTACTGCATCAAAACCCGCCGACGCCAGCTATCAGGAACAAAAGGACGAGGCCTGCCGGTTGAGACGTCACACAGGAGAGTTGCACCACTGTCATGAAAGGAGACCTCCTCCAACTGCAAACTGGATTCAGCTGCCTTAAAGTCCAGAATACCTGGGTCCGTCAGCCGGTCTGTGGCCATGGCAAGGTAGTCAACGCCTAAATGCACGGAAGCGACGGGCGCTCTGGACAAACAATCAGCCACCCGGTTATTCTTGCCAGCCACATGTTGAATGTCAGTCGTAAACTCCGAAATCGCGGACAAGTGCTGCTGCTGCCATGCTGACCATGGCTCAGAAACCTTTGCCATCGCAAAAGTGAGGGGCTTGCCCACGGACTTTTGGAGCGGCGTACGATTCCGAGGCGCTCCATGTTAGCAAACTCAGCCTTAGCTATGGCTAACTTAGTGGTATCTAGGCGGCGTGCCCGCACAAAAACAGGTCGACCCACAGTTGGGATACAATGCTCCACCCCATGCCTAGCCACGGTAGCAGAAAATGTGGGTTGGGTCAGAGCAGGAAACTTTGCTAACAAACGCTGTGTTGTGGAAAAAATTAAGATCCGATCTTGATGAGAAAATCAGAATAGAATTTATTACAGAGAAAAAAGACAGACATACAAATACTTGTGGCCACAAGGAGAGCCACCAGCCACCACTCGCAGAGTGCCGGCTAATGACTCTGCAGATACAAAGATGAAGCTGATTTTTATACCAGACAGCAAGGTGTTACAGGTTTGCATACAGAGTGTGGACACAGCAGGTGGTGGTGGAGGCAGACACTTGCCTTAGCCATTTGTCTCAAGACAGACTGATTGAATTTAGCAATGTTATACAGAGGCATTTGTTTAGACAGACTGATTGAGTTTAGCAACTTTAAAAAGTCCCTTGATCAAGGAGTTATTTAGTTGATGCTAATTGAATTTAGGAAGTCACAGCTGACCCCTGCCGTGTCTTCCTAGATCAATGAGCCACAGCCGACCCCCGTAATTTGCCTTTGTCAGACATTTGGTCTCGTGTGACACAGACAAATCACTTTTAAACATATTGTTAGATGACAAAATTACAAGATGAAATAAACCAAATAAAAATTTCCACCACAGCTGATACTCATCACCTGTGGCAAGCATGTTAGCGAGAGGCCGATGGCCAGGTCCCCCAAGTTTGCAGGGGTATGTATCAAATGAGACAGCATCAATTAAACAGCTGTTGGCAACATGTACTAACAACCTGAAAGCACACAAAAAATCAGCACCCAAAATAGGTACAGACACAGAAGCAATCACAAAGTCCCACTCGAACCGGCATCTACTAAAACACACAGTCACAGACCTTGAACCAAAGGTGCGAATGGGCGTACCGTTTGCCGCATCCAGCGGGGGGGGCTCTGACACAAAACGTCCGTCGCCGAAACCAGCATTATGCTCCGCTGCGCCCCTGAGTCCACCAGGAACCGGCGTCCAGAAACCTCGCCCACGATAAAAAGCAGCTTGTCTGAACTGCCAGCACACACAGCTGCTAGCGAGCGCCGGCTCTCTCGTTTCCCTGACGGCGGAACGAACACGGAGGAATGCAGCGCCTCGCCTTTAGTCCAAACCGGCGATGGTTTAGCAATCTCCGATCCTCCTGGAGGCACACCTGGGAAAAGCGCATGCACGCTGTAATGCCTAGACGCCAATAAAAGCCGGTCCGCCTCTTCAGCCAGCGCGCGGTAATCCTTCGCCTGGATCCGGGGAGAGCTCGCCAGCGCGGTGCGGATGGCAGGAGGGAGCTGACGCAGAAACAGGTGTGTAAAGATGAAGGAAACATCTCCCGAAGCCAGACTGAAGCCATACTAAAGCCAGACTAAAGCCATACTAAAGCCAGACTAAAGCCAGACTGAAGCCAGACTGAAGCCAGACTAAAACCAGACTGAAGCCAGACTAAAGCCAGACTGAAGCAAGACTGAAGCCAGACTAAAGCCATACTAAAGCCAGACTAAAGCCAGACTGAAGCCATACTAAAGCCATACTAAAGCCAGACTGAAGCCAGACTAAAGCCATACTAAAGACAGACTGAAGTCATACTAAAGCCATACTAAAACCAGACTAAAGCCAGACTGAAGCCACACAGAAGCTAGACTGAAACCATACTAAAGACAGACTGGAGTCATACTAAAGCCATACTAAAGCCATACTAAAGCCAGACTGAAGCCAGACTGAAGTCATACTAAAGCCCGACTGAAGCCAGACTGGAGTCATACTAAAGCCATACTAAAGCCATACGAAAGCCAGACTGAAGTCATACTAAAGCCAGACTGAAGCCAGACTGGAGTCATACTAAAGCCTAACTAAAGCCATACTAAAGCCATACTAAGCCAGACTGAAGCCCGACTAAAGCCAGACTGAAGCCAGACTGGAGTCATACTAAAGCCATACTAAAGCCACACTAAAGCCAGACTAAAGCCATACTAAAGCCATACTAAAGCCAGACTGAAGCCAGACTAAAGCCAGACTGAAGCCAGACTGGAGTCATACTAAAGCCACACTAAAGCCAGACTGAAGCCATACTAAAGCCAGACTGAAGCCAGACTAAAGCCAGACTAAAGCCAGACTGGAGTCATACTAAAGCCATACTAAAGCCATACTAAAGCCATACTAAAGCCAGACTGAAGCCAGACTGAAGTCATACTAAAGCCATACTAAAGCCATACTAAAGCCAGACTAAAGCCATACTAAAGCCATACTAAAGCCAGACTGAAGCCAGACTAAAGCCAGACTGAAGCCAGACTGGAGTCATACTAAAGCCAGACTAAAGCCAGACTGAAGCCAGACTGGAGTCATACTAAAGCCTAACTAAAGCCATACTGAAGCCATACAAAAGCCAGACTGAAGCCAGACTAAAGCCAGACTGAAGCCAGACTGAAGCCAGACTGAACCTATACTAAAGCCAGACTCAAGCCAGAATAAAGCCAGATTCAAGCCAGACTAAAGCCAGACAGAAGCCAGACTCAAGCCAGACTAAAGCCAGACTCAAGCCAGACTAAAGCCAGACTGGAGTCATAATAAAGCCATACAAAAGCCAGACTGAAGCCAGACTGAACCTATACTAAAGCCAGACTCAAGCCAGAATAAAGCCAGATTCAAGCCAGACTAAAGCCAGACTAAAGCCAGACTAAAGCCAGACAGAAGCCAGACTCAAGCCAGACTAAAGCCAGACTAAGCCAGACTAAAGCCAGCGGGTCATACTAAAGCCATACAAAAGCCAGACTGAAGCCAGACTAAAGCCAGACTGAAGCCAGACTGAAGCCAGACTGACTACCTATACTAAAATCAGACTCAAGCCAGACTAAAGCCAGACTCAAGCCAGACAAAAGCCAGACTAAAGCCAGACTAAAGCCAGAGAAGCCATAAAGCAAGCCAGACTAAAGCCAGACTAAGCCAGAGCCAGCCAGACTAAAGCCAGACTAAAGCCAGCCACTAAAGCCAGACTGCCAGACTCAAGCCAGCCAGACTCAAGCCATACTAAAGCCAGACTCAAGCCAGACTAAAGAACTGAAGCCAGACTGAAGCCATACTAGCCAGCTCAAGCCAGACTAAAGCCAGACTGAAGCCAGAAGCCAGAGCCACTAAGCCAGACTCAAGCCAGACTGAAGCCATACTAAAGCCAGACTAAAGCCAGACTGAGTCATCCTAAAGCCATACTAAAGCCATACTAAAGCCATACTAAAGCCAGACTGCCAAGCCACTAAGCCAGCCAAGCCTAAGCCATACTAAGCCAGACTAAAGAACTAAGCCAGACTGAAAGCCAGACTGAAGCCAGCACTAAAGCCAGATACCATGAGTAGCCACTAACCCTATGAACCTAACCTACCATAAAGCCAGACCAGATAAGCAACTAAAGCCAGACTAAAGCCAGACTAAGCCATAAGCCAGACTAAGCCATGGAGCCAGAAAAGCCCTGCCACTCAAGACCCTAAGACTCAAAGCCAACTCAGCCAGACTGCCAACCAAAGCCGCCATAAGCCAAGCCAGACTAAAGCCAGACTGAAGCCATACTAAAGCCAGACTAAAGCCATACCAGAAGCCAGACTCAAAGCTGCAAAGCCAGACTAAGCCAGATAAGCCAGACTAAAGCCAGACTAAAGCCAGACTAAGCCATAAACTCAAGCCAGACTAAGCAAGACTAAAGAAGCCAGACTAAGCCAGACTAAAGCCAGATGCCAGACAAGCCATACCAGACTCAAGCCAGACTCAAGCCAGACTAAGCCAACTAAGCCATACTAAAGCCATACCAAAAAGCCGACTAAAGCCAACTAAGCCACTAAAGCATACTAAAGCCAGACTAAGCCAGACTGCCAGACTGAAGCAGACAAACCACAAAAGCCATACTAAAGCAACTAAAGCCACTAAAGCCAGACTAAGCCATACTAAAGCCATCCCACTAAAGCCACTAAAGCCAGACTAAAGCCAGCCCACTAAAGCCAGACTGAAGCCATACTGAAGCCAGACTAAAGCCGACGAAGCCAGACTGGAGTCATACTAAGCCATACTAAAGCCAACTAAGCCCATACTAAAGCCACTACCAGACCAGACTAAAGCCAGACTGAAGTCACTAAAGCCATACTAAGCCATACTAAAGCCAGCCAGACTAAAAGCCATACTAAAGCCAGACGCCATACTAAAGCCAGACTGAAGCCAGACTAAAGCCAGAGAAGCCAGACTAAAGCCAGACTAAAGCAGACTGGAGTCATACTAAAGCCATACTAAAGCCTACTAAGGCCAGACTAAAGCCAGACTGAAGCCAGACTAAAGCCACTGAAACCAGACTGAAGCCAGACTGAAGCCAGACCATACTGAAGCCAGACTAAAGCCAGACTGAAGCCGAGACTACCAGAAAGCCAGACTAAAGCCAGACTGGAGTCATACTGAAGCCAGACTAAAACCAGACTGAAGCCAGACTAAAGCCAGACTGGAGTCATACTAAAGTCATACAAAAGGCAGACTGAAGCCATACTAAAGCCATATAAAAGCCAGACTGAAGCCAGACTGAACCCAGACTAATGCCAGACTGGAGCCATACCAAAGCCATACTAAACCCAGACTAAAGCCAGACTGAAGCCAGACTGAAGTCAGACTCAAGCCAGACTGAAGCCAGACTAAAGCCAGACTGGAGTCATACTAAAGCCTTACTAAAGCCATACAAAAGCCAGACTGAAGCCAGACTAAAGCCAGACTGAAGACAGACTAAAGCCAGACTGGAGCCATACTAAAGCCAGACTAAAGCCAGACTGAAGCCAGACTGAAGCCAGACTGAAGCCCAGACTGAAGCCAGACCAGAACTGGAGTCATACTAAAGTCATACAAAAGGCAGACTGAAGCCAGACTGAACCCAGACTAATGCCAGACTGGAGCCATACCAAAGCCATACTAAACCCAGACTAAAGCCAGACTGAAGCCAGACTGAAGTCAGACTCAAGCCAGACTGAGGCCAGACTAAAGCCAGACTGGAGTCATACTAAAGCCATACTAAAGCCATACAAAAGCCAGACTGAAGCCAGACTAAAGCCAGACTGAAGACACACTGAAGCCAGACTAAAGCCAGACTAAGAGGCCAGACTGAAGCCAGACTAAAGCCAGACTGAAGCCAGACTAAAGCCCGACTAAAGCCACTAAAGAGACTGAAGCCATACCAAAGCCATTCTAAAGCCAGACTGAAGCCAGACTGAAGTTAGACTCAAGACAGACTAAAGCCAGACTGAGGCCAGACTGAAGCCAGACTGGAGTCAGACTAAAGCCATACAAAAGCCAGACTGAAGCCAGACTAAAGCCAGACTGAAGACAGACTAATGCCAGACTGGAGCCATACCAAAGCCATACTAAACCAAGACTAAAGCCAGACTGAAGCCAGACTGAAGTCAGACTCAAGCCAGACTGAGGCCAGACTAAAGCCAGACTGAAGCCAGACTAAAGCCCGACTGAAGCCAGACTAAAGCCCGACTAAAGCCAGACTGGAGCCATACCAAAGCCATTCTAAAGCCAGACTAAAGCCAGACTAAAGCCAGACTGAAGCCAGACTGAAGTTAGACTCAAGACAGACTAAAGCCAGACTTAAAGCCAGACTGAAGCCAGACTGAAGCCAGACTAAAAAAAACTGAAGCCAGACTAAAGCCAGACTGGAGTCATACTAAAGTCATACAAAAGGACGAAGCAGACTAAAGCCAGACTGAAGCCAGACTGAACCCAGACTAATGCCAGACTGGAGCCATACCAAAGCCATACTAAACCAAGACTAAGCCAGACTGAAGCCAGACTGAAGTCAGACTCAAGCCAGACTGAGGCCAGACTAAAGCCAGACTGGAGTCATACTAAAGCCATACTAAAGCCATACGAAAGCCAGACTGAAGTCATACTAAAGCCAGACTGAAGCCAGACTGGAGTCATACTAAAGCCTAACTAAAGCCATACTAAAGCCATACTAAAGCCAGACTGAAGCCCGACTAAAGCCAGACTGAAGCCAGACTGGAGTCATACTAAAGCCATACTAAAGCCACACTAAAGCCAGACTAAAGCCATACTAAAGCCATACTAAAGCCAGACTGAAGCCAGACTAAAGCCAGACTGAAGCCAGACTGGAGTCATACTAAAGCCACACTAAAGCCAGACTGAAGCCATACTAAAGCCAGACTAAGCAGACTAAAGCCAGACTAAAGCCAGACTGGAGTCATACTAAAGCCATACTAAAGCCATACTAACCATACTAAAGCCAGACTGAAGCCAGAAGTCTAACTAAAGCCAGACTAAAGCCAGACTAAAGCCATACTAAGCCATGACTAACCAGACTGAAGCCAGACTGGAGTCATACTAAAGCCAGAAAGCCAGACTGAAGCCAGACTGGAGTCATACTAAAGCCTAACTAAAGCCATACTGAAGCCATACAAAAGCCAGACTGAAGCCAGACTAAAGCCAGACTGAAGCCAGACTGAACCTATACTAAAGCCAGACTCAAGCCAGAATAAAGCCAGATTCAAGCCAGACTAAAGCCAGACAGAAGCCAGACTCAAGCCAGACTAAAGCCAGACTCAAGCCAGACTGGAGTCATAATAAAGCCATACAAAAGCCAGACTGAAGCCAGACTGAACCTATACTAAAAGCCAGACTTCAAGCCAGAATAAAGCCAGATTCAAGCCAGACTAAAGCCAGACTAAAGCCAGACTAAAGCCGACAGAAGCCAGACTCAAGCCAGACAAAGCCAAAGACTGGGGTCATACTAAAGCCATACAAAAGCCAGACTGAAGCCAGACTAAAGCCAGACTGAAGCCAGACTGAAGCCAGACTGAACCTATACTAAAATCAGACTCAAGCCAGACTAAAGCCAGACTCAAGCCAGACAAAAGCCAGACTAAAGCCAGACTAAAGCCAGAGTCAAGCCAGACTAAAGCCAGACTGAAGCCAGACTAAAGCCAGACTAAAGCCAGACTAAAGCCAGACTCAAGCCAAAGCAACTAAGACCAGCCAGACTCATAGCCAGACTAAAGACAAAGCCACTAAAGCCAGACCATACTAAAGCCAGACTCAACTCAAGCCAGCCAGCCAGACTAAAGCAGACTGGAGCCACTAAAGCCATACTAAAGCCATACTAAAGCCATACTAAAGCCAGACTAAGCAAAGCCAGACTAAAGCCAGACTGAAGCCAAAGTCATACTTAAGCATACTAAAGCCATACTAAAGCCAGACTAAAGCCATACTAAAGCCATACTAAAGCCAGACTGAAGCCAGACTAAAGCCAGACTACTAAAGCCACTGAAAGCCAGACTGCCAGACTGGAGTCATACTAAAGCCTAACTAAAGCCATACTGAAGCCATACAAAAGCCAGACTGAAGCCAGACTAAAGCCAGACTGAAGCCAGACTGAAGCCAGACTGAACCTATACTAAAGCCAGACTCAAGCCAGAATAAAGCCAGATTCAAGCCAGACTAAAGCAAGACTAAAGCCAGACTAAAGCCAGACAGAAGCCAGACTCAAGCCAGACTAAAGCCAGACTCAAGCCAGACTAAAGCCAGACTGGAGTCATACTAAAGCCATACAAAAGCCAGACTGAAGCCAGACTGAAGCCAGACTGAACCTATACTAAAGCCAGACTCAAGCCTGACTAAAGCCAGACTCAAGCCAGACAAAAGCCAGACTAAAGCCAGACTAAAGCCAGAGTCAAGCCAGACTAAAGCCAGACTGAAGCCAGACTAAAGCCAGACTAAAGCCAGACTAAAGCCAGACTCAAGCCAGACTCAAGCTATACTAAAGCCAGACTCAAGCCAGACTCAAGCCAGACTAAAGCAAGACTGAAGCCAGACTGAAGCCATACTAAAGCCAGACTCAAGCCAGACTCAAGCCAGACTAAAGCCAGACTGAAGCCAGACTGAAGCCAGACTAAAACCAGACTAAAGCCAGACTAAAGCCATACTAAAGCCAGACTCAAGCCAGACTCAAGCCAGACTAAAGCCAGACTAAAGCCAGACCAAAGCCAGACTGAAGCCAGACTAAAGCCAGACCAAAGCCAGATTGAAGCCAGACTAAAGCCAGACTAAAACCAGACTAAAGCCAGACTAAAGCCATACTAAAGCCAGACTGAAGCCAGACTGAAGTCAGACTGAAACCACACAGAAGCTAGACTGAAAACCATACTAAAGATAGACTGGAGTCCATACTAAAGCCAGACTAAAGCCAACTAAAGCCATACTAAAGCCAGACTGAAGCCAGACTGAAAGCCAGACTGAAGCCAGACTGGAGTCATACTAAAGCCACACTAAAGCCAGACTGAAGCCATACTAAAGCCAGACTGAAGCCAGACTAAATCCAGACTAAAGCCAGACTGGAGTCATACTAAAGCCATACTAAAGCCATACTAAAGCCATACTAAAGCCAGACTAAGCCAGCAACTGAAACCAGACTGAAGTCATACTAAAGCCATACTAACCATACTAAAGCCAGAGAAAGCCATACTAAAGCCATACTAAAGCCAGACTGAAGCCAGACTAAAGCCAGACTGAAGCCAGACTGGAGTCATACTAAAGCCAGACTAAAGACCTAAGCCAGACTGAATAGCCAACTAGCCATACTAAGCCAGACTGACCAGAAGCCAGACTAAAGCCAGACTAAAGCCATACTAAAGCCATACTAAAGCCATACTAAAGCCATACTAAGCCAGACTAAAGCCAGACTGACAGCCAGACTGAAGTCATACTAAAGCCATACTAAAGCCATACTAAAGCCATACTAAAGCCATACTAAAAGCCAGACTAAGCCATACTAAAGCCATACTAAAGCCACTGATAAGCCAGACTAAAGCCAGACTGAAAGCCAGACTAAAGCCAGACTAAAGCCAGACTGGAGTCATACTAAAGCCATACTAAAGCCATACTAAGGCCAGACTAAAGCCAGACTGAAGCCAGACTAAAGCCAGACTGAAACCAGACTGAAGCCAGACTAAAGCCAGACTGAAGCCAGACTGAAGCCAGACTGGAGTCATACTAAAGCCAGACTAAAGCCAGACTGAAGCCAGACTGAAGCCAGACTAAAGCCAGACTAAAGCCAGACTGGAGTCATACTGAAGCCAGACTAAAACCAGACTGAAGCCAGACTAAAGCCAGACTGGAGTCATACTAAAGTCATACAAAAGGCAGACTGAAGCCATACTAAAGCCATATAAAAGCCAGACTGAAGCCAGACTGAACCCAGACTAATGCCAGACTGGAGCCATACCAAAGCCATACTAAACCCAGACTAAAGCCAGACTGAAGCCAGACTGAAGTCAGACTCAAGCCAGACTGAAGCCAGACTAAAGCCAGACTGGAGTCATACTAAAGCCTTACTAAAGCCATACAAAAGCCAGACTGAAGCCAGACTAGAAGCCAGACTGAAGACAGACTAAAGCCAGACTGGAGCCATACTAAAGCCAGACTAAAGCCAGACTGAAGCCAGACTGAAGCCAGACTGAAGCCAGACTAAAACCAGACTGAAGCCAGACTAAAGCCAGACTGGAGTCATACTAAAGTCATACAAAAGGCAGACTGAAGCCAGACTGAACCCAGACTAATGCCAGACTGGAGCCATACCAAAGCCATACTAAACCCAGACTAAAGCCAGACTGAAGCCAGACTGAAGTCAGACTCAAGCCAGACTGAGGCCAGACTGGAGTCATACTAAAGCCATACTAAAGCCATACAAAAGCCAGACTGAAGCCAGACTAAAGCCAGACTGAAGACACACTGAAGCCAGACTAAAGCCAGACTGAGGCCAGACTAAAGCCAGACTGAAGCCAGACTAAAGCCCGACTGAAGCCAGACTAAAGCCCGACTAAAGCCAGACTGAAGCCATACCAAAGCCATTCTAAAGCCAGACTGAAGCCAGACTGAAGTTAGACTCAAGACAGACTAAAGCCAGACTGAGGCCAGACTGAAGCCAGACTGGAGTCAGACTAAAGCCATACAAAAGCCAGACTGAAGCCAGACTAAAGCCAGACTGAAGACAGACTGAAGTCAGACTCAAGCCAGACTAAAGCCAGACTGAGGCCAGACTAAAGCCAGACTGAAGCCAGACTAAAGCCCGACTGAAGCCAGACTAAAGCCCGACTAAAGCCAGACTGGAGCCATACCAAAGCCATTCTAAAGCCAGACTAAAGCCAGACTAAAGCCAGACTGAAGCCAGACTGAAGTTAGACTCAAGACAGACTAAAGCCAGACTAAAGCCAGACTGAAGCCAGACTGAAGCCAGACTGAAGCCAGACTAAAACCAGACTGAAGCCAGACTAAAGCCAGACTGGAGTCATACTAAAGTCATACAAAAGGCAGACTGAAGCCAGACTGAAGCCAGACTTAAGCCAGACTGAACCCAGACTAATGCCAGACTGGAGCCATACCAAAGCCATACTAAACCAAGACTAAAGCCAGACTGAAGCCAGACTGAAGTCAGACTCAAGCCAGACTGAGGCCAGACTAAAGCCAGACTGGAGTCATACTAAAGCCATACTAAAGCCATACAAAAGCCAGACTGAAGCCAGACTAAAGCCAGACTGAAGACAGACTGAAGTCAGACTCAAGCCAGACTAAAGCCAGACTGAGGCCAGACTAAAGCCAGACTGAAGCCAGACTAAAGCCCGACTGAAGCCAGACTAAAGCCAGACTAAAGCCAGACTAAAGCCAGACTGAAGCCAGACTGAAGTTAGACTCAAGACAGACTAAAGCCAGACTGAAGCCAGACTGAAGCCAGACTGAACCTATACTAAAGCCAGACTCAAGCCAGACTAAAGCCAGATTCAATCCAGACTAAAGCCAGACTAAAGCCAGACTAAAGCCAGACTCAAGCCAGACTCAAGCCAGACTAAAGCCAGACTAAAGCCAGACTCAAGCCAGACTAAAGCCAGACTGGAGTCATACTAAAGCCATACAAAAGCCAGACTGAAGCCAGACTAAAGCCAGACTGAAGCCAGACTGAAGCCAGACTGAACCTATACTAAAGCCAGACTCAAGCCAGACTAAAGCCAGATTCAATCCAGACTAAAGCCAGACTAAAGCCAGACTAAAGCCAGACTCAAGCCAGACTCAAGCCACACTAAAGCCAGACTAAAGCCAGACTCAAGCCAGACTAAAGCCAGACTGGAGTCATACTAAAGCCATACAAAAGCCAGACTGAAGCCAGACTGAAGCCAGACTGAACCTATACTAAAGCCAGACTCAAGCCAGACTCAAGCCAGACTAAAGCCAGACTGAAGCTTGACTGAAGCCAGACTAAAACCAGACTAAAACCAGACTGAAGCTTGACTGAAGCCAGACTAAAACCAGACTAAAACCAGACTAAAGCCAGACTAAAGCCAGACTCAAGCCAGACTCAAGCCAGACTAAAGCCAGACTAAAGCCAGACCAAAGCCAGACCGAAGCCAGACTAAAGACAGACTAAAGCCAGACTAAAGCCAGACCAAAGCCAGATTGAAGCCAGACTAAAGCCAGACTAAAACCAGACTAAAGCCAGACTAAAGCCATACTAAAGCCAGACTGAAGCCAGACTAAAGCCAGACTAAAGCCAGACTCAAGCCAGACTAAAGCCAGACTCAAGCCAGACTAAAGCCAGACCGAAGCCAGACTGAAGCCAGACTCAAGCCAGACTGAAGCCAGACTCAAGCCAGACTAAAGCCAGACTCAAGCCAGACTAAAGCCAGACTCAAGCCAGACTAAAGCCAGACCAAAGCCAGACCGAAGCCAGACTCAAGCCAGACTAAAGCCAGACTCAAGCCAGACTAAAGCCAGACTAAAGCCAGACCAAAGCCAGACTGAAGCCAGACTGAAGCCAGACTAAAGCCAGACTAAAGCCAGACCGAAGCCAGACTGAAGCCAGACTGAAAGCCAGACTAAAGCCAGACCGAAGCCAGACTGAAGCCAGACTAAAGCCAGACTAAAGCCAGACCAAAGCCAGACCGAAGCCAGACCGAAGCCAGACTAAAGCCAGACTAAAGCCAGACTGGAGTCATACTAAAGCCATACTAAAGCCATACTAAAGCCATACTAAAGCCAGACTAAAGCCAGACTGAAGCCAGACTGAAGTCATACTAAAACCATACTAAAGCCATACTAAAGCCAGACTAAAGCCATACTAAAGCCATACTAAAGCCAGACTGAAGCCAGACTAAAGCCATACTAAAGCCAGACTGAAGCCAGACTAAAGCCAGACTGTCAAGTCAAGTCAAGAAAACTTTATTGTCCCCAGGGGGCAATTAACAGTGCATTAGCAGCAAGACAGTGACAATAACAATAACCACAACAATAAAATGCACAACACTGATAAGAACAAGACAATTAAAAGCAATAAAATAATAGAAACAGAGATAAAATTAGTTTAGCTTAGATGCCCACAGTGCAGTATGTCTTAAAAGGGGGGTAAAAACTATTCAATTATTTAAAAGGCCAATGGCCACCGGAACCCAGGATTTTTTAAATCTGTTAGTTCTTATTTTTGGCATCTGAAATCTCCGTCTGGAGGGGAGCAACCTGAATTCAGATGCCAGGGGGTGGCTCGGGTCAGAGGAGACCAGCCTTGCCTTCTTCAAGGACCTGGTTCTATGCAAGGCTGAGATTTCTGTCAGGGGGGTGCCAACAATTCTACTGCACACTTTGATAATCCCCTGGAGTCTACTGGGATTTTTAAGAGTAATTAGCCTGAACCAGCAAATAAAAGAAAATGTCAAGACAGATTCAATAAAACAAGAATAAAACATTTTCATAAAACGTGTGTCAATGTTAAAATTCCTGAGTTTCCGGAGGAAGTACAGGCGCTGATTGGCCTTTTTGCACACGGCATCAATCTGGTTGTCGAAGGACAACCTGTCATCAATTAGCGTCCCGAGGTATTTGTACAGCTGGACTGTTTCTACAGCTAGACCGTTGATAGACAGGGGAGCGGTGGTTGCACGGGACTTCCTAAAATCATTGGTCATTTCCTTGGTTTTGTCGACGTTAATGGTCAGGAAAGACGATTTGCACCACCGAATGAAGTCCTCCACACAGACTGAAGCCAGACTGAAGCCAGACTGAACCTATACTAAAGCCAGACTCAAGCCAGAATAAAGCCAGATTCAAGCCAGACTAAAGCCAGACTAAAGCCAGACTAAAGCCAGACAAGCCAGACTAAAGCCAGACTCAAGCCAGACTAAAGCCAGACTGAAGCCAGACTGAAGCCAGACTGAACCTATACTAAAGCCAGACTCAAGCCTGACTAAAGCCAGACTCAAGCCAGACAAAAGCCAGACTAAAGCCAGACTAAAGCCAGAGTCAAGCCAGACTAAAGCCAGACTAAAGCCAGACTAAAGCCAGACTAAAGCCAGACTAAAGCCAGACTAAAGCCAGACTCAAGCCAGACTCAATCTATACTAAAGCCAGACTCAAGCCAGACTAAAGCAAGACTGAAGCCAGACTGAAGCCATACTAAAGCCAGACTCAAGCCAGACTAAAGCCAGACTAAAGCCAGACTGAAGCCAGACTGAAAGCCAAAACCAGACTAAAGCCAGACTAAAGCCATACTAAAGCCAGACTCAAGCCAGACTCAAGCCAGACTAAAGCCAGACTAAAGCCAGACCAAAGCCAGACTGAAGCCAGACTAAAGACAGACTAAAGCCAGACTAAAGCCAGACCAAAGCCAGATTGAAGCCAGACTAAAGCCAGACTAAAACCAGACTAAAGCCAGACTAAAGCCATACTAAAGCCAGACTGAAGCTAGACTGAAGTCAGACTGAAACCACACAGAAGCTAGACTGAAACCATACTAAAGATAGACTGGAGTCATACTAAAGCCATACTAAAGCCAGACTAAAGCCATACTAAAGCCATACTAAAGCCAGACTGAAGCCAGACTAAAGCCAGACTGAAGCCAGACTGGAGTCATACTAAAGCCACACTAAAGCCAGACTGAAGCCATACGAAAGCCAGACTGAAGCCAGACTAAAGCCAGACTAAAGCCAGACTGGAGTCATACTAAAGCCATACTAAAGCCATACTAAAGCCATACTAAAGCCAGACTAAAGCCAGACTGAAACCAGACTGAAGTCATACTAAAGCCATACTAAAGCCATACTAAAGCCAGACTAAAGCCATACTAAAGCCATACTAAAGCCAGACTGAAGCCAGACTAAAGCCAGACTGAAGCCAGACTGGAGTCATACTAAAGCCAGACTAAAGCCAGACTGAAGCCAGACTGAAGTCATACTAAAGCCATACTAAAGCCATACTAAAGCCAGACTAAAGCCATACTAAAGCCATACTAAAGCCAGACTGAAGCCAGACTAAAGCCAGACTGGAGTCATACTAAAGCCATACTAAAGCCATACTAAAGCCATACTAAAGCCAGACTAAAGCCAGACTGAAGCCAGACTGAAGCCATACTAAAGCCATACTAAAGCCATACTAAAGCCAGACTAAAGCCATACTAAAGCCATACTAAAGCCAGACTGAAGCCAGACTAAAGCCATACTAAAGCCAGACTGAAGCCAGACTAAAGCCAGACTGAAGCCAGACTAAAGCCAGACTAAAGCCAGACTGGAGTCATACTAAAGCCATACTAAAGCCATACTAAGGCCAGACTAAAGCCAGACTGAAGCCAGACTAAAGCCAGACTGAAACCAGACTGAAGCCAGACTAAAGCCAGACTGAAGCCAGACTGAAGCCAGACTGGAGTCATACTAAAGCCAGACTAAAGCCAGACTCAAGCCAGACTAAAGCCAGACCAAAGCCAGACCGAAGCCAGACTCAAGCCAGACTAAAGCCAGACCAAAGCCAGACCGAAGCCAGACCGAAGCCAGACTAAAGCCAGACTAAAGCCATACTAAAGCCAGACTCAAGCCAGACTCAAGCCAGACTAAAGCCAGACTAAAGCCAGACCGAAGCCAGACTGAAGCCAGACTGAAGCCAGACTAAAGCCAGACCGAAGCCAGACCGAAGCCAGACTGAAGCCAGACTAAAGCCAGACTGAAGCCAGACTGAAGCCAGAGTAAAGACTTCAGTACAAAAAGAAGAAAACAAACAAAGCCGTTTAACAGTCTGGAGATAAACTCACAAATTAATTTATCATCACATTAAAATCACAGATTTCTCAACTGTGTTTAATCATCACATGTGAGCTGTCTCTCTCTCTTTTTTCTTGAATTTTAAGAAGCTCGATCTTAGCAAGGTTAACATGTGGTAAAAACACGTCTAGTAACTTAAAGACTAGCACCAGTTTACTGCATCAGTAATGTTCATATAGAGTATGAACATCTGTCGAGAAGGTTCAGCAGAAGATCATCAGTTTCTTCCTCCACAGCTCAGTGACTCAGCTGAGTCTGATCTCCAGGGTCTGAGGAAGAACACCAGCTGGTCTATTTATCAGGAATAACTGATAAAAATCTCCAAACAAACAAACAAAGTCTCAAGTATGAACTTTCTTTTGCTCATCTTTACATCTTTGACCCGGTCTGACCCAGTCTGCTGCCTGGGCGAACACCTGGGTTTATGTAGTACATGAAGAACATGGGGACTCTACGGTGATAGATGTCCTATAAAAATATGATAGTTATCGTACGTGTCCTTATAGGACTCAGTCCCGTGTCTTCACCCTTAACTTAGAAATATGTGGTTTGGTTTGGACTCAGTAGGATTGTAGGCTGTTTTTTTTTACTTTTCTACTATCTTGTCTTGAAATGTGTCACTCCTTAATGTTGCGTCTCTTAAACGTCTCTCTTCAGCTGTCGGTGATTGATATGTTGGTCTACTTGAAGATACTTAATGCTCTGAAATGCAGCCATTGAGACGCAACCACACACACTCTGTGTGTGTGTAGTTGTGTGTGTTCATGGCTGCCAGTCCGTCACTCTGTCAACATGTAATCAGTCTGACAGCTGACAACCTCGCTGGAATACAAACTAAATGGATAAACAGAGAGAGAGAGAGAGATATTTGAATCAACGGCAGCCTCGGGATCTCAGTGGTGCTGATGGTGGGATCCCTCTCTGCCTCTGAACTGTCACTGTCTCCACGTATAAATCCCTCTCAGACACACAAATGTTTATTTCAGAACACCCAGTGGATTACCCATCGACGTTATCCATCCTCCGGTCCTTTAACGTTGCTCAAACCATCACGACTGAAGACACGACACCCTCAACGCGTCAGTGTGTCTTCAACGGTCTGCTGTCTGAGCCAGAGTTGCTGGTGGGGTTTCAGCTGTTGCTTCAAACAAAGCCTGCTATTTTGTAATCATACCTGTTGCGTAAGTGCGTTGAGATTAAATGATTGTGCAAGTTATTTTATCTGAACATCCTGCAACACGCAAAAGAGGCCAGATGTTTGACAGTGTGATGCAAATCAATCAATTATTTAAACATGCGTCAATGTGACCAGTTTCTGTTGTGTCAGTCTTAGTTGCCCACCTTAAAGGTGAGGTGTGGTCAGGATGCAGGTCCACGGCTGTGCAGCAGGCACCACATCACTGAGGCTTAAACATAAATACGGCTGCAGGTTCAACCTTTGTAGGAACCACAGGTGAATTGATGCATCTGTGTGTTTGAAAATTAAACTTTTCCAAGACTGTGAATATTTCAACAGTGTAAGGGGCTCAGGAGGTCACATGACTGTCTCCTGTCACGCACAAGTTCAAATCAGGGTTAAACTCTGGACCTCAGTGAAGTGGCAGTGACATTGGCCCAAAGTATTCAGAGATGAAGATTTACACACCTTTGTACCCTAATTTGCTCCTCCGGGTCACTACCTGTCTTTTTCCTGATTTGCCAAGTCTTTATCTTATGACCGCAGCTGGAAAATGACAAAAACACAGTGGAGACAGAACTGCAGACTTTGTTGTCTGGCTGTAATACTGGAGCTACCTACATGTGCACAAGGGAAGCTTTGATGAGTGTAATCTGAAACAGAGATGTTGTTTTCATGGCCAGGTCATGTGATATGTGTTTTGGATGGAGATCTTTAAAGTGAAGCGTGGACATGCTGAGTTATTCAAATTCAAATATACTTTATTAATCCCCCAAGGGGGAAATTCAGGTTTCAGTACACCAGTCTGGTGTACTAGAGGAGCTGCTAGCGTCCAGCGCTCCTTTTCATGCCTGGTCCCGTGGTCCGAGTGCTAACTCCAGTTAATAGCCGTTAAAACAGTTAACAGCCGTTAGAACCAGTATATATCCATAATGATGACCAGTGAGATATCTCCAGGTCAGAGGAGGAAACACAGATGAACCAAACCGTCTCCTCTGGGAAGACTGAGCTCCTTCAGTCCGGCGAGCGACAGAGCCGACCGTCCCAGAGCCCGGTTCATCATGCGGACCGGACCAGGCCGTTGTCGTCTCCCCCGGCGGTGCTGGGCTCCACCAGGTCACCAGACGGCCCCTGCCAGGTCAGCTGACCCATCCGGCGTGTAGACAGCTGGACAGAGGCAGCAGCTGTTTGCCGGTTACGGCCACACCGCCGCTGCTACATCGGGGGCTCCCGTCCCGGCTCAGTGATGCTGCAGCCCGGATCCAGTGGCGGCGGTTGCTGCGGGTAGCAGTTCAGGACTACTTAGCTTAGCTTTCCCGAACCGGCCTCCAGCAACACCGTCCATGTCCGCGGCGGCAGGTCTCCACCAGCCGCAAGAGGACCGATCCGCCCCCTGCAGACAGTATGTAGACATCCGACCACAGATCACCACAAACCGGGCACAAACTGGAGCGTCCAGCGAGTAGCCTCCATGCCAGGCGTCGTCCGGGCAACGACCACTTATCACTTTGAACCTATGATGGTCTTTAACAGGTTACTGTTTCTATCCTCTATCCAGTGTGAAGATTTGCTGAACGGGTACGAAAGGTACAAAATGATTTGTCAATTCCCAATTAAACATGTCTGATATTTCAGCACCGACGCATGAAGCAGCCGTCTTCATCACCATCATCAAATCACCAGAGGAGGTAGCACGTTCTGGAAACACACCAGTCAGTCTGCTCTGGTAGCATCTAGAAGCGAGACACATTAGTGTTAAACTCCATGTAGATTTTTATTTTAGTGGTCATCATGTCCTGGGTCTGCATCGGGGTCCTCCTCCCAGTTAGAGATGACGAAATAAAAAGGAAAACAGTCGTTTTCACTGGAGTCATGTCATAAATAACAGTGGAGTCTTCACCCCTGTACAGATATTAATGTGAGAATCTTCGTGTCAGAACTCACCAGACACCAGGGCTACGATTCATCAAAGTGGTAAATCTGTATGAACGTTAACAGCAGAGGTCATGTGATCCATCACTGTTATACAGTTTTGCTGACGGTCCAAAACACATTTTTGTGCACTGTCCGTGCAAATACGAGACTGGTTTATGCTGACGGGCTGTGGGAGAGTTTGAAATCATTTGCAGGAAAGAGGTGGTTTGACACTGCCAACCTTTTTTCAGGTGACCGTGTTGGAAGAGTTTATCAGCTTGAGGATTTGCATGTCCTGCACCCGTCTGTTTGTAAAGTGCACATGTGCACATAAGAGATTTTTAACTCCCAAACTGTGCAGCTGTGCACATATGAAATCACTGCACAAACAGGACGAGAAAGCTCACTGTGGTCCCAGCAGAGGTACCAGGTGGACTCAGTGCTGCAGTCTAAGACCAGATAGTTATTTACCCATTTTCATTCCGTTTCTTTAGATCTCTGGTTTGAGTCAGAGTGATGTAAAATTCATTCCTGGACATTTAAGGAAACAAAGGAGGTGATTTCAGAGGAAACTCGGTGAGGATAAATATGTCCTTATTTTTCAAGCAGACCTCATTCTGATATTTAGTTTTTAATTCCTCATTATGTAGTAAATACAAGAACACACAAACACACACACTGTAAACTAACTGAGAGACGTTAAGACTGCTACACAGTGCAGGGAGTTACATTTAGGAATGTGGTGCTGAAAAACTGTTTACAGAAATTTTATTTTCTAATTCAACAGCTTCAGTTTCTGGAACTATAACTGGTCTTTCTTAGGGCCAATTCCAATTCCTCCCTTAACCCTCAATCTTTGGCCCTCAATCTTGGCCCTTGTAAGTAAGTGTAAGGGCTGTCTTGTGACTTAAATGGGACACCCTTTGAGTGCAGTTACGTCTTCAGACTGTGGGGGTCAGCCTTACGCCAAAGCTACATCCAGTCTGTCAAAAAAACAACAAAGACGAAGGAGAAGAAGTAGTATAATAATAATAATAAAATATAAGTAAAATGAAGACAATTAGATGGTTTTGTAACATTTATATCTTTATTAACTACGAAAATACTTACATTCCCAGCTTGCTTTTTTTTTTTGGCCCAATCCTTTTCAAAGATGTCTTGGTGAAAATAAGCAATGCCTTCTGGGTCGCCCTTACTCCCAAGGGTGGTGCTGGAGAATCTTAGTATCGAGGGCGATCTAGTCCTCAAACTCGTCCCTGAATTTGACGTTCTTAGAATCTGGACAGCACTTGCACTTCACGGGAGCGAGCATTTTTGAGATTGAGGGTTAAAGGAGGAATTGGAGTTGACCCTTACACTGAGTTTGAAGCTGCAGGGGGAAGCACCATAGCTGCAGCCAGGATTACATCTTAGAGTTTTGTTAACCAGAAAATGCAGCAGAACACCTTTAAGCACTTCGCTGACATTTTTACGAGACTACTCTCAACCTGACGTCTTTAATTCAATGCTGCTTCATAAACGAACCTCAGTACATCATACGAGCACATACGAGCCTGCAGACTATCTGCTCTACTGCCAAGACTGCGCAGCAAGGGTTAGACTAACACAGCTGATTAAAGCACTAAGTGGAAATGCTGTCCCTGCTGGTCACGGCAGGCAGCATGCACACGTGTGAACAGCCAAACTCTTGTTGTTTGTCTCCGAGTGCAGAGGACGGCTCTGTCCAACTGTCCAAGCACGATGTGAACACACAGAGGTGATGACCAACACTGTCTTGGTAAATAAAAACACACACGACAACCACCGCTTTGGTGTCTTCTTTGACTTTTGTAGCTGCAGATAATGATTTACTGTCCAGAAGCTAAAAAGAAACCACCAAAACACACAGATTACAAGTACAATATCATAGATAATCCTTTACAAATACTGCCTACAATGTTTGTAGAAGAACTCAAAACTCTCAGTTTATTCCAAACTTCACGCCATCTATATCAACACACAGTTTCTGACTTTAACAACTGAAGAGACAAGTTGGTCACTCGCTAGTAAAGGATCCTGTGGCCACTATTAACTCATTAAGAAACACCGTTTACTTCAGTACTTGAAGCACCGCAGCTCGTTGAAGGACTGGATCTTATAATCCCTGATATTTTAGCACAACTTTCAGTTTTGGGGGGAAACTTGAAGGCAACTCCATGGGAGAAACAGGGAAACTGGAAGGGAAAGCTGAGGAGACCAGGAGGTTTTGGTGTGTGGAGGAGGTCAAAAAGCTCTTCTGGGGTCACCAGGTGGGTGCGCCCCCTTTATCTGTGTTTTCTTGACTGACCCAGAACACCAACACACTTCATTAACATCTGGTGTCCCAGAAGCCACTGCTGCTTTAAGGCCCAGGTGGGGGTCATCCACAGCCACTGACTGGCTCTCTCAGCAGTACCCCACAGCTCTTTGATCGTTCCTCTGGGGTCCTGGTCCCTGACGCCTACTTCCTTGAGGAGCCGTGCTGATGAACTGGCTACACATCCCATCTCCACTGGGCGCAGACTGGAGCATCTTCTTACACTCAGAGGCTTCACGGACTGCGCACTTTCAGGGGAATCAGCTCGATGATGAAAGCGTGCTGGCTCCAGTTGGACCAGAGGACTGGCTCTGACCACAGGGTGGTTGTCCGCTGGTTTTCCCCTTATCTCGATCCAGTTATATTTTCCAGAGGTCTCATTCATGAAACATGAGCAGAACAGATTCATGTGAAAACTGTGAGCAGAGGTCTCGCCAGGAGCATTTCAAAAGGGTTCGGGCATCCTCGGCTGGACTCGTTAGGTTGCGAGTCTCGCCGAAGGTTTTGGGCGGGGCCTGTGCTAATCAATGAGCTCCGTGAGCGCGCACCCCACCTGAAATCAAGCACTTGAACACCTGACTGTGTTGCCAGGTGCATCCAGAAAAACAATGCAACTGAAGCGTGGATAGACATACTGTAATTATAAGTCCAGATATTCGACCAAACTCATAGACAACAAAGGGACATATGTGAAGACGTCTCTACTCTGTATATTTTGTATTGATGCCGTTTGTGTTGCGTAATTACGTGTCATCATCTCCTGGATCTGCTCTAATGCTCCTACGACTGACGTTAACTTTAGCAGAAGCAGCGCTGACCCTGACTGGTCAACACAAATGTTGACCAAAGTGCTTTAAGGCTTCACTCTATTTTCTCGTTCGGCTTTTTTAAAAATGGTGGTAAATTTTTAATGGGGAAAAATCTGCAGAAATGGGTCAATTTGATTTGGGACGTTCAATCAGAATCAAGAGAATTAAGAACTTTAGTGTCATCCTTATGGTTCTCCAAATATGATTCAGTCATAAACATTATTACTGTGACACCTCAGAGATCTTCATGACAGAGTGTCAGACTTTCAAATATCCATTTTCTCTATGTTTCACCTCTGCCTGTGCGTGGAGCTGACTTGTTTTGCCTCTAAGAAGAGGTACACTGCAAAAATTAATGGTCTTAATATAAGAAATAAATACTTGGTTTGAGCAGATACAGACTAAAAGTAAGTGAAATAATCTGCCAGTGCAGTGAGACAATCACACTTAGTAAGATTTCTTGAAATAAGAAAAAAATATAAGTATTAGACAAGTGAGAAATGTCTTAAAATAAGTGGTGAACACTTATTTCAAGTACTGTATGCAAGTCAAATAATCTCAAAACTTGCTTTTCAGTTCTTATTTCACGTTTTTGTTTCTTACTCAAATTGAGTGAAAAAAATAATAAATCCAGAGAAATTTAACAAGATGATTCTTCTTAATACAAGAGTTATGATTAGCTTTTATCTTAAATCAATACACAGCATTTACACTAAATTAAAACCACACAGAGAATATTGCCAACATTTATTTGACTGTCTTGCAGAACAGCTGGATTCCTTACAATGTTTACAGTCATTATAACATGTTTTCAAAATTAAACATCCAACAAAAAAGTATCTCTGAAACACTCAGAGGCAACAGAGGCTACAACCTCATTATCATTGATAACATTTGAGGCAGAACATGGTAGTCAAGGAAAAAAGACTACTTTGCATGAACAAAAATAGACAGCAAGTCTTCAGTATTTGTGTAAAACTTCAACAGATCTATTTCTCAATGAAAGCCTTCCACTCTGCCATGGCTTTTTTGTACGAGCCTGTTGTGTCTCGCTCATGGATACTGTCCTGTAAGACTTCTGTCTGAATGACAGAGAGAAGGGTCGCCACACACTTAGGATAGGTGAGATGCAGGGTGTAGTAATAACCCATCAGATACAGCAAACCTTCACCGAGTTCTTCTTTGGCAAATGTAGTGACAGGAGTGTTTCCAATTGCCAGAAGACAGCGGGAGCCATCAAAGACCAAAACAGGGCTGAAGAGAGTTCTCCTCTGGAGGTAGATGGCTGGCTCTTCTGTTGGCTAAAGAAGAAAACAAAAAAAAAACAACAACAGAAATTTCTTCAGGGTACACTAAGAAACTGAAAAACTACCCGGGCAAGTGAACTGAGATTTTTGAACACCATAATGTACACCTACAGCTCTGGAAAAAGAAATTAAGAGACCATGGTAAAATGATCAGTTTCTCTCTGTTTTTACTATTTATAGGTATGTGTTTGAGTAAAATGAACATTTTTGTTTTATTCTATAAACTGCTGACAACACTTCTCTCAAATGTGAAATTAAAATATTGCTTTTAGAGCATTTATTAGCAGAAAATAACAACTGATCAAAATAACAAATACGATGTGGTGTTTTCAGACCTTGAATAATGCAAATGCAAAGAAGACACATTCATATTCAACACAACACTAATATTTTAACTTAGGGAGAGTTTAGAAATCAATATTGGTGGGATAATCTCAATCTTTAATCACAGCAGTGGTATTTATAATCTTCCTCATAAAATATGATTTGGTTCAGGTGATCACCTAATCAGTGTCTCATTAAGTAGAATGAGGAGGCTTGTGTTGGAATCCAACAAACACTGGAATGGACCACCTGGCATACATGTAGAGATGCTGATTTAAGAAACATTTGTGAGAGTGGTCTCTTAATTTTTTTCAGAGCTGTATATATCTACGAACACAGCCATACTGACATGTGGTATATGAAAAGGGATCATTTTCTGGTCTAAAAATAGGACCATGGGTCGAGACATGCCAGGCAAAGAAATCATGAAAATAACTTGTGCCCCAGTCACTGTTTAAAGAGTGTGTACCACTAAACACAAAAGTTAAAAGATTAACTGTTAATAAAATATGAACAAACTCTCACCTGAAGGACATGAAGCAATGCCTCACTGGCCTGTCCTATCTTCTTAGGTGGCGCAGACTGTGAGGGGAAGAGTGTGGGGAGAGCCCTGTACAAGGCAATGCTGGATTCCACTAGAACAGAATAAATGAAGTTTTAGTTAGCCAGCATCTGATGAGCTTTATGGTCAAGTAGTGGAAAGTGATTTGCAATGAACAGCACTGTCATTCTGTTATTATTTAATCAGTGTTATGCATTGACAACAGTTCTATTAATTGTGTCTGTTGAAACAGCTACATGTATTAAAGACAGCAAAATAACTTACCTCCGCCCAGGTTCATGGGTGGCTTCAACACTTTCCTCCAAACACCATAAAACTGCACCATGGAGCAGAAGTCAGCCCATCTCTTCTTTACATCATTCATGAACTTGCTGTTGTTCTTATCCAGAATCCGCCGCAGCTCATCCATCACCTGTGATGCAAATAAGTGTTAAAATCTGGAACAATGCTTGCTTTGTGGAGAGGCCAAAAACAATCACTTACATGATGAAGCTCTTTGAAACATGGATATGCCTCCAAAATCTTTGCTGGCCTATCCTCTTCTCTCAGAGTGTCACTGTCAATGAAGGCTCTTCTTGCTTGAAACTCAAGTTCAAGAATTTGGCTGACAGCATCTTCTTGGTTGGGTTTTGGTTTCTTATACATCTCCTGCAGAGTCTTGTAATGCCTGCCCTGTTTTGCCAGACTATCTTTTTCCGCTAAAAGGAGATACAAATCAGCAACAGGTATTGGACATGTCATCTGAATGATACTATGGGTTTAAGCCAGCAAACATAATATTTTGAGTATTATAATTTTATTTTTACTGAATGGAATCAAATAAGTGTAAACTACTGTCACATCACAATACATTAAGCCTAATCATTACTTCAGTGTAAAGTTTAAATACATGTAATATATCATTATATACAACACTACGATAGTATTACCTGGCTTTCATGTCCATCATTATTGCCAAAATTATAATTTTTCACTCACCCGAACTGTCACCATCAGAACTGCTCCCAGATGGCAAAAGAATAGTTGATCCACCACTTGAATCTGCATCATAATCTTCTCCCTCGTCACTTGGAGAGGCGTCAATGTGATGTCTTTTGGTTGAATGGCTTCTCTCTGGTCGGGGCCCCTGCCTCTTCTGTGGGGACTTCACATTCAGAATCCTCTTCTGAAGATAACTGTACATGCTCATCTGTGGTGAAAAATAAGTAACTTATTGAAAAAACATTTTGAATATCACATAACTAATTTCAGATGAATGTTCAAGAAAATAATATGGGTAAAATTGTCATCACTTACATGTTTGATGGGTTCATCTTTATCCTGTAGCATGGGATAATACTCCACTAGCCTCTTAGCCATGGCAGTGACCTCATGCTTTGTAGGGAACTGGAGCTCCTCTCCTTGCTGACTTGCTCTCAAGATTGAAATCATGCTGGTGACGGTGTTCCTCACCAGCCTGCATCTCAGCTCTTTGGACATGGCAGATTCCCCCTCTCTACCAGTGCGGGCCATCTCAAAATAGTGCTTACGAGCTAGTTCCAACTCAGTGTCTGTATAGATCACATATTCTGGAGGACTAGGAAGCTGAAGGGTCTTCTTTGGGGTTCTCTTTACCACAGGAGTGGATGTGTGGGGGGATACTGGAGGTGATCCTTGAAGTGATGACACAGTTCCTGTTTTATCAGGGCCAGCTTTGTCTGGTAAAGTGGTATTATCATCCTTAGAAAAAAAAATGAAACAACAATTATTACCAGGTAAATGACAGACACAATTAGAAACAACATGTTACAGTATAGGGAACTGAACCCAGATGCAGACACACAAAAAACAGTGCAGTGAAACAGAAAAGGAGTTTATTAACTCATGGAGGCACCACAGGAACACACGGCATGGACACAGAGGAACCCACAAAGGACGAAACTGGGAAAACACTGAGGTCAAATACAGGAGGAAATGAGACATGGGTGGGGCAATCACATACAGGTGGACACACGAGGTACTCACAGGAGGGAAAACACAGGAAGACAAGACATGGAACTGGATATTGACAATAGTGGTGACAAACCATGACACGTGTTCTGCTAGGTTTGTTTTTTTTTTTGTTTTTAGAAAAAAAACAAGTAGGCAAAAACTTACCTCTTGGCTAATAAGAGCCCACAGTTGTTTCCTCCTCCTGAGAAAGTTCTCTGGCCCAGGAAAAAGGTCTCTTAAATCATCCCGACTGAGGGTGTGGAGTAAGGCCTCATCTATGCTGGCAGCTGTAAACAAAGTCAAATCATTAACAAACCTTTTAGAATTAAAAACCACATACCATTTTTTACCAATAAATTTAGCACTAATCAACTTGACAAGGTTAATAAAGTCCAATTGCGGTGTCTGTTATTCCATCTCTTATCTAAGAATAAATCTAAATTAAAAAAAAAAATGACACCTGGGGTTTTGAGATAGCAAAATAGCTTAAATACATTTTGTCTCTGAGATCAGTATCAGCATGCATAATCAATAATTCAGTTAAATGGTAATACACATTTGTATTATGTAGCATATGTAGCAACACCTAAACATACCATTTAGAACCGAAACAGTAACATCATCCAATTCCTCCATGATGTTATGGTCCTTTTAGTTGCTCCTGGAAGGCACAAAAAGACATCACAAGTCATGGATAGGAAAAGTTGGATCATTCTAGATCAGTTTTTCAGTCTAATGGCAATCTTCCATGGATCCCAAGTCCTACAGCTGTTAAAAATGACACAGAATCTGCCACCAAGTTGCTCAAGGGTGACTGAGCAAAGGCTAAATTCAATATGTGGAAATGACAAACAATAAGGCAATCAGTAACTTAAATGTCATTATTCAACCATTTACCACAATAAAGTTACTCCAGCTTAGCTAACCTTGGCTATGATAAGAAGATATTCTATATTTTCAGATTCAAAACAGTTATAACCTGAATCATGTCAAATCATTGAAACACTATGACAGCAGATAGATACTTCAGGCAGAACACTGAATGTCTTTTTATTTTTTTCCGAGTGTGCACATCAGACCCTGAGCAAGCCAGGTCTATAAAGTAAACAATCCGCGCCATTCTTCACCAGGTGTGTATCTGCTCTGTGGCATCATGCAGGCCTCGCCTCTCATCAACACACAGAGCCGGGGTCACAGACTATGGCCTCTGCCTCTGGTTGTTTTAGTGGCACGTGGCCAAAATTGTTTCATGTGTATTAGCGCCCCTCCCGGTAATGTACTATTGCTTTTAATATATTCTCATTGATAGAGCACATGATAAGAAAATCATTGCGGAAAACTTTATCAACAACGTTTTCAATTAGTCACAGGAGAAAAAGCGTAAGAAAAAACTTCTAATCATGTCGTAGCACCAAACCTGCAAAGTCATCTAGCTAACATTAGCTAAGTTAGCTAGCTGGATTTTAGGCTGAAGAGGTCAATTTATTCATTGATACAGCCACAGTTTTCGCCATGAGTGGAGTAAATGTGAAGTGTAAAACTGTAACGTAATTGTAAAATGTATAACTTTATAATATTTAATATAAAGTTTTCTCCTTACCTCGGCAGAATCCAGTTCAGACTGCTCGTACTTCTCCCATTGGCAACACCGTCTCCCAACCGTCAGAGGGCAGACGTGACCACATGAGGGTAGTGGGGGGGGGGGTTGGTGCAGACCATGTCAGTCTGTGTAAAATGTGTAAAATACTGATAATAATGGCATACAAACATACATAATTGGCGAATACCACAACTATAAATGATATGTTAATTTCTAAACTGGTTGTTGATCCCTGTTCAATCACATCACTGTGCAAATTAAATAATCTTGCTAAGACCGACCCCCACTCCCATCCAGATTTGGTATCGACCTCCTCTCGAGTCAGTGTGCCCGCCAAAATAAAGTGATATTCATTCAAAGTGATTCCGGACTGAAACGGTTATAGTGCTGCTCATGCTACAAAGATCAAATACCTTGACTACTCCCATTTGCTATTTGTGTTTTTCTAGTGTAGACTCGTTATTGTTGTGCGTCGCTGTTTTAGCAAGACTGTTTTCAAGTTTGTGGAGATTTTTCCATGGCTTAAACGTCTACTGTCAACATTCATCTGTTCCAGCGGATTTCTTTGTCGATGGAACATGGCCTGTTGGAGGTGTGTGATTTGCTTCGTTTTCGTTGCCTTAACACTGAAGTCCCTCTTGAGCCATATTAACACAGCACATAGTAGCAGTCCCGATTTCCGTGTAATATGCGGGATTGATGGCTGTACTGCTGAATACAGAGTCTTCAACTCATTTTACTACCATATTAGACGCACACATGCTCTATACTTTGCCACTGGACACCCACCCACTGGATGGATGACAGCAGCTACATCCGACCTGTCTCGGTTTGGAAGTGAACATTTTGACATCCCAGTTTTTTCTGACTGTGCCATTGAAACACGGGGAATGCAAAGGACCAACAGTGAAGTCAACACACCTGTCATCTTAAATGATATGTTGCGCCCAGAGCCTACAGATCTTCAGATTCCACCTCCTGATAATCAGGTAAGGTCCAGTATTTGCAATTTTGAATGATAATATTATCTAACATTTGGGGCCCTATCTTACGCCAGTCTAAAGCGCAAGGCGCTTAGATATTCAAAGCGAGGAGACAAATTTCCTGGTTTGAGAAGTGAAAGCGCGAGACCTCGCAATGGGGACAGGTTTCCAAAGCAGCTTCATGTGTAAATAGTTTATGTTACATGAACACCTGCAAAACCAATACAATAAATGAACCACAAATGTCAGCAGATATGTAACTTGTTATGTACATTGAAGCACCTTGAAACTGTGTTGTATTTATAATTTATTATTATCTCGCACCTAATCCTCATCTCCTCCTCCAATCCTCCTCCTCTGTCCCGCTACGAAACAATCAGATGAAGGTGTTCTGTGATTGTGGAGACGTGCGCCTCAGCCAAACGCAACACACACGTGCGCGTTAAAGTTAACAGCGTGCGGGTCTCCACAGCCACGGAACAACTTTCATTAATATTTAACAGCCGTGCGCACGGGTGTCTTTAAAGATGAACTCACTAATAAAGAAAAAGAAAATATTTTGTGATTATAAAGCCGAATAACTCTAAACAGACATGTAAAGTGCGCACCGGACGGGATCACAGCTGTCAGGTCGTCTTTATCAGAAGAATCAGCATGACAGCTGGAGCAGCTGTAGTGTTTGTGTCTGCGTGTTTCAGAAAAAACAAGGATTAAACACTTATGATCTATAACATACAGGACAATATTTGACCGCACGAGTCCTGCCCAACCTGGAGAGAAAAAGATATCCGTGCTCCTGTTGGAGATGGTTGGATATATCCGTGCGTAATTGCGCACTTCAAACTTCAGAAACTCTTTCTGATTGTTTCATAGTGGGACAGAGGAGGAGGACTGGAGGAGGAGATGAGGATTAGGTGGGAGGTAATGATTAATTATAAAATACAACACAATTTCAAGGTGATTCAATGTAAAACATAACCAGTTACATATCTGCATGACATTTGCGGATCATTTATTGTAATGGTTTTTGTAGGTGTTTATGTAAAATAATTTACACATGAAGCTGCTTTGGAGACGTGTCTCCATATATTGTGCTGAGTATAAGATAGGGCCCTTGATGTGAACCAGTCTTATATGTGCATAGTATAATAATAAATATTAACACAACATATCTACAGGAAGGAGCTGGTGCATCAAGTGCAAATATTAGACGTGCAGCTGCATTTGCCATCAATGTGAGGGAGAGATGTCACCTGTCTCAGGTATTGCACATAACCCAGTGTTAATATTAATATCATTATTATAAAATGAACATTATGGTAGCAAGTTTATCATTTAATAATATTAAAAGTGCGGTAGGAAAATTGTTTTTATATATTAAGTGGTAAAAAATGCTCTATATTCCAAAATCATTCACTGTTACACAGTGTTTAGCCAGTAAACTGCTTAGTAGGAGACCATTTTTATAAATGTATACACATAGTTGCTTCAGTAGCAGTATTCTGAAGAGTTGCAGTGTGAAAAATATTCTCATAAACATGGTTTATAGTTTGGGTAAGTGAAACTGGTGTCCATAGGTACCCAATGTTTGTACAGATTTGTAAATCCCGCAGATCGTGTAATGCACATTTGTAACCATTTTGACACTATGTTTATGCAGTTCTGCTTTTGTAGCTAAGGCACATACCTTACCATATGTCTTGTTGGTACCACAAATGAGATCAATCACTTTCAAATTGACAACACAGCACAGTTGATTGTCAGTAAGATCCTGAAAATTACATCAGTCAGTTATATTGAGAATAGAAACTTTGTGATTATGATACATTTTACTTAATATGTGGAAGCCAAATAATACTTTTGAGTATATATTTATGTTTATTAAAATGTGTAATTTTCCACAGTGGAAAGGTGCATGAAAGGCTTGAAATGCACCTTGAAAGTGTTTGAACAGTGCATTGACTCTGGACAAGGTGTAAGAACTCTGAGAGTGTGTAAACTGACATTTCTATATCTGGATAATTTCATAGTCCCATTGTCAGAGCAACAACAGCCCCATATTTATCCTCAATTTCAATATTTTTCAAAACTAAATCTTAGCTTAAATTGTTGTAATTCCGGTGCTATTAGGACGCAGTTAGTATTAGTGTTAGCATCTTCCAGTAACTACATGCAACAGGGGACATATTTTGATGTAATTTTGAATATGCAAATGCTTCACACTGCTCAAGGACAGAATTAATGAATTCTTCACACATGAATTCTTCAAATGTATTGGACAAACATTGTGTATCTTACGCTTAATTCTTGACTGTGTTTCAGAGGAACGTCAATAGCATTGTTTCTGAAGTCCAGCAGTACCAAACTACTCTTCTGAGCACTTTGAGGGACACAATGAAGAGGATCTTTGAAAGACATTCAGACAGCGTGGAGCAGCTACAAGAGGAAGTACTGGCAACATTAGACAATTTTCAAGATCCTTTCTCCTTGATGCCCACCACATACATGCAAGACAGCACCATCCAGAGGGTTTTTAACCCAGTTAAACCAGAGGAGGTAGTTATGTCTCAGAGGGTTTGTCGAGTTAAGAAAGGACAATCAAGAGTTCTTGGAATTAAAAACAGAAGTTTTTACTATATATCCCTGGTTAAAAGTCTCGAACAGCTGTTGTCCAATTCTAGGATTTTTGATATGATCTGCACCACACCACAGAGTTGCCACAAAGATGGGTTTTTGTATGATATTGTTGATGGGAGCCTTTTCAAATCCCACCCACTGTTTTCAGTGAAACCTTCTGCTTTACAGGTCATTTTATACACTGACGAAATAGAGATCTGCAATCCCCTCGGGTCACATGCTTCAGTAAACAAATTATTGATGGTTTATTATACTTTAGGAAACATAAACCCCAAGTTTAGGTCAAAGCTGGCTGCAATCAGACTCCTTGCTATAGCAAAAGCTGATGATATTGACAAGTGTGGTGTTGATTTTGTATTACAAAGAATTGATGAAGACTTAAAGTTGCTGTATAATGGTGTCACAATCCAAACACAGAGTGGTGGATTTGAGTTATTTGGTGCTGTAGTTTCAGTTTGTGGTGACACACTTGCACAGCATGAGCTTGCTGGTTTCAAGGAAGGAGTTGGTTTTGCATACAGTAAGTGTAGACATTGTGAATGTACCTTTGAGGAAATGCAAATTAATTTTAATGAAGAGAGCTTCACAAAAAGGACAATGGAAAAACATATTCAGCAGTGCCGAGAAATAGAAAAGGCCAGCACAGACTTCTTGAAATCAGCCCTCAAAACCACCTATGGTATAAACAGAAGAAGCAAGCTGGTTGATTTTCCAGCCTTTGACCTCATTCAGCAAACTCCGCAGGACATAATGCACATCGTTCTTGAGGGTGTTGCACCAATGGAAATTAAGTGTGTGTTAAAGTACCTTGTTCTCTCTGGGCAGATGGAGTTGGATGTGTTCAATTCAGCCATGCAGAGTTTTCCTTTGTCACCAGTAGATGTACGTGACAAACCCTGCCCTATAAGTGTCAGTACTTGGCATCAAATGATAACAAACTTAAACAGTCCTCAGGGCAAATGCTGATATTGCTGAAGATTATGCCTTTTCTGCTGAATACTATAGAGAAAAATGAGTATGTTCAGTTCATTTTGGACTTAATTGAGATAGTTCAGATACTTTTTGCTCCTGTTTTATCTGTGCACACTGTATTAAGACTGAGAAGTATGATTGAACAGCATCTGAAACGGTTTAAACAACTTTTTCCTGATAATAATGTAATTCCTAAGCAACATTACCTGCTGCATCTCCCTGCCCAAATTCTTTCTCTGGGCCCTATGATACGACATATGTGCATGAGATTTGAGTCAAAGCACTCTTATTTCAAACAGTGGTCATCTAAATTGAACTTCAAAAATGTCTGTAAGTCACTTGTGAAACATAATCAGCTTTTTGAATGCTGTCAAAATGAAATGGGCATGGAGCATCCATTTTTTTTACATGAGAAAGAATTGGGTCCTGTCTCAGAAGTAGCAAATATGGAGTATGTTAATACAAAGGTGAGAGATTTTTTGGGGATTCATGGCATACACCATGCAGTCAAAGTAAAGTGGCTTATTCTCAATGGGAACAAGTACATAAGTGACAGGTCTCTAATAATCACCAAAACAAATGAGACAGTGCCTGTCTTCGGATTTATAAAAAACATTTATGTGGTAGACAGTTCATTGTATTGTTTTGAGTACCAGCTTTATGAGACAGTGGGTTGGAATAGAGATCTTTTAGCCTATGAAGTAGCAGTGCCTAATCTTGCTCAAGCAACAGAGTTGATCGATGCTGAAAAGCTAGTGGATCATACATCATATTACCCTGTCAGTTTCAAAAGCACTACGTATGTTCTGACAAAATATTATCTTGGTGATGTTGCTGCACTTAAACATTGAAATGAATGAATAAACGTGTTGTAGCGGCCAGAGTGTTTGTGAATTCTTACTGGGAGGTCTTGAAACAAGTTTTCTAAGCTAAGAGGTGGTCATGCAAATGTATCTGACATAATTTGGCTTACTTTCTGTAAAAATATCTAGTTTTAGGATGTAATTACTAACTTAGAAATAAAAAGACAAATATTCTCAAAACAAGACTAGTAATCTTACACATTCTGTGCTTGCATAGTATATTACTCTCAAAACAAGATTAAAAAGACTTTTTAGCTAGATACAAGATTTGAACACTTGGTTAGATTGTTAGTTTTTGCAGTGTATAATACAGCTGAGAGCTGATGGGACAGAGGAGTAAAGTTGTGTGGGGGAAGACATCGAATGTCGGGAAGAAATAAATGCTTGAGGAGAGATGGGGGGCAGAAATGGAGGAATTAAATTGGGTGCTAACTCAAGTTAATACTATACGCTTCTAGCACTAAATCAAGCCAGGACAGAGATGTGGAAAGAGAGAGAAGGTGGAATAAAACCAAGGACAGGAAGAGGACAGAGGAGGAGAGGTGTAAAAGGTGGAATGTTTTGAGGTTTCCCTCTGGATTTGTCAGACATGGATGGATCACTCTCACCACTTCCAGACCTTCCTCCAGATCATTCAGCAGCAGCATCCCTACATAGATCATTGGGTGATTGGAAATAAAAGGGGAGGGAGGACTGGAAAGATGCCAGCATCTGAATGAAACTGACGGCAGCCAACACTCGTAATCGGATCCGGGTTGATTCAAGCAGCTTGTCTGCTTCTCATTTCAGTGATCTCTTCAGACTGAAGGAGGGAGGACGCATGGGTAATCTGTGTCTTTGAGCCAAAGGAGGCGAAGGAGAGGAGCTGTGATCACGGTCTTCTGGCAGAAGGAGCTGGACTCCCACCTCCTCTCCTGGAGTCAGTGGTTTGCAGAGAAATACAAGCTCTTCTATTAACTCTCGTCAGTGTTTAAATGTTGTCTTTAAATCCATAAACCAGTGAATTTCTCTTTTTTACATGAGTGTCTGACTGGTGGGAATAAGAAACCACGAGAGACACTTTTATCACAGTCTATCAGAGCAGTTTTTATTTTATCTTATGCCACAAGAAGTCTTTGTTTACAGTGAAGAGGGGCAAGTCAATTTAAGTCAACTTTCTTTGTTTATCGCCTATTACAACACAAACTGTCTCTAGGTGCTCTTCAGAGACCAAGACCATGACCTCTGAGCAAATATTATCAACTAAAGTAATATTACTAGATCCTAATTAAAGAAACAATGGCAAGTTAAAAACTCCCGTAGCGGGAAAAATACCTTTATGCCAAACTGGCGAGACACGCAGAGCTGTAACAAGAGTTTAGCTTCATAAGGATGAATGTAAACTTCTTTAATGGATGTAAAGCTTCTGATATTTTACTTCAGATCATTTGGGCTCTCTCCTCTTATGTTCTTTCTACCTTATTACTTATTACCTATTTCTTTTGCTAGAAGCCTATTCATTTTTAATGCTTTGCATATCACAAGGTGAATTCCTGCAGATTCTGTTGAACAACCTGGACCTGTGGCCAGGGTTGATATTCATGTTTTTTCTTGTAATGGTATTGATTGTTAGCTCATACATATTACCCCCCCCCCAAAAAAAAAAAAAATAAAAAAAAAAAAAAACTTCCCACCTTCCCTTCTCTAAACGAACAAATAAAATGACATGAGACCACGTGACAATGATCAGTGCTGTCATTGGTCAGAATCAGTCTTGGTCGAGTGCCATGTTTCTGCGACAACTGGCTAAAAACAAAGAGCTTAAGAACACGGTGACTCAACAGTGCCTTGTTGACCCAGAGTTGGCCACTTCTTGTCCATGTTATTTGTTTGTACCACTCTAGAGAGGCTAAACAGCTTGGAAACAAAGCAGCTGGAAGACATTTGTCGGCAACTTCTAGCAGGTCCTTCTTTTGCCATGTTTACATGCTCCTTCACAACCCATAATGCACTGCCCAGTGGACTAGAGAAACTTCCTTGGCTAAAACATGTATTGTACACCTTGTAGTGGGGTCGGCTGGAGGTTGTGGAGCTTTGACACTTACAATGAACCGCACCAGGGTTTGACATTAGTCGGACTAAGACAACCGCTCCACAGAGGTCTTGATACGGCCGTTAATGTGCACCAGGGTGCGGTTGTTGTGTTCACACTGTGCCAAGTGAACTGCACTCATAACCACATCTCCACTGGGGTAACCTGAATATTGTACAACGAGGGGATGAAGGGACATTACCAATCAAGTTTCAGACCTGAGCACTGTTTTACATCTATGCAGGACGTTCCACCAGACCATCAAGTGCAGCTTTCAGCTTTCTGTTAGTGATGTTAGCTGTGTTGTTGGAGTTGAAGTGTTCAGCGCACTGATGTGGAAGCTCATGTACATGAATCCATTGACTGACCCGGGTCTGAGTGGATCCTGGACTAGAAAGCCGCTACATGTACATCCTTGTCGTCTACAGACTCGTGGTTCAGCGACACTTGGATTGAAACAGTCAGAATCACTGTTCTACAGGATTCTCCTGGTTTCTTATGTCGTGTCCTGTACTAGTATTGAAATAACAGAAAAGAGCATCTTATTCCACACATCCGAATGTTAAATATTTGTGTCAAATTCTGACGGCTGACATGTTTGACAAAACAGGACTCTGTCTTTATGTTTCTTTATTTGAACACGAAAAAAAAAATGTCTGAAACCCCAGAGATAAGTTGTTAGAGATGAGGGGATGGAGAAACACAGAATACAAGTGTCAGAAACAGGAAAAAGAAATAAAAAGCATTTTGTGGTGTAATGGCCGACCCCCAAGGTTTGAGTTTGGAAAGAGAAACACTCTTAATGACTCTGTGCAATTCAGCTCACCAACCTGGCAATTCAAAGAGCCACTCAAGCAGTGTGTGTGTGAGTGCATGTGAGTGAGCCAGAGGCCAGTGCACGTCCACAAGTGTCCATATTCTGTTACTTTCAGCAAACCCAAAGGTGGACTTCAGACAGTGTGTGGATCTTTGTGTCAAACTGAGTGTAACGGGGTTAATATGGATTATGATTCCACTTGTCGCCATTTATCGGCTCGTTATGGGTGAAACAGCGCCACCCCTGGTGGTTGATTTGTAATAAATACAGCCCGCGGGGACTAAGTTGCCGCACTTTGTAAGAAGACGGGCATGAGGTGCTGCGGTCGTGACGAGCTCCATATTTTGACCAGTGCTTGTTCTGTGTTACACAGGTAAATATTGTAATTTTTATTTATTGTTTTTCAAATTTAAATGTGACTAAGTTGCCGCACTTTGTAAGAAGACGGGCATGAGGTGCTGCGGTCGTGACGAGCTCCATATTTTGACCAGTGCTTGTTCTGTGTTACACAGATTAAACGGCGTTTGTGGTTCATTCGGATTCCTGACTCATTCTTTAATACAACACAACGCAGAGGGAAGGAGAGAATTGGCTCCAGAAATTAAAGATGACCAGAGCTGGGGTGATAATTATTTGAACCAGGCTGGATTGCTAGCGGCCAAGTTCAGCAAGGGTTACACTGGTGCCGTGACCCGTTCTTCGGCTACATCGGCGCGGATGGGCTGCGTCTAATTCCTGGAGCTGCTTGCCTCGTGGGCCGCGACCCGTTCTTCGGCTGCATCGGCGCGGATGGGCTGCGTCTAATTCCTGGAGCTGCTTGCCTCGTGGGCCGCGACCCGTTCTTCGGCTGCATCGGCGCGGATGGGCTACGTCTAATTCCTGGAGCTGCTTACCTCGAGGTCCACGGACTGCGCATCGGAGGGAGGCAACGGACCTTGGCGCCCCGCTCGAACAATTTACTGCATTTTGCGGTGCAGTGATAGCAGGTTTCGTGACACATGGAGTTCGTTTTTGCCTTGCATATTTTAGCGTGGGGTCTATGCATCTTGCGCCGTGACTGTTAATTTTTTTTCTGTGGACGAGGGATGTTTTGTGTCGCAGGTGTTGCGGCCTACATTTATTTGGGAGTGTGTTTTTTTTAAATGAGCGTCTTTTTGTCACTCCGTGTTTTGCTTTCTTGACTTGTTTGGGGCACAGTTTCAATTTTGTGTGTTATTTGAAGTGCTCTGTCTTTACTTTTTGATTTTTCCTCACTTTTTTTTAAGTTTTGGGTGTCTAAGTTTTTGGCCATGGCGACTGATAATCCCTTTGGTAGGGCGGGGAGAGGTATTGCAATTACCCCTCTGCCTTCAGCTGGTAGGGGTAGGGGCACATTTTTGTATTCTCCTGGAGCATCCACTCCAAAACCGAATATTGATGTGGGTGGAAATGTTAATGACACCTTTACTGCTCCACAATGTGATCTTAATGAGAAGCTTTTGAGTGATATAGCATCACAAATTGGACTTTCTATTGGTGAGAGTATTGCATCGTGCATTGAAACACGTTTTGGGAATGCAACAAGTTCTAGTGCAGTCACTGCAGCTAATGAGTCAGCAATGTTAAATGTCATTCTTCGCCCTGATGTGAAAGAGCCTGTGAGTTTTAAAGGGGAAGGGGACTCTTGTTCAGTTCAGGAGTGGGAAGTGATGATGTTAACCTATCTGAAGAAAAAGGGTATCCCTGTAGCTGAACAGGCTGAGGAAGTGCTGTCTAAGCTCATGGGGAGGGCACGTGAAGTTGTTAAAGTGGGTATTAGGAGTAAACCTGTTCTGACTCTAACTAGAGGACCTGACCCGATTTTTGAGATGTTGAAACAGCATTTCAGTGACACGGTGTCTTCTAGCTTGCCCTTGGCTGATTTTTATGGTACTGTGCCACGCCCCGATGAACACCCTTTTGATTATTGGTTGAGACTTAACAAAGCATTTGAGGTGACAGAGGACTCTTTGAAAAGACAAAGTAAGACCTTTGACCATCTATCACGTGATCTGGCTGCCATGTTTATCCAGAACTGTCCTGATCCTGAACTGTCGCTGATATTTAAGTGTAGGCAACTGAATGAATGGACTGTAGCTGCTATCCACGAGAAGCTTGTTGAGTTCTGCAGAGATCGCAGGCTGCCAAGCAAGCACAGATTTAACTCTGTTCTATTCTCCCAGCAGCAGGAAGTCGTACAAAGTGCGACACCCAGCAGTGCGGTTGTACACTCAGCAGCTGTTGTTTCGTCAACTGCTGGACGGGCGTCTGAGAGTTCGCCAGACCGTCTGGACAGAGTTATCGCTCTTCTTGAACGGGTTCTAGAGCAGCAGCCACATCGGTGTGAAGGTCAGAGTAAGTCCAATGTGCGTACATGGAAGGATCAGCCGGCGAGAGAGAGGCCTGTTCCGTGTGCTGTGTGCAGCGATGATGGACATACTACTCAGTACCACTGCAGGTCCGACCGTCTGTGCTTTAACTGTTTCGCACCTAACCACACGCGAGCTGAGTGTCCTGTGGCTGTAACCAGGAAGCCCGGGAATGCTAAACTAGCGGTGCAGCCGCAGGGAAACTAGGTGGCCTACATTTGATGGGGGCAAATGTTGGGCCTGTATGTGATCCCCCTATTGCAGATGTTGAGGATGACATGGAGTCTATATGTCAGAGTGTTTGTGAGGAGAGGGAATTGGGGCGCACACCCATACTCCAGAACATTCAGAGACTTGGACAACATGATGAACTGTTTTATGACAATGTTACGCTGGGTGGGAAGGTTACAGTCAGAGCGTTGCTGGACAGTGGCTCGATGGCTTGCACCCTGAGCTCTAGTGTAATACCACAGTTGTTGCAGCAGGATGTTTTGAGGGGACCCACCCTTGAACCAACGGACACTGTATTGATTGGTTGTGGGGGGTCCAGGACATTACCTGCTGGCATGTGTGACCTGGAAATGGAAATCTGCGGTTGTACGGTGATTGTCCCAACGCTGGTTGTTGACTGCCAGAGCGATGACCTGATTGTTGGCAGTAACCTATTGAGATATGTTATTGACAGGCTTAGGTTGAAACGGGATCTTCAGGGCCAAGGCCGCGCAGCGATCGGTTGTAGTAGTGATGCAGACGTTGTTGAGCTTGTTTGCGGGGATAGACGTTGGTGGTGATGACATACCGGTTGTGGTTGGTACTGTTAAAATTAAAAGAGCTGTCACCTTGGATCCCATGACGGAACACCTGCTCTGGGGCAAGCTGCGGTGTGTGGATGGACGGTTGGCTGGGAATGTGGTTGTTGTGGAACCGACGCCTGCGTCATCTAGACCGAGAACTGTCCTGGTGGGAAGGTCTGTGTCGATCCTGAGAGAGGATGGGTGGCTCCCCCGAAAGTGATTAACCCATCAGACAAGCCAGTTACTCTGAGACGTAATGCTAAGTTGGCCGATGTGTCTCCTTGTACTTCAGTGCAGAGGTTTGCTGATTCTCAGCACAGTGTCAGACAGCAGCTTCAAGTGCCGTCTGATGGCAGCACGAGGCACAGCCTTGTCTCGGAGACATCCACTTTGCCAGACTCTGCTCAGCGTCAGACACAATGTGCTACCGGTTCACTTCGGCCTAAGCTGAGTCAACTGGGACTTTTGGATGTGGATGTTGATTCATGTGAAGTTGCCCCTGAATACAAAGCAAGACTTGCGGAGCTGGTTGTCGAATATCAGTCGATCTTCTCGAGGGACAAGCTGGATTGTGGCAAGGCCACTGGTTGCTTACACCGCATCAGAGTCACGAATGAAATACCTCCCACCCAGTATAAGAAGCTGAGAGAGGCGTTGGACGAGATGGAGGAGCGCGAGATCATTCGAAAGTCTAGCAGTGAGTTTGCATCCCCCTTGGTGATCGTGTGGAAGAAGACGGGTGACCTACGGATCTGTAACGATTTCCGTTGGCTCAATGCACGTACTGTTAAGGATGCCCATCCGCTCCCTCATCCGGCCGACGCTCTAGCGGCTCTGGGGGGCAATGCCTTTTTCTCGACTATGGATTTGACCTCTGGCTATTATAATGTGGAGGTGCATGAGGCTGATCGGAAGTACACTGCCTTTTCATCACCGTTTGGCTTATATGAGTACAATCGGATGCCTCAGGGCCTTTGCAACAGTCCGGCAACATTCATGAGGATGATGTTAAACATCTTCGGTGATCAGAAATTCATGAGTCTGTTGTGCTATCTGGATGATGTCCTGGTGTTTGCCCCGACAGAGGATTTAGCGCTCAGGCGTCTACAGTTGGTATTTCAGAGGTTGCGGGCTCATAACCTTAAGCTGGCTCCGAAGAAATGCCACTTTTTGAGGAGATCAGTGAAGTTTCTTGGTCATATCATCGGTGCTGACGGGATTCGGTCTGACCCTGACAAGGTGACAGCTATCACCTCCCTCACCGAGTTAGACCTCATGGAAGACGGCACAAATGTTCCTTCTCAGAGAAAGATCCGCTCCTTCCTTGGTATGGTGGTTTACTATCAGCAGTTTATTGAGGGCTGTTCTGCTGTTGCCAAGCCACTGTTTCGCTTGACCTCAGGTTCTAAGGGTCCACGTGGGGCAGGGAGGAAGCGCCGCCAAGTCCGCAAACAGCTCTGCGTAGACGATTGGACTGATGAATGTCGGAGAGCTTTCTGCCAACTGAAGCAGGCTTTGTTGGACCAGGTTGTATTGGCTCACCCAAATTTCAGTGAGCCTTTCTTGCTGTCTGTGGATGCTTCTACAGATGGACTTAGCGCGGTCCTGTCTCAAGTGCCTGCTGGTGGTTCTACGGCCAGGCCAATTGCTTTTGCGAGTAAATCGCTCAGCTATGCCCAGGCCAAGTATCCGGCGCATAGGCTGGAGTTTTTCGCCTTAAAGTGGGCAGTTTGTGACAAGTTCCATCACTGGTTGAGAGGTCACCAATTCACAGTGTGGACGGACAATAATCCATTGACTTACATCCTGTCCAAGGCCCGGCTGGATGCCTGTGAGCAGAGATGGATTGCTAAGCTCGCGCCATTCCAGTTTGACATCAAATACATTCCTGGACCGAAGAATGTAGTGGCTGACGCCCTTAGCAGGGAGCCCTTCGTGCAGTCCAGTGCGTTCCATCGGTTGACACGGGTGCCTTACAACAAGCTGCTAGCAGAGGCTGCCGCAGTTGGTGCCAGTGGTGTTCAAGAGGCGTTTCGCTGGTCGGCTAACCCACCTGAGGTGCCATCTGAGTGTGGCCAGCCGATTTCGCAGTGTGTGATGGTTGTTGCCCCGGGAGCTGTATCGGCGCAGGAGGTTGCTGCTGTGCTCCATGATTGTAGTGACGGAGATTCAGTGGTGCGTCCCCATGCCCTTCTCCTGCCACAGTTCCCGCAAATAGTGCTGACACCTCCACAGATCGGCTCTGAAGTGCTATTACATAGTGAGTTGAAAGAGAAACAGAGGAATGACGTTGTTCTTGGCAGGGTCATTTATTTTGTGGAGCGAGGACAGAGACCCTCCAGGAGGGAACGTGCCAGGGAGTCGTCTGAGGTTATTAAGCTTCTGAAAGGCTGGGTGAAGTTTGCGATGAGAGATGGTGTTCTGTACCGGGTGGCTAAAAACCTTTTCACAAAGCGGAAAACCTACCTGTATGTGGTTCCCCTCTCATTGCGCCACAAGGTTTTGCAAGGTGTTCATGATGAGGCTGGACACCAGGGACAGCAACGAACGTTGTACCTGACAAGGCAGAGGTTTTATTGGACTGGTCTTGCGCGTGATGTGACAGAGTATGTGCGAAGCTGCCGACGATGTGTGGTCAGCAAATCGCCAGAGCCAGAAGCTAGGGCCCCCTTGGAAAATAGTAGAACTTCCGAGCCTCTTGAGCTTGTCAGTATCGATTTTTGGACAGCAGAGGATTCCTCAAACAGGTCACTAGATGTGCTGGTGGCAACTGACCATTTTACGAAGATGGCCCATGCCTTCTTGTGCCCTAATCAGTCGGCTAAGGCGGTCGCACATCAGCTGTGGAATAACTATTTCTGCATTTATGTGTTCCCCAAGCGGCTGCATTCGGATCAGGGAGCTAACTTTGAGAGTGCTCTTATCGCAGAATTACTGAGTGTTGCAGGTGTGCATAAGTCTCACACTACGCCATATCACCCTATGGGCAATGGCTCCTGTGAGAGGATGAACAGGACCCTGGGCAACATGATTCGTGCGCTACCCCCAAGAGCTAAACATCGTTGGCCTGATGCCCTGAAATCCCTGACGTTTGCCTATAATTGCACTGTGCATGAAACGACTGGCTATGCGCCGTTCCTCCTCATGTTTGGGAGAGTGCCGCGTCTTCCGGTGGATGTTGTTTTTGGCTCAGTGTTTGGTGATCAGGAGGTTGTGGATTATGACCGCTACATTGAGTCTCTGCGGAAGGACATGAAAGAGGCGATGGCTATTGCTCAGTCTGTGGTGACAAAACAGCTTCAGCGCCACACCGATTTGTACAACCGTAAGGTACGTGGTGCACCTGTTGAGCTGGGTGATCATGTGTTGCTGGCTAACAAGGGGGAACGTGGCAAGCGGAAGCTCGCTGACCGCTGGGAGAACATAGTGTATGTGGTGGTCGGAAAGAGTAGTGAAAGCCACACCTTTCGGATCCAGAACCCCGCTACGGGCCAAGTGAAGGTGGTACACCGCAATCTGATAATGCCGGTGAATTTCCTTCCTTTGCCTGTGTGTGATGATGAGGAGCAGGAGGAGGTTGTGCTGTCTTCACCATCGAGCTCACTGAGTCTCACTGCGGAGCGGTCGGCTCCCAGTGCGGTTACTTCTGATTCGGCAGAATTCAGGACGAGAGTGTGGGTGTCTGAATTGCCTTCAGGGACGGGCAGTGGGTCGGATCTGGAGGATGTTGATCCGCTGGAGGACTCGGTACTGGATCCAGGGCTGCGACCTCCTGAAACCCAGTCTGGGACCAATGTGTCGCTTCCACCTCAGCCGGTTTTGGACCAGTCCAGACCCTCTGAGGATGTTCCCAGGCTGGCTAGCAGTTCTGAGGACTCTAATTGCTTGATGGTTTCTATGACTCGCCCAGGGACCTTTAGGCCACCGGACACTGACTTGTCGGCTGCCATCCCTGCCGACGTGCCTGCAGCGGTGACCATGACTGGGGATGTGACTGATCGTCGGTCGAGAGCTGGCCGGTTGTTGAGACCAGTGACGAGACTTATTGAAATGATGCACCAGAGGCCCGCATCAGTCTTTTGAGTTTTTGGGACAATAATGTTATGAGTTCCTGTGTTTTGTTCTTGAAAAAATGTTTTGAAACATTTTCTTGGATGTTGTAAACATTTTTTTTACTTCTACTGTGCTGGTGATGTATTTTACTGTTACAGATTGATGATTTATGTAACCGGGCATATTTCGAGTCCCAATGTGTGTAGATGGGGTCTGGCCAACCTTTTCTCATGCTGACCCTTATGGGGTAGTCTCTGTGACTGGATAACTGTGACTGTAAAATTTTTTTCTTGGTACCGCCATTTGTCCATTTTAGGAAACGGTGGTTATGTGGATGTTTCCTGCACAATGTGATTTTGCTTTTTTTTTTCTGTGTTAATACCTGTGGGTTTCCTGCACTGGTTATTTTTGTTTGTTTGTTTATTATTCGTAAATTTTTTTTTCAATGGGACAAGTGGAATTCGGCAGGAGGGAGTGTAACGGGGTTAATATGGATTATGATTCCACTTGTCGCCATTTATCGGCTCGTTATGGGTGAAACAGCGCCACCCCTGGTGGTTGATTTGTAATAAATACAGCCCGCGGGGACTAAGTTGCCGCACTTTGTAAGAAGACGGGCATGAGGTGCTGCGGTCGTGACGAGCTCCATATTTTGACCAGTGCTTGTTCTGTGTTACACAGGTAAATATTGTAATTTTTATTTATTGTTTTTCAAATTTAAATGTGACTAAGTTGCCGCACTTTGTAAGAAGACGGGCATGAGGTGCTGCGGTCGTGACGAGCTCCATATTTTGACCAGTGCTTGTTCTGTGTTACACAGATTAAACGGCGTTTGTGGTTCATTCGGATTCCTGACTCATTCTTTAATACAACACAACGCAGAGGGAAGGAGAGAATTGGCTCCAGAAATTAAAGATGACCAGAGCTGGGGTGATAATTATTTGAACCAGGCTGGATTGCTAGCGGCCAAGTTCAGCAAGGGTTACATGAGGAAACGCTTCAATTTTAAGACCTCACTTATGATGTGATGCTTATAGTTGTCTGAAAGAAAATAATAAAAATTACATAATTAGTTATGTTCACTTGTGCGCATGACTTCAGTGATTTCAGTGTTTATAAAAAATTTTAGTGAAAAGCTCCAGAATCTGCAACTAAACTCATGAAGAAGCACAATGAAGACCAATAAGCTCTCCAACAGGTCCAAGCAAAGTTCAAGAGACATTCATGGAAATAGTTGGTTTAAAGTACTACTACATAACTTAATAGAAGATATGGCTACATAAATATATATGCAGACAGTTAAAAGAATTAAAAAAAAATCTTACTATTATTTTACATCAGATATCAACAAATCTATTACTCTGAGATCATCACCCCCACAGTGAAGCATGGCAGTGGCAGCATCATGCTGTGGGCATGTTTAATCCAGGGCCTGGGAAGTACTGCTGGATGATGCTGCACATTATTTAGGAAAAGCCGTGTCAGACTTCCAGAGAATCAAGTCTGGGTCAAAGTGTAGCTTTCCAGCAATGAAATGACACCTCCGCCTGCTGATAAAGCAACTCTGAAGATGCTGAAGGGACGCTTTAAAATGTCAACCTAGATCAAAGCCAAGACCTCATTCTGAATGAGAATCTGTGTTCGGACTTAAAAACAGCTTTACACCACCTGAATCTGTCCAGTGTCTCCATGTGTCAAACTACAGAGACGTCCCCACTGTGACAGGATTTTATCCCCGTGCTCATACAGACATGTTAGTGAGAGTATTTCATCCAGCCATCAATTATCTGAACCCTCCTCTTCCTAACCCGGTTCACGAAGGAACACACCGTGGCTGGGTCTGGGGGTTTTATCGTATGTCAGGGGTCGGCATGCCAGATATTTTCCAAACCACATGGCCAAAACAATGGCTAATTTAATTAATTAATAGTGGAGGAGGTGTGACAGTGAAAATCATTGGCGCTCTTGAAATGACAAACCAAGTGGGCTGGATCAGCAGATATCCAGCAGATAGTGACCAGTGGTAGGTGAGTCATCTAGTAATGCTGTCTAAAATCTGAAGTGTATTTTTGATGAATGTCTCGTTGCAGGCTAGGTATTATTCAGGCAGTAAATGTAGCATGTCTGCTCTGTTGTTTCAGGGGTGAACACTCCAGCCCATGGTCCAGTGGATTCAGCTTTTTTGCTTCGTACTTTTCTTGCTGATTTGCTCTGATTTGACAGTGCAATGAATTATCAGTTTACATTTTTGGTGCCACCACAGTCATATGAAGGCCTAAATAACACACATGCTATGTTTGAAACTGTTTTACTTTTCACAGTTCTGTGGACGTGTTTGATGCCTGGCCTGTTTGAAATATGCCGTGTTTTGTCAGTTGTTTGAATGACACTGTGTGTTTTAGGGGCTAGTTTGGAATTCAGCACCAGCTCTGTCCACTGACTTCATTTGGTTTTGCATCTTGAGCGTTCATGCTGCACCTCGCTGATTCAGGTGCTTATTCACACTCGTATCCAAATAAAACTTAATATCCATTTAGACTGGGGAAATCTTTCTGTTCTGGAAAATGACGTTTCTAAATAAAGAGCACTTTTAAAACTGGCAGTCCGATTTTTTTAAAAAGTATATTTTATATTGTTATTTCCATTATCTAGTTCAAACAATCTATATTTTTGTTTGCGGGTGACATCTGGCTGGCGGGCCAGCAGTTGCTGACCTATGTCGTAAATATTAGTTCATTTGCACCATTCCTCTGTGCTTGGTCATTATAACTTTTACAAAAAAATCAGCTCTGAAAATAGAACTGTTGGAAAAAATATTATGGTGTTAGTTATTAAAGTCTAAAATATTGTACGTATTATTTGTAATAATTATAATTGTTAATAAAGTTTTGCAATGAAAAGAAATGGATGTTTTGCATGTCAGCTGGCCCCAGAAATCATTGTTTCACAAGCAGCAGTAATTACAACTTCTAATCATGATACCAAATGAGGAGAAAACAGATGATCACTTTGAAGCTTGTTTTTCTTTTTTTAGTCTCCTCTTCAATGTAAATTAGAGAAACTACCACATGTTTGTTCAGAGATCCTCAGTGAAACAGCCAGCTTGTTTAAAATCGGCAGCTCTTTAGTAACATGCACCATTTAAACAAATAAGAAATGTCTATAAGTAATTCAACTGCTGCTTGTAAGCATGTGACACCTCTCAATAACAACGGCACAAGTCTAACGAAACCTCTTGAAGTCTCTTAATGATGAGCTGACTGAAGCCACTCTCATCAGCCGGGAGTGTGTTACAGCTTTTTTGGTGTTTAAAACAAGCGCACCCTTACTACGGTCACAGTGGTTCTCAATGGGTCTAATTGCAGCTGGGGGTGTGGCTAAGTTTACAAATGTTTAATTTTGTCTGAGTGTGTGAACGCAAGTAAAAATGCAAAAGTAATGGAACTATCCGTTTGTTTGTCTTCACTGAGTAAGTAAGAAGTAGTCATGCAACAAAGCCCTCTGAGGAGGCATTAAGCTCGTCCTCACACTCCTCCCCTGACAAGTCATTTTAGACGAAGATGGAGAAGATGAAGATGAAGGAGGGAAAAACAAAAAAACAGACATGCCAAAGAGGTTAAAAAATATTACTTTTCACTCCTGTACTCTCTCTTTAACCCTTTGTGTTTGTTTCTGATGGTTCATCACGTGCCGCTATGTCACATCCATTTACTTACATCGAATAACAGAATCTAAACTCTGGACTGCAGCTCAAGGTCAAAAACAGGAGGTTTCCTGATACCAAAGAACTCTTGGGCTCTTCAGAAGAGCAGGATCTTTGTATCCATGGAGCAGACCAGAACTCAGATCGGAGCTGGTCCTGACAGGTTTAAAGACGTCTACAGAAACCACTGCAGCACAGTGTGGCTCTGCTGTTCAGGACGATGCAGGGAAAACACATTCCACATTCATGAATGCTCAATAAACCAGAAACAGTCTTCACTTCAGAGGAGATCACAATGATGATGATGATCAGACGGAGAGCGGACATACTAGAAGAAGAGTCAAGAAACAGCCAAAGATATTCAAGATGACCTCCGAAGATCAAAGCAAGTCACTGATTGGATCAGCCATCAGAAACTGCACAACGATGGGCTCCATGGAAGAAGATCTAGGAAGACTATACTGTTAACCCTTCTGTTCATTTTATAGGAACAACAGTGGTGTTTCTGGGTCAATCAGACCTGGTGCATGATGTCTGAAACCAAAACAAATCCTAACAAGCGGTGTAAATATTTCATTACTAACTCCATTACTAATTACTCTGTCAATATTTAGTGCAGTGGTTGTTGTGTAACCCTAACCCTATTCAATTTCAAGAACAACATTAATAATTCAATCTTTAAAAAACTAATTCTGAACTCCAACAAAACGTTCAAACGCCTGCTGGAGTCGGTCTCGTGGTTCCTCCATTTTACATCAGATCTGCTCCATCCGTTCACTGTGATGCTCCATTCTTATTGGTTACGTCGGTGCGGCTCCATCTAGTGGCGCAGATGTGTAACGACCATGGAAAAGTCTAGTCCTCGATTATAAGACAACCCCCATTTTTGAGAATATAATTTAATAGTACGATAATATCACAAGAGGTGGACTAGACAAAACATTATGAACAGAACAATTCGTCTCCAAGGAATATTTACACAGCCAAACAAGTATGAAATGTATAAAAACTTACAACATGACAGATTATATTAATTGTTTTCTGAAATTGAAAGAAATTTACTGAATGTGAAATAGCTTGATTGAATATGAGTATCCTTTTGTGTTTAATGTGAAACAAATACAGAAAGATTACATAAAGGTTTAAGCAGTGGTGGCTGGTCAGTAGAGGGCGCTAGGGCTAGCCCTCAGCATTCAGTTGAATGATGCTGCTGTACACATTCTGTCAGCCACAGGGTGGCGGCAGAGAGCAACCAGCTCGCTGTTAAAGTGCGCCAGAAGGAGTCCGCAGGAAGAGACTGTATTTTCGCTTGCAAGAATGGAAAGAGGAAACAACGCCTTTTGAGAGGAGAACATTGCAGGAGAAATTGAGAGTCAAAGACCTTGGACCTGATCAGCCTGACGTCGTCATTCAACAGCCATCCAAAGACAAATTGTAGCAAAACACTGTCTGTCAGGAAAAACACACTAGAAACTAAGACAAGCATTTAAATGTAGCACAAATGATCAAACTGTGAAATATGACTTCCTGTCTTGTTTTGAATTGAGTTATGATAGTTTGGTTTGATATATGTACAGGCTGTTCCACAATGATACAGTGTTGCCTGAGGGCAATAAACTTATGGAAAAAGTTTATTTTTTAATATCGTGTCATTTCAAATGGCAAGAATAAACAAATGTATTCAAATTTTAAACAGTATCTCCATTTTTTCAGTCTTTACCTCTTTGGCAGTGTTACTTTATGGCTTTAACCTAAAATATTTCTTGACAATGTAAAAAAAAAAAAAAAAGGTTTACTTGCTGTATTTCAAGAGAAAACATTTTATTCTATTTTGTTATGTTATATTTTATTATAACATGTCATTCAGCTCAGCAAAAACAAAAACAGGCATTTTTAAAATATACATATATCGATATTAATGTACGTATATCGATATCGTACTACATTTGCTTCTTGGTTTTTGGTGTAGCCCCCCCCGGAGAAAAGTGCACCAGCCGCCACTGGGTTTAAGACTTACTGTATTATTATTTTCCTAAGCCAATTACCCTAGAGCAGAGGAGATCACCAGGAGCCTGACAAGAATGATTGTAAAAGACCTGCAACCCCTGTCCATTGTGGAAGATCAGAGCTTTAAGAACTTTGTCAAGACCCTTGATCTGAAATATAACATTCCAAGTCACAAAGTGCTTGTAGAGGGGAAACTGCTGGATCTTTTTAAAGACTGCTCTTCAAAGGTCAGAAAGGCATTAAGTCAACTGGACAATGTTGTACTGACAACTGACATGTGGACATCAAGAGCCACAGAAGCCTATTTAACAGTCACATCCCACCTCATAAATGAGCACTGGCAGATGGAAGCCTATGTACTTGAAACATGTTCTTTCCCTGAACAACACAGCGCTGATAATATTTGTTTCTATCTTAAAATAATTGTGGAGGACTGGGGCATAAAGGACAAAATACCAGCAGTAGTCACGGACAATGGAGCCAACATGGTTGCCGCTCACATATTAAACTTAGTCGTAAAAGACTCACTCAAAGCTGTCCCGGACTTACTTGACATCCAAAAGAAAACCAATGCAAATGTTTATTTTTTGCATCACAACTACAGCCAAGCTCAAGGAAATTCAAAAGCAGCAGAAATTTCCTGAACAAGAACTGCTCCAAACAGTTGAGATAAGATGGAACTCTATGTTTTACATTTGGGAGAGACCGTCCGAGCAAAAAGATGCAGTTACCACGGTCCTCTGACTACTTGGCAAAAGCTCTCTTTGCTTGAGTCACTCACTCAAGTCACTCACTTAATGCACTAAGACCATTTGGAACAAGAGAAATATCGGTGGAGAAACATGTTTCCATTTCGAAAGTGATACCCCTGGTATCACTGCTTCTAAGAACCCTTTCTGCTTCTGAGCGATAAGGCAACAAGCTAGCTGGTCAATGTCACAGCCGTTCTAGGGCCACAGAAACATTTTACGTTCTCGCCGTTAGCACTTACTTGGACATTGGATTCAAAAACATGGTGCTCCGTAACTCATCAAATGTTGAGCCTGTAAAGGCTCGACTTGTCACAGAGATGCAATCACTAAGTCAGACCTCATCACCTCCTTCAACTGCACCACCTCGGCCACCAGTTCTGCCCCAGCTCCTGCTGCAGCATTTTTATCTGCACCAAAAGGTGGGATTTGGGCAGAATTTGACTCTGAAGTCCTTTTGTCTCACCGCCATCGGAGTACAACCACTAATGCGCTAATTGAAATGCGCAGATACACTGAAGGGACCAGGATCCACTACTTTGGTGGAAAAACAATACACCAACATTCCCCTGTCTGAGCAAACTTGCAAAGAAACATTTAGGTGTTGTTGCAACCTCTGTGCTAAGAGGCTGTTTTCGAAGGCTCGACAGCTACTGAGCATCAGGCGATGTGCACTGAATAAAAACCTTTAACCAAATCCTTTGTTCCTGACAGGGAGAGAGCCCACAGTGGAGCTTCTTTGAGTAGTTCTTTGAACTTATTCTTCGTTTATTTACACTTTATTTATTTCATTTTCACTTATTGTTTTTTTTTATTTTGCTTAAAGCCAGAAAGGAAGTATGCTGAAGGGAAGACATTCCCTAATTACTGTACTATTTTCTTGTATTGTCCTACTTGAAAAAAGAATACGTTTGAAACTTCACAATATTTGTTGTAGTGTGTTCATTTTGTTGCATTGTGGTTTGCAGCCATCTACCTCCAAAGATTTTGTTTTGATTTGCTTATAGTGATATTTTTTATACTGTTTATTTAAGAAAAAAGAGAAAAGAAGAAAATTCCTTTTTTTTGTATTTTTCTGAAGAACAATTCTATTTTGTATTGTGGTTTTTCGTTTAATTCCTTAAAAAAAGTTTTATTTCCTAATGTTAAGAAAAACTTTTTTTTTGCTTATTACTGTTTTGGATCAAGAGAAAGGACTCCAACTGGACTGAAAAATGAAAAAGGAGGGTAAAAGCAGAGGGGGGCACACCTGGGATGCCAGCTGTTGCCGTTGAGCCCTCTGGAGGTGTTGTGGGCCTATCAATGAATCACCGGTGAAGGAGGGTGCCCACCTGATGACCTCAGTGAAGCTTTTACCCACCCAATGCCAAGTTTTGAGTATCCAAGGGATTGTAATATCTAGTTCTACAAGCTCAATTAGGGGAACCAGGCAAGTGAGAACTGGTTATGACCTATTCATAGCCACACGGTTGCCTTGCTCTGGTGTTCCAAGAGCAAACCAGCCCATACTATCCAAGGAATTGTAATATCCAGTCCTACAAGCTCAACATTGTTTCAAAACAAAAATATTAATTGTGACAATAAAGTATTTTGCTGCAGCACGGTGTCTTGGTGGTCAGCACTGTTGCCTCACAGCTAGAAGGTTCCTGGTTCGAACCTCGTCAGGGGTCTTTCTGTATGGAGTTTCTATGTTCTTCTGGTGCTTGTGTGGGTTTCTTCCAGGTACTCCAGCTTCCTCCCACAGTCCAAAGACATGTCAGGTTAATTGGTGGTTCTAGATCACCTGTAAAAGTGATTTTGAGTGTTCATGGTTGTTCGTCTACATGTGGCCCTACGATGGACTGGAGACCTGTCCAGGTGGACCCCTGCCTTTAGACCAAAGTGAGCTGGGATAGACTCCAGCAGATCCCCGTGACCCTGCAGAGGATTAAGTGGGTATAGATGATGGATGGATGGAAGTATTTTCCTGAAACCTATAAAGTTTGCTGAAATTCTATCGTGGGTTTTAACAAAAAGGTCAACAATTTCATGACAGATAGATCTTAATATGAAAAAGTATCGGTATCTGCATCGGTATTGGTATCGGCGATACTGGCCTTTTATGTACTTGGTATGGGATTGATACCAAAATTCTCAGTATCGCCCAGCTCTACTGATGCATATTTGGGGATGAAGACCACTGTATTTCATTATTTTTTGACATTAATGTCTTGCTTAGAGGAATAGGAATAACAATTCCCTCATCTGGCTCAAAATCAGAATCATTAGAATCAAAATTTAGCTCTAGATAGTCTTCGTCTTCAGACACATCCTCCCCTATTTCACTGTCATGATCAATGATGGTGGAATTGGACTGCCTGTTCCCATCTCATGTGTCCCCATCAAGATGAAAATCACCTGCGAGGCAAACAGAATTGGCCACCTCGACGCTGAACATCTATTAGATCCATTACAACACCTATTTTTCCACCGGACACAAATTTAGGTGCCTTAAGGGGTAAATGCATTAGCTCAGAGACCCTTGTGTTCTTGTCCTTACAAATAAAAGGCCGTCAAGGCCCACGCAGTGATCTCTGGACTGCACAGCCTCCTGGACTGTCATCTTTTTGCTTTGGCTGCTCATTTGTTAAGCTCTGCCTGACAGAGTGGGATGTTGGTAGGACTCTCATGCAGAGTATCTTTTATATGTTTTACCTCTCCCCTGTTGAGCGTCCACTGAATGTGGGAGGAGTTTTCCTGCAAGAACATAAATGGTTCCTGCCAAAAGTCCTAACATAACATCTGCACTTGTGCACCTGTGTGCACCTGTGTGTGTGATTGAAACTAGAGACATATTTAACCCCAAAGAAAGAAATACTCTGATACTTCTGACACCTTTTTACCTCCAGTTTGACTGCCGGGTCAAATTGATCCAAACATAATCAATGAAATATACAGTGTCTTGTCAAACTATTCAGCCCCCTTGAACTTTTCAACCTTTTGCCACATTTCAGGTTTCAAACATGAAGATATAAAATTTTATCTTTTTGTCAAGAATCAACAACAAGTGGGATACAATCGTGAAGTGGAACAAAATTTATTGGATATTTTAAACTTTTTTAACAAAAAAAACTGAAAAGTGGGGCGTGCAATAGTATTCTCCCACCTTGCGTTAATACTTTGTAGCGCCACCTTCTGCTGCAGTTCCAGCTGCCAGTCTCTTGGGGTTTGTCTCTATCAGTTTAACTCATCCAGAGACTAAATTCTGGTCCATTCTTCCTGTAAAACAGCTGGAGCTCAGTGAGGTTGGATGGAGAGGGTTTGTGAACAGCAGTCTTCAGCTCTTTCCACAGATTCTGGATTGGATTCAGGTCTGGACTTTGACTTGGCCGTTCTAACACCTGGATACGTTTATTTGTGAACTGTTCCATTGTAGATTTGTCTTCATGTTTTGGATCGTTGTCCTGTTGGAAGATAAATCTCCGTCCCAGTCTCAGGTCTTCTGCAGACTCCAACAGGTTTTCTCCCAGAATGCTCCTGTATTTGGCTCCATCCATCTTCCATCAGTTTTAACCATCTTCCCTGTCACTGCTGAAGAAAAGCAGGCCCAGACCATGATGCTGCCACCACCATGTTTGACAGTGGGGATGGTGTGTTCAGGGTGATCAGCTGTGTTGCTTTTACTCCAAACATATCATTTTGCATTGTGGCCTAAAAGTTTGATTTTGGTTTCATCTGACCAGAGCACCTTCTTCCACATGTTTGGTGAGTCTCCAGGTGGCTTGTGGCAAACTTTAAACCAGACATTTTATGGATATCTTTGAGAAATGTCTTTCTTCTTGCCACTCTTCCATAAAGGCCAGATGTGTCCAGTGTAGGACTGATTGTTGTCCTCTGGACAGACTGTCCCACCTCAGCTGTAGATCAGTTCATCCAGAGTGATCATGGGCCTCTTGGCTGCATCTCTGATCAGTCTTCTCCTTGTTCCAGATGAAAGTTTAGAGGGATGACCAGGTCTTGGTAGATCTGCAGTGGTCTGATACTCCTTCCATTTCAGTCTGGTTGCTGCTCAGAGCTCCTTGAGATGTTTAAAGCTCGGAAATATTTTGTATCCACATCCAGCTTTAAACTTCTCCACAACAGTATCTTGGACCTGCCTGCTGTGTTCCTTGGTCTTTATGATGCTCTCTGAGCTTTAACCAGAACCCTGAGACGATCACAGAGCAGGTGCATTTATCCCACACAGGTGGATTCTATTGATCATCATCAGTCATTCAGGACAACATTGGATCATTCAGAGATCCTCTCTGAACTTCTGGAGTCAGTTTGCTGCTCTGAAAGTAAAGGGACCCAATAATATTACACGCCCCACTTTACAGTTTTTTATTTGTTAAAAAAGTTTAAAATATCCAATACATTTCTTTACACTTTACAATTGTGTCACACTTGTTGTTGATTCTTAACAAAAAAATAACAATTTTATATCTTTATGTTTGAAGCCTGAAATGTGGCAAAAGGTTGAAAAGTTCATGGGGCTGAATACTTTCAAAAGGAACTGTCGATAGACGGGGTGGTTGCAAAATGTGAGATGAACCATTTTCGGCCGATGTAGCCGGTGGAGTTGATGGAACTGATGGAGCCGATGTAGCCGGTGGAGTTGATGGAACTGATGGAGCCGATGTAGCCGATGGAGTTGATGGAGCCGGTGGAGTTGATGGAACTGATGGAGCCGATGTAGCCGATGGAGTTGATGGAGCCGGTGGAGTTGATGGAACTGATGGAGCCGATGTAGCCGATGGAGTTGATGGAGCCGGTGGAGTTGATGGAGCCGATGTAGCCGATGGAGTTGATGGAGCCGGTGGAGTTGATGGAACTGATGGAGCCGATGTAGCCGATGGAGTTGATGGAGCCGGTGGAGTTGATGGAACTGATGGAGCCGATGTAGCCGGTGGAGTTGATGGAGCCGGTGGAGTTGATGGAACTGATGGAGCCGATGAAGCCGGTGGAGTTGATGGAACTGATGGAGCCGATGTAGCCGATGGAGTTGATGGAGCCGGTGGAGTTGATGGAACTGATGGAGCCGATGTAGCCGATGGAGTTGATGGAGCCGGTGGAGTTGATGGAACTGATGGAGCCGATGTAGCCGATGGAGTTGATGGAGCCGGTGGAGTTGATGGAACTGATGGAGCCGATGTAGCCGATGGAGTTGATGGAGCCGGTGGAGTTGATGGAACTGATGGAGCCGATGTAGCCGATGGAGTTGATGGAGCCGGTGGAGTTGATGGAACTGATGGAGCCGATGTAGCCCATGGAGTTGATGGAGCCGGTGGAGTTGATGGAACTGATGGAGCCGATGTAGCCCATGGAGTTGATGGAGCCGGTGGAGTTGATGGAACTGATGGAGCCGATGTAGCCCATGGAGTTGATGGAGCCGGTGGAGTTGATGGAACTGATGGAGCCGATGTAGCCGGTGGAGTTGATGGAGCCGGTGGAGTTGATGGAACTGATGGAGCCGATGTAGCCGGTGGAGTTGATGGAGCCGGTGGAGTTGATGGAACTGATGGAGCCGATGTAGCCGATGGAGTTGATGGAGCCGGTGGAGTTGATGGAACTGATGGAGCCGATGTAGCCGATGGAGTTGATGGAGCCGGTGGAGTTGATGGAACTGATGGAGCCGATGTAGCCGGTGGAGTTGATGGAGCCGGTGGAGTGGATGATGGAACTGATGGAGCCGATGTAGCCGATGGAGTTGATGGAGCCGGTGGAGTTGATGGAACTGATGGAGCCGATGTAGCCGATGGAGTTGATGGAGCCGGTGGAGTTGATGGAACTGATGGAGCCGATGTAGCCGGTGGAGTTGATGGAGCCGGTGGAGTTGATGGAACTGATGGAGCCGATGTAGCCGGTGGAGTTGATGGAACTGATGGAGCCGATGTAGCCGATGGAGTTGATGGAGCCGGTGGAGTTGATGGAACTGATGGAGCCGATGTAGCCGATGGAGTTGATGGAGCCGGTGGAGCCGGTGGAGGCTGCAGTCCTTCTGCAGCTGGCCCAGGTTTGAGTCCTGACCACTGGGCCTGTGTTGCGTCCCGCTACCCTCAGTTCCTCTCGAGCTCCTGTCAGTAAAAGGTCACAATTAGAGCAACAGAATGTTTAATAAAAAACTGGGAGTGACGTACCTGCAGCCTCTATTTACATCTGAATTTCTGTCACACCTAACAAAGTTAAAGAAATGATTAAATTCAGGTCTTTGTCTCACCAGAGGCTGCTGAATGCTGATGATCCTCATCATGCTGTAGCTCAACGCTGACCTTTCCCATGGACCATGTGCTTTTAGGAGGCTTTGATTTTAGTGAAATGTTTAATAGGGCCACAGAGAAGGTTAATAATGTTAGTGCGCTCTGTTTGAAGTTATAGTCAAGGGCAAAATGTGTTAGACAAAGTGTGATTGGATTGAAGGAGAGAGGAGAGAACAGGAGGAGGAGGGAGAAGATTTATGAAAGGAAGGGAAACGGTTTCACAATTATAAAAACGTTGTAAATGTTCTTGTTCTTTTGTTCCTTTTTCCTATTAGAAAGTGGAACTCATGTCTTCTCTTCCTCCTGATGATAGTAGATGGTCCAGGTCTGGAGGGAGCGACCCAGGACCAAATTATGACAAACGTGATCCCAAAGAAGACAGTTGGATGAAACGTGGTTTGAAATGTCACTGAGGAAAATAAAAAAAAAGAGGGAAATGAATGCAATCACGTCCCCCTGTAAGAAGAGTCCTCATCAAATGTGAGCGCTGATGCGTCTCCAGAGGTGGACGGGGTTAAAGGTCAGAGCCTCAGAGGCCGACTGCTGTCTCCTAATGATCCACCTAATGGTCAAGTACCAACACAGACCAGGAAACACGGACCAGGAAACACGGGAAAACACGGGTAATTATCTCACCGAGAAGTCAAACTTGAGAGATGTGACTTCTGTTACTACAACCTCATTCATCTCTGTTCCAGTCCACTGATCCGTCAGGCTGTTTATCGTGTGGAGAAGCGCCTTTATTCATCTTCATGACATCATTGAGCTCTTCTTTAAATCAGCTCATCTATATTTATACAAAAATCAAAAGAAACTGCAGAAAAATGTAAAAAAAAAACATTTGTCAGATTACATGGTCTGATACAGTCACAGGCACAAATTAGTGACTTTTTATTTTATTTTATGCTCTTTATTTGCATCAACACATGATAAAAGGCTGCTGCAGTCTCTCTGTTGCATCAAAGCCACAGTTAAATACTTCTGACCTTTTTGTCTGCAAATAAAACGATCCCAACTTCAGGGGCAACAGTGAGTATTTTCTATGTGCCATCACATAGTAATAAAAGTAAAGTCAAACAGAAAAAATTAAATAACGTACGGTCAACACAAAGTACCCCGTCACCCTGTAGTTCACCGTATACGACAAAGTAAATGTAACTACTGTATTTCTTTTCCACAGTGTCTGGACTTCTGACTTGGTCACGTACATGATAAATGTCTGTAGGAGAACACATGTGAACACGTTCATGACAGATGTTTCACTTTTAACAGCAGCTGGTGTCTGAAAGTGTTTGAATGTGAGCGGTGGTTGCAGCTCCTCTTTGATTCACAGCAACGCCATCATCGTCTGCCGCCAAGACGCCAAACAGGCTCAAAGACTCGTTCTCTTGTGGAAGTTTCTAGAAATGTTATGTGACAGTGGCTTTGTGTTTCGTCAGGGACACGGCTCAACCAAGTGTCCTTTATTGATATGGCACTTTTCACAAATAAAAGCATGAAGCACTTTACAAAAGCCCAGCAATGTAGTTAAACAATAACATTATTAAGAAATACAAAAATAAAAAAACTGTTGAAAACTAAAAGTTTGCCAGCTAAAGTCCTGAATAAATAAAAGTGTCTGGATTCTTTTAAAAAGCAGCTGAGCATCATGTAGGGGCAGGGGGGTAAAGTGGCCTGTGATGTACTTAGGGACCTGACCAGGTAATGCTCCAAATCTCATTTAACCCTCAAGGCGCCGGAGTTTTTTCAAGAAAATATACAATTTTGATATCAAGATTTCAAAAGGCTCTAACTTGAAAGCAGTTTGAGATAAGTGTATACTATCAATGAGAAAATTGTTCAGTATGACTCAAAGTCTGTGATGGGAGTGAAAATATTCATATAATTTGCATATTATGACGTCACAAGGTGGCGGCCATATTGGAAAATGTTCAATTTTGATATCAAGGTATCAAAAGGCTATAACTTTAAAGTGGTTTGAGATAAAGACATACTGTAAATGAGAAATATCTCCAGTATGAACCAAAATTTGAAATGGAAGTAGATTTGTCATCTAATTTGAATATTGTGACATTATTTGTGCAAACCTGCCCAGTAGTCCTCAATTTCAGATTTTTCCTCAAGCCCCATGCACAATGAAAGCTTTCATTTCAGGGACAATCACATCATAAAGTCATGAAATCTGGAGTTTGGTTTCAATAATTCCCTTTCAAAAAACTGGTGGCCTTTTCTATTTGTTTGATTGGTGATGAAGATCCAGATTTCATAATTTGGAAAAGGAATGAAAACAATGGGTTTAGAATTTTTCAGATCGTCATCAAAATTAAGGGTACTGATCCTACACTTTCGATACTCTTCCTCTTCTTTCAAGAATTCTCAGCCGCCACCACCATCATCATCATCATCATCACCGTGATTTCCGGTGCACCATTAGCAGTGTGTTTTTTCCCCGCGGCTTCTCCTGCGTTGCCAGGACAACCCCGGTTGTTTTCATCACTGCTACATTTTTCCATATTTGTGGTGTTATGAGCCCCCCTGACACCTCCACCTGCTTGGTGATTGCAGAATGTTTTCACCCCGGCCACACTGAGGTGAAGCATTTGACATACGATGTGCTGATTGTGGACTATGGGGCGTGGACGGTAAACCGGCCTCTTGACATCGTGAGTAAATGAAAAAACACTCTTTCGCTCTGCTCTCCTTTCTCTACGTTCAGCATTTCTACCACTGCTGCGCCGCGCGTCTCTGTACCGGAGGGTGTTTTTCAAACTCATTTTACGCCAAAACTTTGAATAGCGCCACCACCAAAAATGGTTCTCAGATTACAGGGACACATGTCCACCATCTCCTGGTGAAAAGTAGTAACAAGATTTGACATCACATTTATAGATACAGCCTGTTATAGTCAGCAATGTTGCTTGTTGCAATATTAAGTTCCAAATTTGACAGGTAACCAGTGAGGTGAACGCTAAACCGGAGTGATGTGGGTTGTTCCTGAGGCTCCTGTTAACAGATGCAGTGTTTTAAAGGATATGGAGCTAATTAAGAGTTGACTTTTTTTTTTTGGAACTAGTGACCTTTACTGACAGTGAAGACAGACAGGATGGGGGGCAGACAGAGAATCAGGAGGACATGCAGCAAAGGGTCACAAAGGCCGGGAGTCGAACCTACGACTGCTGCGTTAAGGACTCTAGCCTCTGTATATGGGCCGCCTGCCCTGACCACTGCACTACTGGGCGACCGGAAGAGTTGACTTGTTAAAAGAAATAAAAACATAATTACAGCAATCGAGCCGAGATAAAAGCATGAATGATTGATTCCAGATCAGCAACTGATCACATTTCTTTCTGCTTGGAGATGTTCCTCAAGTGATGAAAACTATTTTTGACCAAGTGTCCTGAGACCAGAGATGTAGACTGGTCAAACAGGACTTCCAGGTTTCTGAGGCCCAACTGGACAGAAGAGCCCACTGAACCCAGATGCTGTTTGATCGTGGCACTGGATAAAAAGATCCCTTCAATTAGAGTTTGAGTCTTGTGTGGATGTTCCTGGAGGTTGTTTTTGTTTAGCCCGGACTTGAAGGTCACTAGGAACCCTAATAACACTGGTGGAAAGGGAAACTCTAAATCATTTAAGGAACAGTAAATTTAAAAATGATAGGACACATTCTGAAAACAACAAATCATCTGACCAGGTAGAAATAAATACGACTAGAATAAAACTGGACCCAAAACAGAGCCCTGAGGGACTCCACATGAGAGAGCAGACATGATGTTAATAGTGAGGTGAGAAGAAAACTATTGAAGGGTAGACCCAGAAAAAACTATTTCAGTTTTCAGCCAGTGTATCAATTCTATTGATCCACAGCCTCAGGTGAGCCAGCCACAGCTGAGGTTTGTGGTTCTGACCAAACACCAACATCCCAACTTCTGAGTTGAAGCCTTTGTAGGAATATGAAAAGCTGCACTTGCCTTGGTCTCATCTGCCCAGAGGACTTTGTTCTGGTGCAGCTTGTGAATCTCAATTGTGCTTTCTCTTCAGACAGAAGAGGCTTTCTCCTGGCAACGCCATCATTTTCCTAATTATACCCTCATTAACGTGCCCGTTGAGGCCTCCAGGGACTGAAATGTTCCACTTCACAGGTTCTCTGATCTTGCTGTTTCAAGTTTCCCAGACCACCTTAAAATGCTCGGATCTGAATCCAACCATGTGTTCAGACGTAACTCGGGTCAACCACTCGTGACTGGATTTCCTATTTTAACGGCAGGTCTGTGTTTGTTCATGAGCTCAGTCTGCCTTTATGGTCAGACAGACAGACTGAGATTTTGGTCCATTACTATTTAAATAAATTAACATCCATGACACAGTTGTCATGGATGTTAACTATTGAAACCAAGCCAGTGGCACCTAGTGGTCAGTCAAGGAACTGTACGTTCTGGGACGGCGTTAGTTTTTAGAAAACCGGATGTAGCCCCTTAAAAGTCAAAAACAAAAACTAGTAATAGATCCCTGATGCATTTAGAGCAGCGTGCTTTAGTAAATGTAATTAGTAAATATTGGTCTTATGCTTACTGTCATGGAGGTCACCTGTTAATGTGCTTTTATAGTTGAACAGAAATAAAAGGCTGTGGGACTTTAAAGAGGACTCTGCTGCAGCTCACTGAGCCGTGAAGTCTGATTTAACTGGAACGCCGTGGCCCTGAAAACCTTCACTCTCATTATTCCACACGATGAGAGAAGTAATTAAGACGAGGCGCTGAAACCATTAACGCTCTTACGTAACATTAACGATGCCACAGCGACGTGAAACTGAGACCTGAACCTGTTTCATCCTCACTTCTATGGATTCAGGACACGTCTTATGTGAGCAGATAGATGTGAGCAGAGTCATCTGGAGTTTCTCCTGGTTCCTGGTTCCTGGTTCCTCAGCCTGACTGAACATACTGAAGAACAAGACGAAGAAGCGCACTATAATTCTTCTCTACAGAGGACTTACGTGTCACATGTACCATAATCTTCTAGTCGCACAAAGAAACAACGGTACAACAGGATGAGTCCAACTGTGGTTTGAAATGATGAACAGGCAGATTTGAATCTTTAAAAATGACTGTAATGTTAATTACACCTGATTTTGTGTCTGACCTTCAACCTTTTAGGCGCTGGAGTTTTTTCAAGAAAATATACAATTTTGATATTAAGATTTCAAGAGGCCCTAACTTGAAAACAGTTTGAGATAAAGGTATACTGTCAATGAGAAAATTGTTCAGTATGACTCAAAGTCTGTGATGGGAGTGAAATTATTCATATAATTTGCATATTATGACGTCACAAGGTGGCGGCCATATTGGAAAATGTTCAATTTTGATATCAAGGTTTCAAAAGGCTATAACTTTAAAGTGGTTTGAGATAAAGGCATACTGTAAATGAGAAATATCTTCAGTATGAACCAAAATTTGGAATGGAAGTAGATTTGTCATCTAATTTGATTATTGTGACATCACCTGCCCAAACCTGCCCAGTAGTCCTCAATTTCAGATTTTTCCTCAAGCCCCATGCACAATGAAAGCTTTCATTTCAGGGACAATCACATCATAAAGTCATGAAATCTGGAGTTTGGTTTCAATAATTCCCTTTCAAAAAACTGACAAAGTACTTTGTGGACGGTAAACCGACGTCTTGACATCGTCAGTAAATGAAACGCTTAGCTTTTCTACCACTGCTGCGCCATGCATCTCTGTGCCGGAGGGTGTTTTTCAAACTCATTTTACGCTAAAACTTTGAATAGCAGCACCACCACCAAAAATGCTGCTCAGATTACAGCGGCACATATCCGCCATCTCCTGGTGAAAAGTGATAACAAGATTCAGCTTCACATTTATAGATACAGCCTGTTATATTCAGCAATGTTTCTTGTCGCAATATTGCAACTTTGGCGCTTAAAGGGTTAATATCTCAGCATAAGTCTTCAGCTGAGGCGCGTTGGAGTCACGCGTCGACAACATTTGGTTTCTTGGTTTTCTTCTGGTTCTTGGATCTCATTTTCCGGTCAGACGTGGACGAGACGTCTTTAGTTATTCCTAATGAGGTGATATTTGCTCCATCCGGCCTCAGTGAGGACAGCTGGTAAAACATTCAGCCCGGAGCGCAAAGGCCGTCAACAGAATAAATCCTCTTGTACCACCAGGGGCCGGTGCCAGGGGGCGCCGTTGAGCCTGAACTCAAGGAAACTTGACCCAGACCAGAAGGGTCCGGTTAAGCGATCACATAACACTCATGTTGGAGATGCTTTTCTGTCAACAAACAATATTCAGGACATGAAAAGGTGCTCCAGTGTGTTGAAGCCAGTCATCATTCACCTTCGTGACATCCTGGTTAATGCTGTAAGAGTGTTTTTCTGCAGTTATATAACTTATATTCATGATCTTATCTTGAATAACCTTCGGTTATTTCACTTTATTTTATTCAATATTATTTATTTGCAAATGTCAGATTTCTTAACAACTGGAGATGCTTTCTAAGAAATGGTTTCTGCCCTTTTCTTTTTTTTTTCCCTTTCAGTTGCCACAAATGTTAGTCATCAAAGAAGGATTTCAGGCAGCCTTCATGATTTAAAAGTTGTGATTAATTATTTGAAATAACCTTTTAATACGTCTGAGTGAAGAAGTTTTCTTTAGGGTTTCCAGATGTGGCAGGACGTACAGACCTTCATTTCAAACTTGTAAAGAAACAAATAATCAAAGTCAGTACAACCAAGACTGTTACGTTCAAGCAGCCTGTCTGAAGGACTTGAAGATGAAGTCGGAAAACATCATGCAATGTTCTTCTCTTTTTTTTCAGCTGATATTAAAGATTCAAATGACATATTCAGTCATTCTGCGATTTCTCCCACATCAGCCGTCTTTCCTTCACCACTGCAGCCGTCTACAGGGGTTGGACAATGAAACTGAAACACCAGTCATTTTAGTGTGGGAGGTTTCATGGCTAGACTGGACCAGTCTGGTGGCCAGTCTTCATTAATTCCACACAGCACCAGTAAGAGCAGAGTGTGAAGGTTCAGTTATCAGGGTAAGAGCACAGTTTTGCTCAAAATATTACAATGCACACAACATCATGGGTGACATATCAGAGTTTAAAAGAGGACAAATTGTTGGTGCACGTCTTGCTGGCGCATCTGTGACCAAGACAGCAAGTCTTTGTGATGTTACAAGAGCCACGGTATCCAGGGTAACGTCAGCATACCACCAAGAAGGACGAACCACATCCAACAGGATTAACTGTGGACCCAAGAGGAAGCTGTCTGAAAGGGATGTTCAGGTGCTAACCTGGATTATATCCAAAAAACATAAAACTACAGCTGGTAAAACCACGGCAGAATTAAATGTGCACCTCAACTCTCCTGTTTCCACCAGAACTGTCCGTCAGGAGCTCCACAGGGTCAGTATAAACGGCCCGGCTGCTATAGCCAAACCTTTGGTCACTCGTTCCAGTACCAAACGTTAGTTTCAGTGGTGCAAGGAGTGAAAATCGTGGGCTGTGGGCAATGTGAAACATGTATGGTTCTCTGAAGAGTCCACTTTTACTGTTTTCCCCACATCTGGGTAGGGTTGGGAATCGAGAACCAGTTCCTGTAGAGAACCAGTTCCTGTAGAGAACCGGTTCTGTGTGTTTCAATTCCATGGAATTGTTTGGCAGTTTATCCAGCGATTCTCTTATTGATTCCAACCAGCACGAATCTCACGTAATTTACCCAAGTTACGCACAGTCAATTCCAGAAAGCACTTACGTGATTAAGTTACAGCAGCGTCCCAATTAGCAGCACAGCGACAGACCATCTCAAAAGACTCCCTCCCGAACACCCCACTCACGCTATCCTCCACTTTGACCCCTAATCTGCCGCCTGGAAACGCCCCCGCGGTGCTCCCCGCACACGATGGATGGACGCTGTTACCAGGGACCTGCACCAACTAGGCTCGTCGCTGACTGAAGCAAAGCCTCTAGCACTGGACCGACCCAAATGGAGAAGATTGATGAAACTGATTGGCTCTACGCATGACATCACCCCCGCCGCCGAGCAAGAGACCCGATGATGATGATGATGATTAAGTTACGTCGGTTTAGCACGCGCATTGTAGTTGTAAAAAACAATGGCGCCCGCCAGGTTCAAACGCTCCAAAGTTTGGCTTCACTTCACCAAAGAAAGATGGTAACAAGGCAACTAGCAGTCATTGTAAAGTGGAGATAACAGCGTCGGGAGGGAACACGGCTAACACGCAGAAACATTTGAACACACAACATGTGATAACGAGTGTCGTGTTTTTGACGCGCTTCGGACTGATGGATCTCAACCCAGCGGCAGTAGCCAAGCTAAGATCACCTCTGGTAACTCTGGTTAGTAGCTATCCCGCTGCCTATGTTCTTCTCTGTAAAACACACTATAACATTAACGCTATGCTATTAAACGAATGCCTTCTGCATTACATTTAGAAGATGACCGTGATGAGAGAGAGAGTCTGGCTGGTTCAGAGGCTGGAAGACATGATTATTCTTCTGCAAAAGAACTGTTAATTCTTCATAGTATTTGCAGATTTGTACTATACACTGTTCTGTTGTATTTGATAGTATTTATCTGTCTTTATTAATATTTTTGAGTGCTTAGTGAGCTCATATATCCTTTTAAAAGGGAGATTTTTTTCATTTCTATTAGGAAAAGTTAACACGTTATCCAGGCTTTGGGCCTCTTTTGACCTCGCTGTTGAGTTTGTAAGGTCTTGACTTCTAAGTATAAAAAATTGATGCTAATAAAACTGTTAATTCTCCTTTTTCCTCAAATTAAAATCGATAAGAGAATCGATAAAGAATGGAACCATTAAATAGTATCGATAATGGAATCGGAATCGGAAAAATCTTATCAATTCCCATCCCTACATCAGGGAGAGTTATAGTGTGGAGAAACCCCAAAGAAGCGGACCACTCAGACTGATGCATGCCCAGAGTGCAGCATGGAGGTGGATCAGTGATGGTTTGGGCTGCCATATCATGGCATTCCCTTGGTCCAATACTTGTATAAATAGGTGCGTCACTGCCAGGGACTACCGAACCATTCTGGAGGACCATGTGCATCCAATGGTTCAAACACTGTATCCTGAAGGAGGTGCCGTGTATCAGGATGACAATGCACTAATACACCCAGCAAGACTGGTGAAAGATTGGTTTGATGAACATGAAAGTGAAGTTGAACATCTCCCTTGGCCTGCAGTCACCAGATCTGAATATTATTCAGCCACTTTGGGGTGTTTTGGAGGACCTGTCTACACGCCCCTCCAGGATGCTGCACCAGGTGTTGGACAGCATGTCCACGCCCTCATCCCGGTTCATTGTCCTCGGGACTTGTTTCCATATTTCCACTACCTCTATGCAAGCATCTCTGAGTCTTTAAGTTGTTCACACGTAAGGATCTAATCCCGATTTGCCACCAACATGTTGGGGAGCTCTGTGATCGGTGTATCGGGCCTGGATTATTCTAGTCTGAACGAACCTTAAGGTGTGTGTAACCTGCCTCAGCTCTAACTGCTAATGGTAAAAGACTGGGAGATACAGATATTTATTTCATCAGTGTATCAATTACCTTGTGGACCAGTAGTCAGAAGTTCAGGTCGCCACAGGAGAAAGGGCATTAGCAAAATGTATTGAGTGACCAAGTAAAGAACCTCACACACATCAAGGGTAAGTTTTTTAAATGTGTTGTATTGTACTGAACAGAAAATGGAGTTGTAGAAAATAAGTAAAAAAACTATTTTTAGCTTTTCAGCTCTTCAGACATGAAATATCAGCCAGTTCTCAATAAATCAGTCCCTTTTCAAAAAAATAAATAAATCACAGTCTTTGAATAAATCCCATTCGGTCTTTTGGGTTGGCTCGCCACGACCACTGAGGTCCCGTTCTACCTTTACAGACACAGGAAGAATCCCCAGTAGAGGAAGATGTCTTGCAGATCAACACGGGAATCCATACAAGGGATATGAAAAGGAAGAAATAAAAAAAAAAAAAACCCGGCCTATAAAGGCCAAAAACAGGGTTACTATATTATAAAATAATATAATAAAATACACTTTTAAATCTAAATAATTACATATAAACACACATTTTCATGCATATACTTTGTAACAGCTTCTTAATTATTTTAACCACCTTTTACTGTTAATTCAATGAACTGAACACATTTCTCAGTATTAACATGAGGCAAAACGGCTGAACATTTCTTTCCCTCATTTTTCCTACTGCTGCTCACCAAAAAAAACAGAGCGAGGGTAAATGTAAACAAAACATCGTAATATAAAGCATATATTTATATATATATTTTTTCCCACATTCACAAAAATAATGCCTCAGTGATCCATATTAACATTAGCAGAAGCAGCACATTTTACTCCATTTATCAAACCAACTTCAGTAAAAGTTACTCACCAGAGACTCAGTTCACATATACACAAACTCCAGGCACAGGCACAATACACGGCTCTCATCAGTCCAGGATTCAGCTTTTTAAGAGACAGGGACACGGGAGTTCAGTAATGTGTAACCTTTACAATTCAGCAATGAACCTGGCTAATAACTGGAGCTAGCGCTGAAGCTAGCGCCGAATTAGCACCAAATGCTAATCAACGCAACTCACGTTCTCCTCCGCTTCTGTTGCAAACACACAGTCTGCTCATCTATCCACGGCAAAAAAGAGGAAGCTCCGCTCTCTGCTCTGATGATAAAAGTGACTTAGACTTGGAATATCTGGCTCTCAGACAAAAAATCGGCATAGCCTGCAGCAAGACACTAGCACACAGCTGCCTCGAGGTGATCCGGCAGAGAGAGAGAGAAAAAAAAAAACGGAAGCACCCAGGCACGTACGGCCTGGTGGCGTCTGATTGGTTACACTATTACGTGAACTCCTCAGGTCACCTGAATCTTTTACACTTTGAGAAAGGCACACACTTGAAATGAAATAAAATACTCTTTTAAAATAGATAAATGAACTTGCGTGTGTTTATCTTTTTAATCCATTTATTAAAAAGATTATTTATTAATATATGTATGATTTTTTTAACCATAAATCCTATTTATATATTTTATGCAAGATTGTCATTTATCTGTCACATGAAAAAAATATATAACTTTATTAATTTATTGATCTAATTAATTGACTGGTGGACTGGACTGTTAATAAGGCCTGGTAACCTGGGTTACACCCTCCCCTCTTAAAGGTGTGTATGTCCCATTACACCCATATGACTGTTAAGTGGCCTTGGGGTTATTTGGGGAGTGTCTGCATAGCCATGGTACTGGAGGGCATCGGCAAAGGCAAGGTTGAGGCCTTGGAAGAGTGACTGGACTATAGACAGCAAGGGATTTCCCAGTTGACCATATTGCAGTCGTTCAGGCTGTTCTCTATGCCTCTGGGAACGTCTGGGAACACTGTCACTCTCACTCTCTCCCATAATGACTGGAGAGGTTCTTTTTCTAGGCATCCCAGCTGCTGTTCCTTCATTGGTTCTGTCCACTGATGCGTCCTCACAGGGTTTGTTGACAAAACATCCTTCATCTTTGCTGCTATCACTGAATGACAGGTCTGAGAAAACAGGAAGACTTTCATCCATGATGTTTGGTTCTGGGGCAGACTCTGACATGCTCAGCTGAACAGGTATGGTCTCATCCTCTCCTCTCGAAACATCAGGGGGGGTGTCCTGAGAGTTCCCAAACAGAACTCTCCTCACTTTGGGGTGATCAGTTTCTCTGTGCTCAGAGGTGACCTCAGCTTCCGGATCCACGATTGCTGAGTTCCCTTTCCATCCAGAACAGTTTGATCTGTCAGAGCTTGGCTTATTTGCATCCCCGGGAGCTGGAGGTTCCTCTGGTTTGGATGAATTGATCTCCACAGGTATCCACTGTACAGTTCCTCTTCCAGGTGCACATCCCTTCCTTCTGTCCTGTTTCTCCAGGCTCAATGTCTCTCTTTTTCCTTCCAGGTCGACAGGAGCAGGAAGTCTACCAACTGAAATCTGGGTTGGTTGTTTAGTCTCTCCAAGGTGTCTCTCCCTTGCAGGTGTCGTCTCTGGCCGGGTCAAAAGTCGTGTCTCAATGAGGTCAGTGTCCAGTGTTTCTCCAGGTAAGTAGTAGTGGTAGTCGATGTCTTCCGACTCTGAATTGTCATCTCCCACCTCAGACTCGGCTGCAACTTCCGTTCTCGACTGTCGCCTTGTTCTAGGTCTGCTGATGGTCTGCTTCAGAGGTTGCTCAGGCTCAGCAACAGGTAAGAATCCACACGGCAGCAAAAGGTCACGGTGTAAGGTGCGAAGCGGTCCATCCTTTCCTTCTGGCTTGACAGTATATACAGGTAGGTCGCCAGCACGTTGGACCACCACGTGCACGTCTGGTTCCCATTTGTCAGCCAATTTGTGTTTCCCTCTTATCCGAACGCTCCTCACAAGGACACGATCTCCTGTCTCCAGAGTGGACTCAACAACTCTCCTGTCAAACCGTTGCTTGTTGCGCTCAGCTGTCTTTGAGGCGTTCTCCGTGGCAACTCGGTAGCTTTCCTCTAGACGGCCCTTTAAGTCATGCACGTACTGGGAATGTGACTTGTGTTCACAGCTGGAGGGTAGACCAAATGCCAAATCAACTGGAAGCCGTGGTTGTCTGCCGAACATTAGTTCGTAGGGGCTGAATCCGGTCACGTCATTCCGCGTGCAGTTATATGCGTGCACCAGAGGCTTGACAAATTCTTTCCAGTGGGATTTGTTCTTGTTTTCGAGGGTGCCCAACATCTGAAGGAGGGTCCTATTGAATCGCTCCACTGGATTCCCTCTGGGGTGATAAGGGCTAGTCCTGACCTTCTGGATGCCAGCGATGGAGCACAGTTCTTTTATGGTACGAGATTCGAAATCTGGACCCTGGTCACTCAGCAGCTTTTCTGGAAACCCATAGTGCACCAGGAAATTTTCCCACAAGCACTTAGCCACCGTCTGAGCTTTTTGGTTCCGTGTTGGTATCGCTACTGCGTATTTGGTGAAATGGTCCGTCAGCACCAATATATCCTTTGTATTGCTCCCGTCAGGCTCCACCGACAGGAAGTCCATGCAGACCAGCTCCAAGGGTCTGCTGGCCTTGATGTTACACAGAGGGGCTGCTCTTTCGGTTGGAGTCTTCCGGCGCATGCAGCGTTCACACATCTTGATCTTCTGTTCTACATAGGCGGACATTCTAGGCCAATAGAAGCGTGACCTCACAAGGTCGAGGGTCCGCTCTATGCCTAGATGACCTAGATCATCATGTAGGCCTTTCAATGCTGTGGCTCTTAGTTCGGCTGGTAGAACCAGCTGGTGTGTGTGACTTGTCCATGTTCTTGCCGTGCTCTGTACAACACGCCACCTTTCAGCTCCAGACGCTTCCATTCTCGGAGCCACAAAACAAGATCTGGAAGTTCATGTCTCAGGGCAGGTGAGGGCATGTCTCCAGACTCCTTATGCTCAATGACCACTCTGAGATCAGGATCGGCTCGCTGCTTTGCTCTCATCTCCTCTTCAGTCCAATGACCAATGACAGGAAGTCCATGATCATCTTCCTGCTGGAACCCACAGGGCAGAGCATCGGAATGGACGGCGAGGGACTCAACAAGTGTGACTGATGGACATGTGCAGTTTTTGTGAGACCACTCAACATCATGCCACTCACATATGGCTTTCACTGCATCTGGAAGAACAACATCTGGAGTCTCCTGCTCCTTCAGATAATGTAGAGTGAACTGTTTAATCCTCTCACGCTCTTTCCTCGATACAGCATCATCCTGGAGCTCTCCATGTGGTCGACGAGAAAGTCCGTCCGCATCCTGATTCTGAGTTCCTGCTCTATACTGGAGCTTGAAGTTGTATGTCGATAGAGCTGACAACCACCTGTAGCTCGTGGCATCCAACTTCGCGGAAGTCAGGATATAAGTTAAGGGATTACTGTCAGTGACAACCGTGAAGTCGGTACCGTACAAATAATCACTAAACTTAGCTGTGACCGCCCACTTCAGCGCGAGGAATTCCAATTTATGAGCGGGGTATTTCGCTTCACTCTTCGTCAGTCCTCTGCTTGCGAAAGCTATAGCCCTCATCTGCCCGTCTTGTTCTTGATACAATGCTGCACCAAGCCCTGTCGTGCTTGCGTCAGTGTGAAGGAGGTACGGGAGTTTGGGGTTCGCAAATCCCAAGACAGGTGCGGTGGTGAGCTTGTCAATGATCTCTTCAAACGCTCTTTGACATTCTGGAGTCCACCTCTTCCCAAAGGACTCTTTTGGATGGAAGTACAGGTGAGTTTTTGCTTTTCCTTGACTTTGTTTCCTGAGAGGTGGGTACCCAGCTGTGAGGTCATTTAGGGGTTTGGTGATCTTTGAGTAGTTCCTCACAAACCGTCGGTAGTACCCCGAAAAACCCAAGAAGGAGCGCAGCTGTTTGAGGTTCTCGGGTATTGGCCAGGTCTTTAAGGCCTCAATCTTCTTTGGGTCTGTCTCGACTCCGTGCTCGGACACAATATGGCCAAGGTACTTAACAGACGTTTGAAAAAACTTACATTTTTCAGATGACAACTTCAAACCGTACTCTTTAAGTCGGTTGAGGACCTGCAATAACCTTGACTCATGTTGCTCCAGGGTATCAGAGAAGACTATGAGATCGTCGATGAAGACCAGCGCCTCCTTGCGGTTGAGATCACCCACACATCTCTCCATCAATCGCTGAAAAGTACTCGGCGCGTTGGTAATCCCCTGGGGCATTCTGTTAAATTCCCAGAAGCCCAGTGGGCACACGAACGCAGTCTTTTGTTTATCAGCCTCTTCCATTTCGACTTGGTAATAGCCCGATTTTAAATCAAGGACTGAGAACCATTTCGAGCCAGTCAAAAGAGAGAACACTTCCTCCAAGTTTGGCAGAGCATATGCATCTTTTATGGTCTGGGAGTTGAGTTTCCGGAAATCGATGCACAACCTCACAGTACCATCTTTCTTCCTCACAACAACAATGGGAGATGCAAAGGGGGACTCGGACTCACGTATGACACCAGAATTTAGCAGTTCTTGAAGATGTTTTTTGACTGCATCGACATCATGTGGATGGATAGGTCTGGGTCGGTGCTTGAAAGGAGTGTTGTCACTCAACTTGATGTGATGTTTTATCTTGCTGGTATGACCGAAGTCCATGTCGTGCTGAGAAAAGACTTCAGGCATGCTATTTAGCAGCCTGGTGATTCGTTCTTTCCACTCTGGTGGTAAGGGGGAATCCCCAAAATCGAACTCCATCCTCTTGGTGTCAGGAATGGTTGGATCGGCGGAGGGCTCCTTCCCCATCACCTGCTGAACAGCATGAATCTCAGCTAACACTGTCCTTGGAGGGATGGTGATGTCGTGTTGGGTCTCATTCCTCAGCAGGATTGACATTGAGTGCGGGCGCTTGACAGATAAGGTGCACAGGGAGCTAGCCACCAGCAGTCCGCCAGGAAGAGACGACACAGACGCGGCCTCCACAACAGCCCACTCATCCTTGTGAGCACCACTCATGTGAACCCGCCCTTCCATAGCGACGGTGCTGCCTGCTGGCACCACTTCGCGGGTGTTATTTTGTGCTTTGATCAGCCCCAGAACTCCAGTACTTGCCTGCTTTTTCCTTACTTCAAGGATTTTCAAAACCACTCTGTAGCCAGGAAGGAATGACTGAGGGCGACGATCATGCTCTTCAACATAGCTGGAGTAGAGGACATCTAATGAGTTGGTGCCGATGAGGATTTGAGGCACACTGCTCACATCAGGGACAACCAACACCAACGTAGGGACTTCAGTCTCCTTGCCCAAAAACTCCTCTGGAAACATTAGGTTGAGTTCTACGTACCCAAGGTAAGGCACAGCCTCTCCGTTGGCTCCTTCTACTTGCAGCTCTACATCCAAAAGATCATCCAAAGATTTCAAGGAATGATGGGACAGGTGGGTTTGGAAAAATGACAGTGGGATGGTGGTCACCTGAGATCCTGTATCTAGCAGGCAGTTAGCTTTGTGGCCCTCAATGATGACTTGAGCAGTGCACTTTGTTCCAACCAGCTTGGGCGGCAGTACGGTGGAGGTGGTGTTAGCATTACCACACTTGCTAGCCACTCGCTTTGTTTTTCTAGGGCGCTTGGTTGATCTTTTAGTCCCTGTTTGCCCTGCAACAGGGGCTTCTAGTAGTTTAACTGCTGGATGCCAGTGCGGCCATTTTGCTGATCCCACTGTCTTTGACTCTCTTTCAACAACTGCCTCTTTTCCTCGACCAGAAGAGGATTGGGTTCACTCTCACAGTTGATCGCCAGGTGAGCATCTTCGCCGCAGCGGAAACAATACCATGGACGGGGCCTACTGGTTGCTGTCGACCCTGAACTGGACTGTGTGTTCACTCTCTTGTTAGGTGACTGGTATCGAGCTGTGATGGAGGAGTCTCTTGAGAGTGCAGGCGATGGTATCTGGTGGCTCTGGACTTGGGCTGGAGTCACCTGTGCTTGGAGAAGAGCAAGCTGATGTTTCAATGCTTTAATCTCCGTTGCTTCGTGGTGCTCACTTTTAGCTCCATGAGCTGCTTTCTTCATATCTGCTACTTGTACTTTAACATCAGCAATCTGTCTTTTCAATGTGCTAATTTCAGTCGTGTCAGGACAGTTGACTTTGGCTTTACATGAAGTTGTAGTCTGCATGGCAGCAACCTGCGCTTGTATCTCATTAAGCTGTTTCTTTAAGACTTCAGCATCAGTTGCTTCTCTTTCAGGTGTGGCACAACTGCATGCGGCTAGCTGCTGGGCTGCAGCTCTGAACTTTGGGACAGTAGGACTTGGTTTGTGTAGCCCAAGGTGTGTTTTTTCATGCGATTGTGTTTACCTGTCTGCTTGTCTTCTCCTGTTCTGACGAGGAGCACTAGTTCAGCGAAGGAGGGCGGTGCATTTGTTTTCCGCTCCAGCTGGAGATCAGCGATCAAGCCATCATTCCAGCAGCCTCGACAGAACTGTTTCAGAAGGTAGCGGTTTCGTTCGCTCTCTGCGATGCCACCACGTCTGACTGTGGCACTCAGAGCAACTTGCAAACGGTTCAGATAGTCAGATGGCTTCTCATCGTTGTTCTGCAGTGTCCCCATAAACTTAGCCAACAGCTCATCTCCATCCTCCACAGAGCCATAGACTGAATCAAGCAGCTGAAGGTATATTGATGGCAAGGCTTGAGGGCTGACATGCTTGATGACATCAGTAGCTGGGGGCAATAGGCTGTCTAAGATCTTGCGGGTTCTGTGCAGGTCAGACATGGAAGGATCTGTTAAGAACAAGTCAACATTTGCTCTCCAGGTATCATAATCAAGTTCACTGTTTGGACGGGGAGACTTGCCAGAGAAGGGTCTGAGGCGGAATGAAGAGTGCATGGGAGACATAGCTTCATTAGCTCGCATGACATGTTCAACAACAACCCGTTGTACAGCAGGAGGATTAACATCATTCATGGTAAGTAGTGAACGTATGACTGTAGCACTGTCATCATTACTACTGGCTTTGATGGACAGGGACGCTGGATGTTGAGCGTTCATGTTAGCAGCCATGCTTGGTGATGGAGCGGCTGTCAACGCAACAGGCTGCGACTGACCACTCACACTGGTAGGTAAGGACGTTACCTGTGGGCTCTGAGCAGCGGCCTCGCCTCGAGCCTTTGCAAAGCTGGTGTTGATGCTGCTTGGACATCACCTCTTAATCCACACTGACCACGCCTGGTTGATGGTGTTGGAGATGGTGGGAACACAGTTGGCAAGCTCCTGACTGTCTCAGGTGAGACAGAGCCAAGCAGGAGAGAGGGCTGCTGCATGACCTGTGATGACACTTTATTATTCAAAATCTCTTGACCAGTTGCATCAGAGGTGTTTGTTTGAGAGTCTTCGACTGGTGCAGTGTCAGGAGGGAGATTCACGCCTTTTCCTGCACTTATCTTCATCAGTTCTGCTTGGAGTACACTTTCAAATGACTTTCCACACTTATTTGCAATGGCTTGCAATTCCTCAAGATACCCCTTGGTGGCGCTGCTGCTAGCAGTGCTAGTGTAAACACTATCTAAGGAGCGCACTTTAAAGATAACATTTGCATCTGCTGAGCTGAGATACTCTTTTGGCAGTAGGGGTCTAAATGTTTGCATTGCAGAGCTATTTGCAAATTCCACAATGGAGCAGAGATGATACTCTGATTCTGGATCATCAATAACTAGCACTCTGTTAATAGAGCCGTAGCGTTTTAAGTGGTTCTCAAGCTCCTCGTCAACTACAGTTTGAGTTAACCCATACACAATAACTGAGTTACAAACATTTATCATTTCATCTTTCACTATATCCATTTTACTGTATTTTTTTTTTTTTTTACCCTTTTACTTGTGTCACTCAATAATACTCCACGTTCTCCTGGCTGGGCTCGCCAAGTTTCTGTAACCTGCCTCAGCTCTAACTGCTAATGGTAAAAGACTGGGAGATACAGATATTTATTTCATCAGTGTATCAATTACCTTGTGGACCAGTAGTCAGAAGTTCAGGTCGCCACAGGAGAAAGGGGCATTAGCAAAATGTATTGAGTGACCAAGTAAAGAACCTCACACACATCAAGGGTAAGTTTTTTAAATGTGTTGTATTGTACTGAACAGAAAATGGAGTTGTAGAAAATAAGAAAAAAAAACAATTTTAGCTTTTCAGCTCTTCAGACATGAAATATCAACCACAGTTCTCAATAAATCAGTCCCTTTTCAAAAAAATAAATAAATCACAGTCTTTGAATAAATCCCATTCGGTCTTTTGGGTTGGCTCGCCACGACCACTGAGGTCCCGTTCTACCTTTACAGACACAGGAAGAATCCCCAGTAGAGGAAGATGTCTTGCAGATCAACACGGGAATCCATACAAGGGATATGAAAAGGAAGAAATAAAAAAAAAAAAACCCGGCCTATAAAGGCCAAAAACAGGGTTACTATATTATAAAATAATATAATAAAATATACTTTTAAATCTAAATAATTACATATAAACACACATTTTCATGCATATACTTTGTAACAGCTTCTTAATTATTTTAACCACCTTTTACTGTTAATTCAATGAACTGAACACATTTCTCAGTATTAACATGAGCAAAACGGCTGAACATTTCTTTCCCTCTTTTTTCCTACTGCTGCTCACCAAAAAAACAGAGCGAGGGTAAATGTAAACAAAACATCGTAATATAAAGCATATATTTATATATATATTTTTTCCCACATTCACAAAAATAATGCCTCAGTGATCCATATTAACATTAGCAGAAGCAGCACATTTTACTCCATTTATCAAACCAACTTCAGTAAAAGTTACTCACCAGAGACTCAGTTCACATATACACAAACTCCAGGCACAGGCATAATACACGGCTCTCATCAGTCCAGGATTCAGCTTTTTAAGAGACAGGGACACGGGAGTTCAGTAATGTGTAACCTTTACAATTCAGCAATGAACCTGGCTAATAAGTGGAGCTAGCGCTGAAGCTAGCGCCGAATTAGCGCCGAATGCTAATCAACACAACTCACGTTCTCCTCCGCTTCTGTTGCAAACACACAGTCTGCTCATCTATCCACGGCAAAAAAGGGGAAGCTCCGCTCTCTGCTCTGATGATAAAAGTGACTTAGACTTGGAATATCTGGCTCTCAGACAAAAAATCGGCATAGCCTGCAGCAAGACACTAGCACACAGCTGCCTCGAGGTGATCCGGCAGAGAGAGAGAAAAAAAAAAACGGAAGCACCCAGGCACGTACGGCCTGGTGGCGTCTGATTGGTTACACTATTACGTGAACTCCTCAGGTCACCTGAATCTTTTACACTTTGAGAAAGGCACACACTTGAAATGAAATAAAATACTCTTTTAAAATAGATAAATGAACTTGCGTGTGTTTATCTTTTTAATCCATTTATTAAAAAGATTATTTATTAATATATGTATGATTTTTTTAACCATAAATCCTATTTATATATTTTATGCAAGATTGTCATTTATCTGTCACATGAAAAAAATATATAACTTTATTAATTTATTGATCTAATTAATTGACTGGTGGACTGGACTGTTAATAAGGCCTGGTAACCTGGGTTACATGTGGAAGCACCTTCATATCCTGGAAGCTTTGGACAGTTGTGTTCAGACTAAATGACTGATCTGTGACAGGAAGTCAAACTACATGATCTGACAGTGAGATCACGCAACAACTGGTGTTGGAGATGGCCCGTTGATGTGCGTCATAATTCAGCAAGGTATTGGACCCAAGGGAAGAGAACCAGACTACAATAGATTCAAGGCAAAAAGATTTATTTGTTGGAATGGAGGGGAAAAGTATTTATGAGTTATCTGGAGCACACAGGTTGTTGTTGAAGTCCAGAGAGTGTTTTTTTCAGCAGAGACCAGCAGCAATCCAGAGACAGGTGGGGTCATGGGACGGACTGGTTCAGTTGAAGGTTTCCACAAGAACAGTTGAGCCAGCTATCCACAGGTGAAACTTTAACACAACCTCCAGCCTAATAAACCCAACTCCTGATGAGTTGATGTGAGGCAGGTGAGCCGAGGAACAGGCTGCACAGATCACAGCTCTCCAGCTGAGACTGAAGCAAAAACAGACTACAAACAGCTGATTACACATTTTGATTGAGTGCAAACTAGGAAGTGTCAATCTGATCAGGGGGTTCTGCTGCGTTTGGGTACGTGCTAATCAGACTTCAAGCTGTGTAACGTGAAGGTTTTAATGAAACTAACAGAATATGTTGAGATTGAGTTTTCTGTAAACTAGTCAGACAGCTAACTTTAAACCAAGACGTAAAACAAAGAAATCAACATTTAGTTTGATGTTCTCTGGGGTTTTTACTGCTCAAGTATCAGGAGTCGACACATTATGACTTGAGAGTTTGCAAGACCGTGATGAACTTTTGACGTTTAACTGAAGACCTGGTTCGTAACAACGCCAGCTGATCCAGACTTCTGCATGCTCTGGTATCACTCTGGGGTGTGGAGGTGTTCTGCTGAGATAAAGATGACACCGGCTGGTGACATGAAGGCTGGGGGGTTTGGGACAGCTGTAGAGAAAGAGAGGAGTTTCACTGTGGTTCAAGTGTCTGTGTTGACTAGATTTCAGCTCTGGCCTTCAAACAAAGCACTTTCCTCCTGACACAAACACAGCTTCCAGCTCAGGGAAAAGTAGCTTCCTGCATTGTTTATGCAGCTGAAGACTTTTGACGTGAAACAGAAGAGAAAGGAAAAACTTTCATCTCCGCGGCGTGAAATCCTCCATGTTGAATGTTGGCAAATTTAAAATGCTCATGGATTTAAATGTTTCAGCCTACGGAGGGATAAAAGTGATTTTCTCTCTTTGATGCATACATTTAACTAAATGATTAGCAGATCAAAAAAGAGACCGTTTAATATTTTAAAAACATAACAGTAAAGGTTCAGACATTTGTGATTCATTAAAATAACAGAAACTGGGGAGGTCACGTAATCCGGATCAAGATGGACGCTTGAGTCGTTGCTCTGCTCCGTGCTGTTAATTATTTAATGTCTTTCTTTATCTAACATCAGATAGACTAGTTTAATCATCTTCTAGAGATCTCTGAACCCCAGCGTGACAAAGACCTCTCCTTTTTTTCATCTGCTGGATCTGCTGTTAAGAGGAAATCTGAACGGTGGAGCAACCACGGAGCAGATCCAAGCTGGAATAAAATCTCTGGCCTCTCCTGTGAATGACATGGCTGTTGGCTGGATGTTACTGGTGGACTTTGAGTGAAAAAGTGTCTGTCTCTTTGGTTGAGAGCTCCTTTTCCACGAAAGCGACGGACCCTGAATTGCACCTGGAGGAGGCTGAAGAAAAGTCAGAGGATAATGTCCCTCTTTGACTTCCTGCAGACAACTCTTCCATCCCTAACCCTTTAGCTTTCTGCTCGACTAAATGGTTTAGTACGTTTTGAGTTCCTAACTCAACTCAAACCGATTGAGCCGTACAATCTGGAGGTTCAACACATCTTTTTTGAATAGTGATTTAATTTATTTATTTTTTGCAGCTTTATCTGGAGCAACTCACAATTTTGGATCGACAATAAGAATTGACCTTTCGGTAAGCAACGAACCCTCCCTAGTTACTGTTGCTAGGTCGGACATTCTCGCTGCTCCTCCATTAAGGACAATGTTATTTTGCTATTTTTCAGATGCCTATCAACCGCATTTACATCACACTAGAATAACGCCATGGTGAAATATTGCTGCTGGGGACCTGCAACGGTGACTCGAGGTGTCCAGAACGTTTGGAGGAGACATTTTTATTGCTGCTTTATAGCTGCTCCTCATCCTCTAAGACCACCACCAGACAATCTACCGCAATGATCGGGGTCTTACGTATATGGAGCCCCATTTGGGTCATAATTCAATGAATAAATGAGTCTATTATTATGAAATACAGGGGTTTATTATTATTAAATATTTCCCATTATTATGATAATGCTCATAAGAATGAGCGTTTACATAATAATGGATTCATTTTTCATAAGAATGATTTGTGTGTCAATCACAGCAGAGAGGGCGGAGCCATTTATGTGATTGGCTGCTCTTTCGTTCAGGCATAAGCAACAGAACAGTAAATCATCAAATCGGGTCAAAATAGTATCGCCTGATAAATTATTATTTTTTGATATTGTCTGCTAACCTGGTCAAGGTTTCCCGTAGCTCAGTCCAAGCTGCCATAGCTACAATCGGACTAGGAGCACGCCTTGATGACACCATGGCCCGCTGCTAACGGGACCTCACGGCCAAAACTAGTCGATGTCAGAGCGTAGAATGGAGAAGGATCAGCCAATGAGCGTGAGGTCAACCACTGGCACCGCCCACTGGCAAAATGTCATTATTATGTAAAAACTCATTCTTAGATAAAAAAAAGCTATTCTGAAATAAACTATTATGCAATAAACTAAGATTAAATAATTATAAAAATATATTTCATAATAATTACATTTTTTTTTTCAAAATAATGGGAAATATTTTATAATAATAAACATGTATTTTATAATAATGGGAAATATTTCATAATAATACACATATATTTCGTAATAATGGGAAACATTTCATAATAATAAACATTTATTTCATAATAATGGGAAATATTTCATAATAATAAACATGTATTTCATAATAATGGGAAACATTTCATAATAATGTATAGGTATTTCATAATAATAAACACCTGTATTTCATAATAATAGACTCATTTATTCATTGAATTACGACCCAAATGGGGCTCCATATACGTAGACCTGATGGGAGGCTCTTTGTTTCCTGCGTCTCAGTGAAAGCCTGAAGCATCGATATTCTGATGGTGTGATCACTTATGCTGCTCTGGATACAGATGATCCGGTTTCCTCTAAGTGTTTTAGAGCATCATGTACTGGCCTGTTGGAAATCCTTACAAATGTAATTAGTGTTCTCAGTAAAACTCTCCCCGTCCCCAGTCATGTCTGTCCTTCCATGTTTCCCCACAGTGCTGCTCATGAAGCAGAGACCTTGCTATCGACAAAGATGTGAGAAACAAATGCAGAAAAATTGATCAAAGAGTCCAAGATAGAAATAAATGCTAATAAATACATGCTTAGATGCATGAATGCTTTAGAAAAAATATATAAATATTCAGATTTTTTAATCATTTAGATTTTACATAAATAGTTTAGATCTTTCTGAAGCTTCAAAAAGGCTCAAAGATCTGGGTTTGGGAGCTGAATGGCTTGACCCAGTTCAGATCTGGCATTACCATGCGTCCTGAGAAACCCGCCTGTTCACATCTTTCAATAATATGTCTCGACCTTCCTGCTCCATCTGCAAATAACCTTCAAATTCACCCTGGGTGATCAGAGGCGACTCCGTCCTGGAGCGTGTCCTGATCTTCCATTAGCGTTGGTCACTCGTAATCGCATTTCCTGGGATGCATTTAAATGCCGGTCTGAACAGGGTCCTGGCTGACCTGCCATTAAATGCTTTCAAGTCAGTTCAGATCACTTCACCTGTACAGCACCGAGTAATGAAGACATCTCAAGGCCCTGCGCACAGAAAGGCACTCAACATTTACAAGATTCATTAGATTATACTTAAACCCAAACAATATTTCAGTTAAATTCAATTCATTGTAATTCATGCTAATTCCAGTTGGCATCAGTTCCAACAGTGACTGACGGTTCACACACCTCTTCACATGCTAAACGGGGGGCTGTTGGACTTGATTACCTGCAACCTGCTGACCACAAACACCTACAAGAATCAACCTGCAACAAATACTGGAGGAAATCTGGAAACACTTTGAATTTTTTGAATTTTTTTTTTTATTGAATTTTTTTATTTCAAACAAACATGTACATAAAAAAACATAAAAACAAAAACAGCAAAAAAACAAACAAACAGTAACATGTTCATATACACATAAGCTTGAAAAAGGAGTAGGAAGAAGTGCACACTTTTTCTTAGTTCCTACCCCTTTATAACTCTATGAATTTACACCATCGCCATTACTATATCTACACCATATCCTATAAATACAGTCTACCTAAACACTACGTAAACACGCCTATTATAGAAAATATAATATATTATATAAATCTATATAAATATACCCTATATAAACTACATAAATATCCCTATAAATATATATATATATATGCTACATACATAAAAATATACAACATATATTATGTAACTACAACTATCCCTCCCAACATACAGTATATACCACATAAATATTCATATAAATATCTCAACATATCTTAAGCAAGTATAATATACCATTTTCCCCTATTTTATTTATTTATCACACTCCTTGTTAGCCCATTTCTTCTTCCATATACCTGTTTATAAATAATTTTTTGTATCTCTTTTTAAACAGATTTATGTTAGTACTTTGTTTCATTTCCTGCTCCAAACTCCACAGAGTCACTCCACAGTTCCATATGCACATGCTTTTCATTGTGGTTCTTACTTTACGTTTTCTAAAATGTAGTTCTCCCCTTAGATTGTAGCCTCCTTCTCTCTCTGTGAACATTCCTCTGATATTTTCTGGTAGTAAATTATTCCTTGCTTTGAACATTATTTGCGCTATTTTGTATTTAACCAGATCCATAAATTTCAGTGTGTGTGATTTTATAAACAGTAGGTTTGTGTGTTCTCTGTATCCTGCATTGTTCATTATCCTTATGGCTCTTTTCTGAAGTATGCATATCAGCTGTAGAGTACTTCTGTAGGTGTTTCCCCAGACTTCTACGCAGTAAGATAGATATGGTAAGAACAGTGAACAGTATATTGCCAGCTTTGCTCATACGTGGTTTACGTGTGGTCTCCAGCAGATTTTGTGGTCCAGGATTACACCAAGAAATTTAATTTTGTTTACTTTTTCTATTTGTGTATTATCTATTATTAAATCTACATAAGATTCTGTTTTATGTCTTCCAAACACCATAATCTTAGGTTTACTCAGATTTAGTGTATTTGAATTCAGATTCAGTAATTTTGATACTCTGCATATGTCGTTGATATATAATATAAACAATTTTGGACCCAGTACTGACCCCTGTGGTACTCCACAGGTAATTTCCATATCTACAGATTTATAATCCCCTATTTGTACAAACTACTGCCTGTTTCTTAAATAGCTCTTCAGCCATCTCAACCCAACCCCTCTTATACCGTACCTTTCCAGTTTATTTAATAATGTGTTGTGATCAATTGTGTCAAAAGCTTTTTTTAAGTCCAAAAATACTCCAACTGCAATTTTTTTGTTGTCTATACAATTTGTGATTTCTTCTATTAACTCAATAAGTGCTAGAGATGTTGATCTGTCTGTTCTGAATCCATATTGACTATCTGTAAGCAGATTGTGTTTTTCAATGAATTTGTCCAGTCTGATTGTAAAAAGTTTTTCAAGTATTTTGGAGAATTTGGGGAGTAAAGTAACGGGCCTGTAGTTTGTGAAGTGGTGTCTATCTCTAGTTTTAAACAGCAGTATTACTTTTGCTTTTTTCATTTTGTTTGGAAATATACCTGATTGAAAAGACAAGTTGCAGATGTGAGTTAGTGGTTTTGCAATTCCTTCAATAACATTCTTCACTGTAGTCATGTCAATATCATTCCAGTCTGTAGAGGTTTTGTTTTTACAGTTTCTTACTATTTCCATGATTTCTTTTTCATCAACAGCTCCTAGAAAGATTGTCCTTGGGTTTCTGTCCCCCACATCATCTACAACCCCACATCTGTTTTCTCTGGTTTCTTTATTTTTGTTGCTAATTCTGGTCCCACGTTTACAAAGAATCTGTTAAAACCATTCACCACATCTTCCATATTATTAATGGTCTTCTCATTTTCAGTGAAGTATTCTGGGTAACTTTTATTTTTCAATCCATTTCTCACTATGCCATTTAGGACATTCCATATACCTTTAATGTTGTTTTTATTTTTTTCCAATAATTTATTATAGTAGTCCTTCTTACATGTCCTCATAATATTAGTTAATTTATTTTTATATTTTTTATACTATACTCTGCCTCTATAGTTCGATGCTTTATGAATTGTCTATATAATGTATTTTTCTTTTTGCAGGCATTTTGTAGCCCCTTGGTGACCCACGGACTGTTTGTATGTCTATGTATATCACTGTATTGCTTTATCGGGTAATTTTTATCATATAATAAGTTAAATATTTTTAAAAATTCCTCATAGGCTTTATCAACATCTTTTTCCTTGTAAACAATTCTCCAAATTTGTATCATTAAATCATTTTTTAGTGCAATCTGTTTTTACCCTTAGATATTTATAATTTTTGGTTTCCTTTTTCTTTCTATAATTACAGTAATATACTATAAACACAGGTAGTGTGGGAATTATAATTGTGCTTGCATATTTGGACACATGTATTAAGAGTTGTTAAAAGGTCTGTCTTTGCAGGTCTGCAGGTCATGGGCTGAGCTACAGTCATAAAGTTGCAGGCAATAAAAAGACAACTGGGCTGTGTCAGGGTGATAGGTTTGTTTTGGCACAATGGGGGAGTTTGCTACCATAAGAGTGATTGTATCTAGCCAAATGTTTTACGCCCTGCATGTGTCAATAAAACCAGCCTGTGAGCTGCAGATAGTCAGAAATCAGCCGGACGACCAGAAAGACAGACCGCGGGGTCTGTCAGCTGATTTCTCCCTTTGCAAAGGCGAAACTTGAGAGTGTCATGACTATTATTGAATTCAAATGAATCTCACTTTGAGTCCACAGATCAGCAGTCCGGGGAAGGTCAGGTTGACCACAACAGTAGGTGGTCACTGATGTCTGTTAGTAATAGTCCGCTTTCTGTATTGTTTTCCAAAATGTTTGTAAATATATTGTCTATTAAAGTGGCACAGTGAGAAGTGATCCTGCTTGGTTTGGTGATTGTTGGATAGAAGCCCATGCTGAACATCGAGTTAATTAAACTCTTCTGTCATTTTATGTTTCTTTGGGTTCAAGAGGTCGATGTTAAAATCTCCACAAATGTACATAACCTTCTGTGTTGTTGACTTTATAAATATGTTTTCCATTCAGTCTCTAAACACTTCGATGTTTGATCCAGGAGATATATATATACAGCTCACTATTATGTTCTTCATCTTTTCAAAATAAAGTTCTATAAATCATCCACAGCTTCAGTCATTTTTCAATAATTTTATATTTCAAACATTTGTCCATGTATATTGCCACTCCTCCACCATTTTTGTTCTTTCTATTGATATAATTGAATTCATATCCATGAAGTTCAAAATCGACTCCCTTCTCGTTGTTTATCCATGTTTCTGATACTGCTATTATGTTGAATGGAGTACTGAACTGACTGAGATATTCCTTGATTTTGTGGAAGTTGGTGTATAGACTTCTGCTGTTGAAGTGAATAATTGATATCTTGAGCTCTGATTTAATCATTGTTTTGTATTGTTTTTCTGTATAATAACAGCAGCTGTAGTTGATATCACTGAGTAGGTTATTTTCAGGATCAATATTATTTTCTATATCTTGTGTTTTGTGTTCAGTGTAAACAAAAGTGTCCAGTTCTCTCATCATGATTGTAGGTGTGGTATATTTATTTCATTTTCTCGCTTTGTTTTCCTTCATCAGAATTTGTCCAGTTCTCCAATGTCTCGGATAACTAGGACCTTGGCCTCTTAAGATTAGATAAGATAAGATAATCCTTTATTTGTCCCACAATGGGGAAATTTACATCGTTACAGCAGCAAGAATAGCAATAAAAAAGAGAAAAAGGACAACAATAAAATAGGATAAAACAATAATAAAAACAAACAATCACTACAATAGAGAATATATAATAAATAACAAATAATAACTCTGACTTTATTTACAAGGATATGTTGGTAGTGATTACTACACCTGAGATAAGTTATTGTTATTGCATCATTCTCCTCTCTCCCACCACTTCCACCGGGTCGAGGGGGCATCCCAGGACGGAGCTGGCCTTCTTAATGATCTTATTCAGTCTCTTTCTGTCCACCACTTAGACGCTGCTTCCCCAGCAAACCACCCCAAAGAAGATGTTCATTGGTGTTGGAGGGGCGTGTCCTCGCCTGCGGAAATCCACCACCAGCTCTTTGGTCTTCCCTGCGTTGATCTGGAGGTGGTTCCTCAGGCACCAGTCTACAAAGTCCTGTATCAGTTCTCTGTACTCTCCGTCGTCCCCATCAGTGATGAGACCGACGACGGCAGAGTCATGAGAGAACTTCTGCAGGTGACAGGTGGGTGTGTTATATGTGAAGTCTGCAGTATAGAGGGTGAAGAGGAACGGAGCCAGGACCGTTCCCTGGGGGGGCCCCCGTACTGATCCAGGACCGTTCCCTGGGGGCCCCCGTACTGAGCCAGGACCGTTCCCTGGGGGGCCCCCGTACTGAGCCAGGACCGTTCCCTGGAGGGCCCCCGTACTGATCCAGGACCGTTCCCTGGAGGGCCCCGTACTGAGCCAGGACCGTTCCCTGGGGGGGCCCCCGTACTGATCCAGGACCGTTCCCTGCAGAGCCCCCGTACTGATCCAGGACCGTTCCCTGGGGGGCCCCCGTACTGAGCCAGGACCGTTCCCTGCAGAGCCCCCGTACTGAGCCGGGACCGTTCCCTGGGGGCCCCCGTACTGAGCCGGGACCGTTCCCTGGGGGGCCCCCGTACTGAGCCAGGACCGTTCCCTGGGTGGCCCCTTTACTGAGTCAGGACCGTTCCCTGGGGGCCCCCCGTACTGAGCCAGGACCGTTCCCTGCAGAGCCCCCGTACTGAGCCAGGACCGTTCCCTGGGGGCCCCCGTACTGATCCAGGACCGTTCCCTGGGGGGCCCCCGTACTGAGCCGGGACCGTTCCCTGGGGGCCCCCGTACTGAGCCAGGACCATTCCCTGGGGGGCCCCCGTACTGATCCAGGACCGTTCCCTGGGGGGCCCCTTTACTGAGCCAGGACCGTTCCCTGGGGGCCCCCGTACTGAGCCAGGACCATTCCCTGGGGGGCCCCCGTACTGAGCCAGGACCGTTCCCTGGGGGCCCCCGTACTGAGCCAGGACCATTCCCTGAGGGGCCCCCGTACTGAGCTAGGACCATTCCCTGGGGGCCCCCGTACTGAGCCAGGACCGTTCCCTGGGGGCCCCCGTACTGAGCCAGGACCATTCCCTGGGGGGCCCCCATACTGAGCCAGGACCGTTCCCTGGGGCCCCCGTACTGAGCCAGGACCATTCCCTGGAGGGCCCCCGTACTGAGCCAGGACCGTTCCCTGGGGGCCCCCGTACTGAGCCAGGACCATTCCCTGGGGGGGCCCCCGTACTGAGCCAGGACCGTTCCCTGGGGGCCCCCATACTGATCCAGGACCGTTCCCTGGGGGGGCCCCCGTACTGAGCCAGGACTGTTCCCTGGAGGGCCCCCGTACTGATCCAGGACCGTTCCCTGGGGGCCCCCATACTGAGCCAGGACCGTTCCCTGGAGGGCCCCCGTACTGCAGACAACTGTGTCTGACACACAGTCCCCAGACCTCACGTACTGTGGACGGTTAGTGAGGTAGTCCATAATCCAGGATGTGAGGTGCTGGTCTACTCCTGTGTGCTCCATAATCCAGGATGTGAGGTGCTGGTCTACTCCTGTGTGGTCCATAATCCAGGATGTGAGGTGCTGGTCTACTCCTGTGTGGTCCAGAATCCAGGATGTGAGGTGCTGGTCTACTCCTGTGTGCTCCAGAATCCAGGATGTGAGGTGCTGGTCTACTCCTGTGTGGTCCAGAATCCAGGATGTGAGGTGCTGGTCTACTCCTGTGTGGTCCAGAATCCAGGATGTGAGGTGCTGGTCTACTCCTGTGTGGTCCAGAATCCAGGATGTGAGGTGCTGGTCTACTCCTGTGTGGTCCATAATCCAGGATGTTAGGTGCTGGTCTACTCCTGTGTGGTCCAGAATCCAGGATGTGAGGTGCTGGCACAAAGACCACACACTCCTGTGTGGTCCAGAATCCAGGATGTGAGGTGCTGGTCTACTCCTGTGTGGTCCAGAATCCAGGATGTGAGGTGCTGGTCTACTCCTGTGTGGTCCAGAATCCAGGATGTGAGGTGCTGGTCTACTCCTGTGTGGTCCAGAATCCAGGATGTGAGGTGCTGGTCTACTCCTGTGTGGTCCAGAATCCAGGATGTGAGGTGCTGGTCTACTCCTGTGTGGTCCAGAATCCAGGATGTGAGGTGCTGGTCTACTCCTGTGTGGTCCATAATCCAGGATGTGAGGTGCTGGTCTACTCCTGTGTGGTCCAGAATCCAGGATGTGAGGTGCTGGTCTACTCCTGTGTGGTCCAGAATCCAGGATGTGAGGTGCTGGTCTACTCCTGTGTGGTCCATAATCCAGGATGTGAGGTGCTGGTCTACTCCTGTGTGGTCCAGAATCCAGGATGTGAGGTGCTGGTCTACTCCTGTGTGGTCCAGAATCCAGGATGTGAGGTGCTGGTCTACTCCTGTGTGGGTCCAGAATCCAGGATGTGAGGTGCTGGTCTACTCCTGTGTGGTCCAGAATCCAGGATGTGAGGTGCTGGTCTACTCCTGTGTGGTCCCAGAATCCAGGATGTGAGGTGCTGGTCTACTCCTGTGTGGTCCAGAATCCAGGATGTGAGGTGCTGGTCTACTCCTGTGTGGTCCAGAATCCAGGATGTGAGGTGCTGGTCTACTCCTGTGTGGTCCAGAATCCAGGATGTGAGGTGCTGGTCTACTCCTGTGTGGTCCATAATCCAGGATGTGAGGTGCTGGTCTACTCCTGTGTGGTCCAGAATCCAGGATGTGAGGTGCTGGTCTACTCCTGTGTGGTCCAGAATCCAGGATGTGAGGTGCTGGTCTACTCCTGTGTGGTCCAGAATCCAGGATGTGAGGTGCTGGTCTACTCCTGTGTGGTCCATAATCCAGGATTGAGGTGCTGGTCTACTCCTCCTGTGTGGTCCATAATCCAGGATGTGAGGTGCTGGTCTACTACTCCTGTGTGGTCCAGAATCCAGGATGTGAGGTGCTGGTCTACTCCTGTGTGGTCCAGAATCCAGGATGTGAGGTGCTGGTCTACTCCTGTGTGGTCCAGAATCCAGGATGTGAGGTGCTGGTCTACTCCTGTGTGGTCCAGCTTGTCCTTCAGGAGCACATGTTGAATTGTGTTGAAAACACTGGAAAAATCAAAAAACATGATTCTCACAGTGCTCCCAGACTTCTCCAGGTGAGAAAGAGCTCTGTGCAGGAGGAAGATGACAGCATCATCCACCCTGAAGCTGCGCTGGTAGGCAAACTGCAGTGGGTCCATGGATGGGCCCACCAGGAGGCGAAGATGGACAAGGACCAGCCTCTCCAGGGTCTTCATCAGGTGGGATGTTAGCACCACCGGCCTGTAGCTGCTGAGGTCCTTGGGGTGGTGGGTCTTGGGCACCGGTACCACGCATGATGTTTTCCATAGCTGTGGTACTCTCCCCAGCTGTGGTACTCTCCCCAGCTGTGGTACTCTCCCCAGCGGTGGTTCTCTCCCCAGCTGTGGTTCTCTCCCCAGCTGTGGTTCTCTCCCCAGCTGTGGTACTCTCCCCAGCTGTGGTACTCTCCCCAGCTTCAGGCTCAGGCTCCAGATGTGCTGGACTGTTCCACACAGCTGGTCTGAGCAGGACTTCAGGAGCCTGGAGCTGATGCCATCAGGACCCGCCGCCTTCCTCGCTTTGATCCTCCCGGAGCTGGTTCCTCACCTGGAGTGTTGTGAGGGACAGGTTGGAGCAGGGGGGCTCTGTGGTGGTAGGTAAAGGTGATGTGTGACTAGGGAGAGCAGTAAGGGGTGGCTGGGAGCTGAGTGGGGGGATGGGGTCGCATACTGGAGGTGTCAACGAGGCAGGTTGCAGCAGTGATGACTGGGCTGGGGGAGGGGGGAGGGGCAGATGTTTTCTCAAACCTGTTGAAGAAGCAGTTCAGGTCATTCACCCATTGTTGATCCCCCCCAGCCTGGGAGTTGGGTTCCCCATGGCCAGAGATGGTTTGAAGGCCTCTCCAAACTCCACTGATGTTGCTCTGCTGCAGCTGATCCTCCATCTTCCTCCTGTAGCAACGTTTCCCCTCCCTGATCTTTCTCCTCAGCTCCCTCTGCACAGCCTTCAGCTCCTCCTTGTTTCCTGACCTGAAGGCTCTCTTCTTCTCCTTAAGGAGAGCCTTAATGTCAAGGTTAATCCACGGCTTGTTGTTGGAAAAACACCGTACGGTCCTGGTGGGTACGGTGTTTTCCACACAAAAGTTAATGTAGTCTGTGATGCAGCTCGTGAGGCTGTCGATGTCCTCCCCATGAGAGTCACAGAGTTCCTCCCACACTGTTGTGTGGAAGCAGTCCTGCAGAGCTTCCTCGGCTTCACTGGACCACCTCTTCACAGTGTGAGAGACAGCTGGTTGTCTGTGTACGAGAGGTTTGTACACAGGCAGGAGATGAACCAGGTTGTGATCTGATCTTCCCAGGGGAGGGAGGGGTGATGAGTTGTATGCCTCCTTAGTGTTGGCATAAAACAAGTCCAGTGTTTTTCTGTCTCTGGTGTGGCATGTCACATACTGGGTGAAGGTGGGCAGTATGGAGGAAGGACAGGCATGATTAAAGTCCCCAGAGATCAGGAGCAGGGCCTGAGGGTGTTGTGTCTGCAGCCTGCTAGTGACAGAGTGAAGGACATCACAGGCTGCATCAGCATTAGCAGAGGGGGGAACATAAACAGCTATGACAATAGCATGTGTAAATTCCCTCGGCAGGTAGTGGGGCCTCATGCTAACTGCTAGCAGCTAGCATTAGCAGAGGGGGGAACATAAACAGCTATGACAATAGCATGTGTAAATTCCCTCGGCAGGTAGTGGGGCCTCATGCTACATGCTAGCAGCTAGCATTAGCAGAGGGGGGAACATAAACAGCTATGATAATAGCATGTGTAAATTCCCTCAGCAGGTAGTGGGGCCTCATGCTACATGCTAGCAGCTAGCATTAGCAGAGGGGGGAACATAAACAGCTATGACAATAGCATGTGTAAATTCCCTCGGCAGGTAGTGGGGCCTCATGCTAACTGCTAGCAGCTAGCATTAGCAGAGGGGGGAACATAAACAGCTATGACAATAGCATGTGTAAATTCCCTCGGCAGGTAGTGGGGCCTCATGCTACATGCTAGCAGCTAGCATTAGCAGAGGGGGGAACATAAACAGCTATGATAATAGCATGTGTAAATTCCCTCAGCAGGTAGTGGGGCCTCATGCTACATGCTAGCAGCTAGCATTAGCAGAGGGGGGAACATAAACAGCTATGATAATAGCATGTGTAAATTCCCTCAGCAGGTAGTGGGGCCTCATGCTACATGCTAGCAGCTAGCATTAGCAGAGGGGGGAACATAAACAGCTATGATAATAGCATGTGTAAATTCCCTCGGCAGGTAGTGGGGCCTCATGCTAACTGCTAGCAGCTAGCATTAGCAGAGGGGGGAACATAAACAGCTATGATAATAGCATGTGTAAATTCCCACGGCAGGTAGTGGGGCCTCATGCTAACTGCTAGCAGCTAGCATTAGCAGAGGGGGGAACATAAACAGCTATGATAATAGCATGTGTAAATTCCCTCGGCAGGTAGTGGGGCCTCATGCTAACTGCTAGCAGCTAGCATTAGCAGAGGGGGGAACATAAACAGCTATGATAATAGCATGTGTAAATTCCCTCGGCAGGTAGTGGGGCCTCATGCTAACTGCTAGCAGCTCAATGTCCTTACAGCAGATCTGTTCTTTAATGGTGAGGTGCCCAGAGTTACACCCTCTCTCATTAATAAAAACTGCCAGCCCTCCTGCTTTCTTCTTACGGCTCTCCATCGTCCTGTCCGCCCGTATCAGCTGGAAACCGTCCAGCGCGGCGCTCGTGTCCGGCGTCACAGCGTTCAGCCACGTCTCTGTGAACACCATGATGCTGCTCTCCTGGTACTCCCTCTGGTGTCGGGTCAGCGCCGCTAACTCGTCCATCTTGTTGGGGAGAGATCTTACATTTCCCATAATGATGGACGGGAGGACGGGTCTGAATCGTCTCCTCCGCAGACGCCGCGCTGCTCCGGCACGGGTGCCTCGTCTCCTTCTCCTTCTCAGGTCGCGGGGGACCTTCTGGACTTCCTTTCAGTTTAATGAATATTTTACAGGTTTGTGTCCAAGTGTTTTGTATTTTTCCTTGTTTCCTCAGGAGTCTAGCCTTTCTGGCTATGTCTGCTTTTTTCTTGGTCAAGTGTTCGTTCAAATAAACATCCGATCCTTTTAGTTTTCTCCCTTGTTTTAATAGTTCTGTTTTATGCTTTCTGTTAGCAAATCTTATTATTATGGCTGGTTTGCTTGTGTTGTTCCTCCACCATTCTCCACCAACAGGAAGTCCGGTCCCCACTTTGTTTTCAAAAAAATCCATGTCTCATATATTCTTCGTTGTATCTGTGTTTCACCATGCTCAACAACTTTCCCACAGAACTGATCAAATTCAGCAACCAGGATCTTTTTACAAGCTCATTGAGATAAAATACATTGTAGTCATAACCTCTGAGATCTTTGGAAGTTTGGTTCTGCAGCTTGTTCCTCATCAGTGGCAATGAGTCACCGTCCAAGCTGGTCGTCTCTAATCACTTCCCTAAACAGTCTGTCCAGCTACAACTTTGCTTTCAGGTGCTGCCGTTAGTGGTTTCTATGACTGAGTTGTGTTATTTTTAAATGAGCTCTTCTGGACGGTTTGCAGTCATTTCCTGTAGCTGCTGCTGCTGATGGTGGATCTACAAACTACTGAATCATCGGAGTACTCAGTACTGCCCACATGATCTATTTTTGCTTACACTTGTAAGGACTGTTGACTCGGCTCAGGAGACTGACAGGGTGAATGAGAGCTTTTATTAAAAGATAAGAAATGATGAATGCGCTGTGAATTCAGTCTGAGAGTTCGGGATCGATCTGAAAGAGAGACACGAGGAGAGGGATCAGCTGAAAATCATACTGCAGATGCTGGACGGGATCAGAACGGACCTGAGAAAACAGACGGTAACAGGGGTGGCTTAAGAGGGAACGTGGCCAAACAGCTTCTGGGGTTCGGTAGCCGACGTAAGCGGACTCCTGGGGTGAGGTGAGGACCCAGGGCAGGTTGGTTGAACTTCCAGGTTCAGGACTGGCAGAAAGGAATCAATGCAAGAATCCAGTCAACACCAAAATGGTATCAAGCTGTATTTATATAGGACTTTACAACAGCCAGGGCTGGGCCCATGGGTCCAGAACCAGCTATATGACACAAAACAATATGGCAGAGAGTGAAGGCTGGTAAGATCCTAAAATGTAGGATGTACTTTTACCAGTCAGGCATGGCAAATTTCATAATGTTACTTCATAAATAAATGGTCAGTTACACTAGAATGAGCTGGTGAGGAGGTGGTGGGAAACCATGGAAGATGCACTGTAGTGGTTCATGAGTAGATCTGGAGATGAGCACGAGAAGACAACACCATGGAGATGTGACCAGGACAACTGGACTCATGTAGTCTGGATTTAGTGATTTTCAGATGGTCAACTCTTCGCAGTTACTCAGGTCAGGCAGCAAGAAGAGACAAAGAGAATTTACTGAGAGATTTCTTTTTATTATTTTCTTCAAAATCCATTTGGTGCATTCCTTCTGACAGAACTGGAGGGACTGAGTCAGGTTTGTAGGTCTCCGTGATCACACATCTTTTAAGCTCTACCCACAAACGTTCTGCAGGACTGTCCATCTGAAGACCCATTAGAGTCCAAGCTTTGGCTTCCTGGCTGAGGTCTTCTTCCTCCAGATGTAACGATGGTCATTACGTCCAAACAGTTCAGTCTTAGTTCCATCAGACCAGGACATGGTTCCAGAAATGAAGCTCTTTGTCCCTGTGAGCGTCTACAAACTGTAATCTGTCTTTGTTCTGTTGCTCACGCTGGCAAACAGCCTCCTCCAATAGGAGGCTCCTCTTCCTCATGCTGGTCAACAGCCTGGCTCCTCTTCCTTATGCTGGTCACCAGCCTGGCTCCGCCTCCACCAGCCTGGCTCCGCCTCCACCAGCCTGGCTCCTCCTCCACCAGCCTGGCTCCTCTTCCTCATGCTGGTCACCAGCCTGGCTCCTCCTCCACCAGCCTGGCTCCTCCTCCACCAGCCTGGCTACTCCTCCACCAGCCTGGTTCCTCCTCCCCAGTCTTGTGTGTGTATAAATCTATATGTATATAACAGAAAGAAGTGAGAGGCTGAAGCTGATTCCTCATGTTTCTGAGGCTCAGAGGTCACAACGTCTCATCCTAGTAAAACAAATGAGACTGTTTCTGACAAACATTATTGGTGCTGGTCACCAGCCTGGCTCCGCCTCCACCAGCCTGGCTCCGCCTCCACCAGCCTGGCTCCTCTTCCTCATGCTGGTCACCAGCCTGGCTCCGCCTCCACCAGCCTGGCTCCTCTTCCACCAGCCTGGCTCCTCCTTCACCAGCCTGGCTCCTCCTTCACCAGCCTGGCTCCTCTTCCTTATGCTGGTCACCAGCCTGGCTCCGCCTCCACCAGCCTGGCTCCGCCTCCACCAGCCTGGCTCCTCCTCCACCAGCCTGGCTCCTCTTCCACCAGCCTGGCTCCTCCTTCACCAGCCTGGCTCCGCCTCCACCAGCCTGGCTCCTCCTTCACCAGCCTGGCTCCTCCTTCACCAGCCTGGCTCCTCCTCCACCAGCCTGGCTCCTCCTCCACCAGCCTGGCTCCGCCTCCACCAGCCTGGCTCCTCCTCCACCAGCCTGGCTCCTCCTCCACCAGCCTGGCTCCTCTTCCACCAGCCTGGCTCCTCCTTCACCAGCCTGGCTCCTCTTCCTTATGCTGGTCACCAGCCTGGCTCCGCCTCCACCAGCCTGGCTCCGCCTCCACCAGCCTGGTTCCTCCTCCCCAGTCTTGTGTGTGTATAAATCTATATGTATATAACAGAAAGAAGTGAGAGGCTGAAGCTGATTCCTCATGTTTCTGAGGCTCAGAGGTCACAACGTCTCATCCTAGTAAAACAAATGAGACTGTTTCTGACAAACATTATTGGTGCTGGTCACCAGCCTGGCTCCTCCTCCACCAGCCTGGCTCCACCTCCACCAGCCTGGCTCCTCTTCCTCATGCTGGTCACCAGCCTGGCTCCGCCTCCACCAGCCTGGCTCCGCCTCCACCAGCCTGGCTCCGCCTCCACCAGCCTGGCTCCTCTTCCTCATGCTGGTCACCAGCCTGGCTCCGCCTCCACCAGCCTGGCTCCGCCTCCACCAGCCTGGCTCCTCCTCCACCAGCCTGGCTCCTCCTCCCCAGTCTTGTGTGTGTATAAATCTATATGTATATAACAGAAAGAAGTGAGAGGCTGAAGCTGATTCCTCATGTTTCTGAGGCTCAGAGGTCACAACGTCTCATCCTAGTAAAACAAATGAGACTGTTTCTGACAAACATTATTGGTGCTGGTCGTCTCAGACGTCTACATTTAGATTTCCATCAGGGTGATGACGAAGGTTCTGTGGGTGACAGAAAAGACGATGTAAAAGTAACACCTCAGCAGGTGTTCAGGAAGGTTCACTGCAGACGGTGTACTTTTGTTTCCGTCTGGCTCTCAGTATAATTTTGTAAAATCTCATGAAGCTGACAATTAGTTACAGCTCGTTTTCTGACAGTCGATATGAACATGATGCAAAGACACAAACTGGGATGGAAACAAGTCTCGCCTGCAGCAGGAACATCTGGACCGAGACGACAGAGAAGCAAACAGGCTTCAATTCAAAGAGGAAAACAAACACACACACACACACGCAGACACGTGCACGCACACACACACTCAAACATGGAAAATGATGCGGGGAAACCACACAGTTGATCCGGTTGCAGCAGGTTGCATCATTGTGAGTGACTCAGAGAAACGATGCTCCTCAGCAGACTTGATCACACATTTACATGTCTGCAGGTTATTTATCTGAACCTTTCAGGCTCAAGTTTCACATGAATCATGATGCGGTCAGATGGAGGAATACGGGCATCTGCAGTCTTATTCATAACCCAGACAAGTGGTGGACTAAACTTTACACTTCAGTAAAATACGAGGTCGCTTTTCCTGGAACTAACTAGGTTTTTATGGAGCCCCATTTGGGTCATAATTCAATGAATAAATGAGTCTGTTATTATGAAATATTTCCCATTATTATAATAATGGGTCGTTTTTCATAAGAATGAGCTTTTACATAATTATGGATTCGTTTTTCATAAGAATGATTTGTGTGTCAATCACAGCAGAGAGGGTGGAGCCATTTATGTGATTGGCTGCTCTTTCATTCAGGCATAAGCAACAGAACAGTGAATATCGATAGTGGGTGAGAGGTGCAGTTATACTCCAGGCCAGTAGGTGGCAGAATGCACCTCAGTTTACGGTTAAAAGTTGACATCGACTAAGAAACGTAGCGCGAAATATAGAGAAAACTTGATTTTTGACGGCATGGAGAAAGATCCTTTTCTGACTTACTCCGAGAGGTAGCCTATAGGCTCGATGCTAGTCCCCCACCAACTGCATGGAGACGGATCAGCCAATGAGCATGCAGGTCAACCACTGGTCCCGCCCAGTAGCAAAATGTTATTATTATGTAAAAGTTCATTCTTATGAAAAACGAAGCAATTATGTAAAAACTCATTCTTAGATTTTAAAAAAAGCAATTCTGAAATAAACTATTATGCATTAAACTAAGATTAAATAATAATAAATATATATTTCATAATAATTCGTTTTTCATAATAATGGGAAATATTTCATAATAATACACATATATTTCATAATAATGGGACACATTTTATAATAATGGATACATATTTCATAATAATAAATGCCTGTATTTCATTATATTAGACTCATTTATTTATTGAATTATGACCCAAATGGGGCTCCATAGTTTTAATGTTATGGTTTTTTACCAACAACCCACAGAGTCAATGTCAAAGTCATGTTTTCCCGTTTTTGAGATGCTAACTGACCTCTAGTGATTGTCCTTATATTTTCTTTTTTTTTTTTTAGACCAGGGTAAACTCTGAACCTCAGCTAAGGTGGTGAGTTTTAACGACAGCGTCATCGATGGTGATGTGGCATTAAAGAGCTTGAGCAGACTAGGTTCATATTTGTTTTAAAATGATATTCAAAGTGAAATCATGCTGCTGAGGGTGAAGCCTTGAACTGGTGTGTGTTCTCGTCTCATGAATATAGATTTTTCCATTCTCAGGTATGAGGGAATAACTGCTCTGAGAGCTCAGCCCTCAGACGTTTTCATCGATCGCTGCAGTCGTGCTCATGTTCGCCTTCGGCCCATATTATCAAACTCTGATTCTCTTAAACAAGCCTTTTATTCTCTTTGTAACAACAGCGACTCTCTCTCATGTGTCTGGAGATGACGGTCCGCTGATGGGAGTAATTGGAAGAGGTCTGAGAGGGAAGAATATTCACGAAAAAAAGATTATACTTGATCTGAATTCTTTTAAAATAATCATTTTATAATCATATTATCCGAAATTAGTTTAAAAAATGCATAGTAGTTTTATAGTATTTACAGTGCAAATATACATATGAAAAATTCATGCAGGAAAAAAATGATTTTATGAATAAGTTGATAATATAATTCAGACAGACAGTTATGTTTAATCCCCAGTGGAGGAACAGCAGGCTGCACAATAAATATACAGCAGTGGCCAAGATCTAAGGAATGAATCTAAAATCCTTAATTAAGTAAAACCGGACTGACAAGCCTCAGATTCAGGAGGATCCGTGCCGGTTCTGTCCTGGCTGTGGAAAACCGGACCGGGTCTGAACCCTTGCTGGGGTCCTGGAGGGACTGTGGTCTGGTTTTGGGGGTAGTGGCTGAGGGAATAATATCGCAGTTACGACTGGCTGAGAATTTGCCTTCATCGGCTGACTGGACTGTCCCTGGGGGGGGGGGGGGGGGCTAGCATGGAGCTGCTGGATCACATCAAGAGGAGCCAACTGAGGCTGTTTGAGCATCTGGTGAGGATTCATTTTTGACGCCTCACTGGGGAGATGTTTCAGGGACGTCCTCCAAGAGGAGGTGATGGTGCTCAGACTGCTGCCCAGAGACACTAACTCAGAGAAGTGGGACGGATGGATGGATGGATGGATGGATGGATGGATGGATGGATGGATGGATGGATGGATAGATGGATGGATGGACGGACGGTCAGATGGATGGAGGGACGGACGGACGGACGGATGGACGGATGGACGGACAGATGGACGGACGGATGGATGGATGAATGGACGGATGGAGAGATGGATGGAGGGACGGACGGATGGATGAATGGATGGACGGAAGGATGGATGGACGGACAGAAGGATGGACGGACGGACGGGCGGACGGACGGATGGATGGATGGATGGATGGATGGGCGGACGGATGGACGGATGGATGGACGGATAGATGGATGGATGGATGGACGATTGATGGATGGATGGACGGACCGATGGACGGACAGACAAACGGATGGATGGATAGATGGATGGATGGATGGACAGATGTATGGATGACAGATGGATGGATGGACAGATGGATGGATGGACAGGTGGGTGTATGGACAGATGGATGGATGGATGGATGGGACGGACCGACGGACGGACAGACGGACGGACGGATGGATGGATGGATGGACAGATGGATGGATGAACAGGTGGGTGTATGGACAGATGGATGGATGGATGGATGGATGGATGGATCTACAAAGGTCCAAAAGGTTTTACGGCAGCAGGTGTTGCGTAACTCCGCCCACCTGAAGTTTAAAGATGGTCTTAGATCTCCTGTAATCAAGTCAACAAATGTGATTCACTAATTAACATGTTCTCAAAGCTCAACTCGTATCTTTTGCGATTCCAGACAAAATGGTCCAATCTCTTGGTTCACACTGTCCTCCCACTGATGCTGATCAACACCTGTGTCCTCCTCACTGCACCCATCACAGCCACGTTAAGGATAAACTCCTAGCTTCTAACAATAGCACAGTTGACAAGCGTAAAGCTTAGTACCGGTTTGGTTTAGGACATCCTAGTTACGCAGAAGGGAACATGAACAGAGACTCTCTGGATCATGGCTGAACAGGAAGTGTTACATTTCTGCCATACCTGGATCTAACACCAGGTGCAGACAGCAGTCCACCGTCTGAGGCCATGAGGAGATGGTTGATAACGTTCACCGGCGCTGTTTCTGAGCTAAGATGTCACCTGAAGTCTGACCAGAACTTTTTCAACAATTAACTTCTATGTAGATGGTCAGTTACCTCGTTTTTTTTCTTCAAGAACTTTATTAATAAAATGATCCGCGTTAGAATGAACAAGTCTTTATGCCATTATGGTTAATAATATATAAAAATAAAGAACCAGAATATGCTTTCTGCTGGTGGAGGGTCTAGACTGCAGGGAGGACAGTTCAGCTCCTGGACTCTTCTCCTGTGAAGCTACGCTGCTGTGAAGATGCAGTATTCAAATTCAAATTCAATTCAAAAATACTTTTTTAATCCCCCAAGGGGGAAATTCAAGTTTCAGTACACCAGGAAAAATCTGGTGTACTAGGGGAGCTGCTAGTGTCCAGCGCTCCTTATCATGCCAGGTCCCGTGGTCCGAGTGCTAACTCCAGGTAACAGCCGTTAACAGCCGTTAAAACAGTTAACAGCTGTTAAAACAGTTAACAGCCGTTAGAATCAGTATATCTCCATAATGATGACCAGTGAGATATCTCCAGGTCAGAGGAGGAAACACCGATGAACCAGACCGTCTCCTCTGGGAAGACTGAGCTTCTTCAGTCCGGCGAGAGACGGAGTTGACCGTCCCAGAGCCCAGTTCATCATGTGGACTGGACCAGGCCGTTGTCGTCTCCCCCGGCAGTGCTGGGCCCCACCAGGTCACCAGACGGCCCCTGCCAGGTCAGCTGACCCATCCGGCGTGTAGACAGCTGGACGGGGGCAGCATGCCGCCGCTGCTTCGTCGGGGGCTCCCGTCCCGGCTCAGTAACGCTGCAGCCCGGATCCAGTGGCGGTGGTTGCCACGGGTAGCAGTTCAGGACTACTTGGCTTTCCCGAACCATCCATGTCCATGGCGGCAGGTCTCCACCAGCCGTAAGAGAACCGATCCGTCCCCCGCAGACAGTATGTAGACATCCGACCGCAGATCACCACAAACCGGGCACAAACTGGAGCGTCCAGCGTCCAGCTTCGCAGGGATGAGTCCCCGGAGTGTCCGTGGACCTGCAGTAGACCGTGCACCAGCACCAGACCAAGCACCTGGCATAAGTTCTGCAGCTGATACCGTTACCAGTAGACGTCTGCCTGTTAGAAGGCGGTATTTCTTGGATTTATTTCCACTCCAGGTAGGGCTGGGCGATAAATCGATTTAATCGATTAATTCGAATTTGTACTTAATGTCGATTTGTTTTAATGAAAATCGATTTTCTCATTAACATCCACCACCAGCGCTTGCCTGCTGGGCTCCCGTAGGTCAGAGAGCGCGGAGTGCGCGCCCCCCTCGCGCGCCCCCTTCCCCACCCGCGCTAGGTACACAAACAAGCAAGCAGTGCTGACCTTACACCGAAGAAAAGAAACGTATCCTCGGTTATTTGGAATTGGTTCGGGTTCGTGGCGTCAGACACAGAACAAACAGCACCTCACTGCAAAGTCTGTTTAAGGCTGTTGCTACCAAAGGTAGCAGTACAACAATTTACTGCAGCACCTTAAACAGAAGCATGCTGCCGAGTTGGAGAGATGTTGCTCCCTACGAAAAAAAACGACCGCGGCAGCCCAAGCACCGCCACCAAAAAACAACCTACCGTCTTGGAAACGTTGACAAACTGTATCCCGTATGATGAGAAAGGAGCCCGGTGGAAAGCTGTCACGGATGCAGTCGTGATGTATATTGCAAGAGATATGGTGCCCATATACACCGTGGAAAAGCCGGGGTTTATTCACCTGCTCAAAGTTTTGGATCCCAGGTACGTGCTACCAGGCCGCAAATATTTTTCTGACGTTGCCTTGCCTCGTAAATTACAATGGAAGCCTAAAATTAAATTTTTAATTTTATTTGATGCAGATGTTTAAGTTAAGTTAACATGATTCAAGGAATCAAAATAGTGCCCAAATACTTTTTGTTTACCACACAAGCACCTCCTTATTATGCAAAACATGTTCAGGTAACTGAGAGTTTTGTTTGCACTTTATTTTGTCAACCTCAAAAAAGGGGTCTTATAATACTATGTTTTACTTATTTTTTGTGTCATTTCGAAACTAGATTACTGAAAAGTTACATTGTCACTGTTCACAATGGCAGGCAGGGCTTGCCATCTCTTTTTTTGTGGCTTGTTTATGTAACTGAAACCCCAGAAGGGAAAATTTAAACAAAATAAAACTGAAACTTGTTTTGAACAATTTCTTTGTCATCTACAAATTGATTTTAGGTAGGGGATGAAAAAAATCGATTTAAATCGTGAATCGGGATTTTTTCTGAAAAAATCTGAGATTTTTTTTTTAGGCCATATCGCCCAGCCCTAACTCCAGGTAAAAGGGTATTTCTCTGACCAGTGGCGCCTTGACAGCATGAAGATGTGGCTGGATTCTGGAGTTCATTTGAACCAAAGTTTTTGAGCTGGAGGCTGCAGGCGGACTCACATGGCCTCACATTTTAGCAGCTCCATGGAGCTAATGCGTTTCCGCTCTTGGCTACTGTGGTTCGTGTGTGTGTGTGTGTGTGCATGTTGCATGTCAATGTGTGTGTGTGTGAGCCCTTCCTCTTTCTCTCTGTGAGGCTAAATTATTTTGTTGAGCGATAAAATGTCAAAGCAGATTAGAGAGACGAGGAGAGGAGAACCAGGGTGGAGAAGTGATCCTGTTAACCCCTTTCAACAACTGATAAGGATGTAAGTATTAAATATATCTGCAGCTGAAACCCGCCTGTATATAAAGACACAGAGCCTTTTATCTCCCACTGTCTGACATTAAATTACACTAAACGTTTCCTGTTTTAGGTCAGTTAGGATTACCAAAATGATATCTGTCTGATAAATGTCAGAATAAGTCAGAAGTTTACATTCACTGAGATTGCTAGACATTAAAACAATTTGAGAAAGCCCAGGTGATGATGTCATGGCTTTGGAAGCTTCTGATTGGTTAACTGACAACATTTGGGTAAATTGGAAGCACACCTCAAAGACACTGCTTTACTGTGTGACGTCATAGGAAAAATCAAAGGAAATCAGCGTAGATCTGCCTTTTTTTTTTTTTGGCTTTAACCCTTCAACCTGCTCGTGACACGAATGTCCAACGAAAAGTGCTTTAATCAAACCAAAACAGATACACAAGAAGAAACTCACCAAAGCAAGTCCTCTGCAGGAGGGTACCAGAAACTGAATATGAATGTGTGACATGAGGTAAAAATATATAAACAACAAATTTAAGCATGAATTTAAGCGTCGTCTTTGGATTGACAGCTGGCATAGCCAAGGGCTAGCTGTCTCATTTGAGCGTACTAGAGCTGAGCACGATCTTGACCTCCAGCTGTGAATAAACTCCAGCCGGCCTCCAGCCTGGCTCTCCTCTTGGATCAACTACCTCTGCTGAGACTCAGATGTGATGAAGCCACAGCATCTGACTACCACTTGTCCCCATTTTAACTCCTTTATCATTTGTTTTAATTGTTATTTTGGTGGCAACGTCAGAAATGAGGACGGATTGGCAGATTAGTTTAGAACGAATGTCCGCCCATCTGCAACATGGTGCACAGCGTTTGTCCAGTTCTTTCTACAGTCTGAAGACGCATCAAAGTCACACAGAGACACAGGAAGAGGAAGATACCAGCCCAGCAGACCCAACAGTCACGCATCGAGTAGAGAGGAAACGTACCAGACCGAGCGACAACATTACAGAGGAGGTCTGAAACGCTGCGTTCTGAGAATGTTTTACTGCTAAAGCAGGTAATTTTAATCATTGCCCAGCCCTAGTTTTAACCAAAACTAGATTTGTGCACGTTTTACAGACACACAGCCGTCTGAGAGCAGGGTGACTGAAACGTGACCTCAGCAGTAATGCAGGTAAAACCTCCAAGCGGCCATGTTTTTGTGCTTTTGTTTGGAGGAATGCACTGCCGGTGCAGACTTTCCTCAGGGTGATGTTTCACAAAACTCAGCTGCGTGCAGGCGTTAGTAACCCCCACGGAGGCGGTAAAGGAAGGATATATGTTCCTTTTAGACCAAGCAGGGCGAAAACGTGACAGAGCTGCAGGTAGACCTCAGAGTGGCGACCGCTTTCCTATAAAAACACTGGATTGGCTGTTGAGAAAATGAAGCTAAGCTGGAAACACTGTGCATGAACAGCATGCACCCTGGCCTCCAGTAGGCTTCCACCTAACACTTATTCGATTAATGCATTGATTAAACAGGAAGTGTTTCTAAAAAGAATAAAATGAGCTTAGAGGAGGAAATAAAGGTCTCTGTGATGTCGTTATCCAGCAGGGGAACGATCGGATTCACAGTCATGGTTTGGCTGCTTTGATGACATTTTGAACAAGTGCCTTAAACTCAGTTAGCTGATAAACCCCAGAATAATCAATCACAGCTGATGGACACTCCCCTCCTCCGTCCAGGAACCCCTCCTCCCATCTCTCAGGCTTTCAGAGTAATAGTTCCCGGTCCATCTCTCACCAAAATGTCTCTGACCAAAATGTCAATCATTCATGAGGTCTCATTGTTTCCTTCTCTCATTGACTTTCTCTTTCTCTCCTCTTCAGATATGTGCTCATGTGTTATCAATCACTACTTTACCCTCCCCCGTCGCTCCTCCACCTCTTCATCCACAGTCTCAGCTTATTGAGCGATCGGTCAGACTGAAGTTTGACCTCGCTGACATCTAAAGGATCACTCAGATGTATACATGTACACACACTCACGCTCACCAGCCACCTTATTAGAAATACAGTTTGCTTTTCCTAGAAATTAAAACCAGTCTGTGCAGAAATACTTCTGACCACATGGAGGCAGCATAGAGCTCTGCTACACTGGCAACACCGTGCTCATGAGTGGGTACGGTCCCCTACGACTTGTAATTGCACTTTATCCCTCTAGAGGTGCACTTCATTCTACACCGTGCCCTAGCATGGCTGACACATGAAGAAAAACTGTTTTTCTCCGGCCCGCTCCCTATTCAGGGTATGATCCGCATCAGTTATTTGACACAGGTTTTACGGCAGATATTCTTTCTGACGCAAACCCGGACCTGCCGGCGGTAGGAGAAAGCTCCACCTCTGAGCCCCCGGGGAGGGGCCTCACTGGGAACACTCTTGTGATATGTTGCCCACTTATGGTCAAAGAGTGGTACTGCTTCATAGAGTTGCTTTAAACAAACACAAATTCTCCCTGTGGTTCTAGATCACCTGTAGGAGTGATTGTGAGTGTGTGTGGTTGTTCGTCTCCATGGAGCCCTGTGATGGACTGGAGACCTGTCCAGGTGGACTCCTTCCTTTAGACCTGAAGTGAGCTGGGATAGACTCCAGCAGATCCCGTGACCCCGCAGAGGGAAAAGATAATGGATGGATGGATGGATTTAACAGACTTGGATATGTTGTTTTACTTAGGTTTGATGGTTTGATAAAATCCAAAAGAAAAATAAAACCAGCTTAAGTTCCCCTCAGTCCTGTGAGTGTGTTTACCGTATTTTCCAGATTGTAAGTTGCACTGAAAAATTAGTTGCATCTGTCAAAAAAATACATCGTGAAGACAATATATATATGTATATATATATATATATATATATATATATATATATATATATATATATATATATATATATATATATATATATATATATATATACATACAAGTCTCATTGGACAATAAGAGCAGGTGGTACCATTGATGAGTCCTTTCCAGCAGCAGTTGTTCAAGGACACGTCTGTGGTCTCGTTCCTCCGTCTGTGGACTGGTTCCTCCATCAATGGACTGGTTCCTCCATCTGTGGATGGGTTCCTCCATCAATGGACTGGTTCCTCCATCTGTGGATGGGTTCCTCCATCAATGGACTGGTTCCTCCATCTGTGGATGGGTTCCTCCATCAATGGACTGGTTCCTCCATCAATTGACTGGTTCCTCCATCTGTGGATGGGTTCCTCAATCTGTGGACTGGTTCCTCCATCTGTGGACTGGTTCCACCATCTGTGCACTCGTTCCTCCATCTGTGGACTCGTTCCTCCATCCGTGGACTGGTTCCACCATTTGTGGACTGGTTCCACCATCAGTGGACTGGTTCCTCCATCTGTGGACTAGTTCCTCCATCTGTGGACTCATTCCTCCATCTGTGGACTGGTTCCTCCATCTGTGGACTGGTTCCTCAATCTGTGGACTGGTTCCTCAATCTGTGGACTGGATCCACCATTAGTGGACTGGTTCCTCCATCAATGGACTGGTTCCACCATCTGTGGACTGGTTCCACCATTAGTGGACTGGTTACTCCATCTGTGGACTCGTTCCTCCATCTGTGGACTGGTTCCTCCATCTGTGGACTGGTTCCACCATCTGTGGACTGGTTCCTCCATCTGTGGACTGGTTCCACCATCTGTGGACTCGTTCCTCCATCTGTGGACTCGTTCCACCATCTGTGGACTGGTTCCTCCATCTGTGGACTGGTTCCACCATCTGTGGACTGGTTCCTCCATCCGTGGACTGGTTCCACCATCTGTGGACTGGTTCCACCATCTGTGGACTCGTTCCTCCATCTCTGGACTGGTTCCACCATCTGTGGACTGGTTCCACCATCTGTGGACTCGTTCCTCCATCTGTGGACTGGTTCCACCATCTGTGGACTGGTTCCACCATCTGTGGACTGGTTCCACCATCTGTGGACTCGTTCCTCCATCTGTGGACTGGTTCCACCATCTGTGGACTGGTTCCTCCATCTGTGGACTGGTTCCTCCATCACTGGACTGGTTCCTCCATCTGTGGACTCGTTCCTCCATCTGTGGACTCGTTCCACCATCCGTGGACTAGTTCCACCATCTGTGGACTGGTTCCACCATTAGTGGACTGGTTCCTCCATCTGTGGACTGGTTCCTCCATCAATGGACTGGTTCCTCCATCTGTGGACTCGTTCCTCCATCTGTGGACTCGTTCCACCATCCGTGGACTAGTTCCACCATCTGTGGACTGGTTCCACCATTAGTGGACTGGTTCCTCCATCTGTGGACTGGTTCCACCATTAGTGGACTGGTTCCTCCATCTGTGGACTCGTTCCTCCATCTGTGGACTGGTTCCACCATCTGTGGACTCGTTCCTCCATCTGTGGACTCGTTCCTCCATCTGTGGACTGGTTCCACCATCTGTGGACTCGTTCCTCCATCTGTGGACTGGTTCCACCATCTGTGGACTGGTTCCACCATCTGTGGACTCGTTCCTCCATCTGTGGACTGGTTCCTCCATCTGTGGACTCGTTCCTCCATCTGTGGACTCGTTCCTCCATCTGTGGACTGGTTCCACCATCTGTGGACTCGTTCCTCCATCTTTGGACTGGTTCCACCATCTGTGGACTGGTTCCACCATCTGTGGACTCGTTCCTCCATCTCTGGACTCGTTCCACCATCTGTGGACTGGTTCCACCAACTGTGGACTCGTTCCTCCATCCGTGGACTGGTTCCACCATCTGTGGACTGGTTCCACCATCTGTGGACTCGTTCCTCCATCTGTGGACTGGTTCCTCCATCTGTGGACTGGTTCCTCCATCAATGGACTGGTTCCTCCATCTGTGGACTCGTTCCTCCATCTGTGGACTCGTTCCACCATCTGTGGACTGGTTCCACCATTAGTGGACTGGTTCCTCCATCTGTGGACTGGTTCCACCATTAGTGGACTGGTTCCTCCATCTGTGGACTCGTTCCTCCATCTGTGGACTAGTTCCTCCATCTGTGGACTGGTTCCACCATCTGTGGACTTGTTCCTCCATCTGTGGACTGGTTCCACCATCTGTGGACTGGTTCCACCATCTGTGGACTCGTTCCTCCATCTGTGGACTGGTTCCTCCATCAATGGACTGGTTCCTCCATCTGTGGACTCGTTCCTCCATCTGTGGACTGGTTCCACCATCTGTGGACTCGTTCCTCCATCTGTGGACTCGTTCCACCATTAGTGGACTGGTTCCACCATCTGTGGACTGGTTCCACCATTAGTGGACTGGTTCCTCCATCTGTGGACTGGTTCCTCCATCTGTGGACTCGTTCCTCCATCTGTGGACTGGTTCCTCCATCTGTGGACTGGTTCCTCAATCTGTGGACTGGTTCCACCATTAGTGGACTGGTTCCTCCATCTGTGGACTGGTTCCACCATCTGTGAACTCGTTTCTCCATCTGTGGACTCGTTCCTCCATCCGTGGACTGGTTCCACCATCTGTGGACTGGTTCCACCATTAGTGGACTGGTTCCTCCATCTGTGGACTGGTTCCTCCATCTGTGGACTGGTTCCTCCATCTGTGGACTGGTTCCTCAATCTGTGGACTGGTTCCACCATTAGTGGACTGGTTCCTCCATCTGTGGACTCGTTCCTCCATCTGTGGACTGGTTCCTCCATCTGTGGACTCGTTCCTCCATCCGTGGACTGGTTCCACCATCTGTGGACACGTTCCTCCATCTGTGGACTCGTTCCTCCGTAGTGGACTGGTTCCTTCTTCTGTGGACTGGTTCCACCATCTGTGGACTGGTTCCACCGTCTGTGGACTCGTTCCTCCATCTGTGGACTCGTTCCTCCGTAGTGGACTGGTTCCTTCTTCTGTGGACTGGTTCCACCATCTGCGGACTCGTTCCTCCATCCGTGGACTGGTTCCACCATCTGTGGACTGGTTCCACCATTAGTGGACTGGTTCCTCCATCTGTGGACTGGTTCCTCCATCTGTGGACTGGTTCCTCAATCTGTGGACTGGTTCCACCATTAGTGGACTGGTTCCTCCATCTGTGGACTCGTTCCTCCATCTGTGGACTCGTTCCTCCATCCGTGGACTGGTTCCACCATCTGTGGACACGTTCCTCCATCCGTGGACTGGTTCCACCATCTTTGGACTGGTTCCACCATCTGTGGACTCGTTCCTCCATCTGTGGACTGTTTCCACCATCTGTGGACTCGTTCCACCATCTGTGGACTCGTTCCACCATCTGTGGACTGGTTCCACCGTCTGTGGACTCGTTCAACCATCTGTGGACTCGTTCCTCCATCTGTGGACTCGTTCCTCCGTAGTGGACTGGTTCCTTCTTCTGTGGACTGGTTCCTCCATCTGTGGATGGGTTCCTCCATCAATGGACTGGTTCCTCCATCAATGGACTGGTTCCTCCATCTGTGGATGGGTTCCTCAATCTGTGGACTGGTTCCACCATAGTGGACTGGTTCCTCCATCTGTGGACTGGTTCCTCCATCTGTGGACTGGTTCCTCCATCTGTGGACTCGTTCCTCCATCTGTGGACTCGTTTCTCCATCTGTGGACTCGTTCCTCCATCTGTGGACTGGTTCCTCCATCTGTGGACTCTTTCCTCCATCTGTGGACTCGTTCCTCCATCTGTGGACTCGTTCCTCCATCTGTGGACTCGTTCCTCCATCTGTGGACTGGTTCCTCCATCTGTGGACTCTTTCCTCCATCTGTGGACTCGTTCCTCCATCTGTGGACTCGTTCCTCCATCTGTGGACTGGTTCCACCATCTGTGGACTCGTTCCACCATCTGTGGACTCGTTCCTCCATCTGTGGACTCGTTCCTCCATCCGTGGACTGGTTCCACCATCTGTGGACTGGTTCCACCATTAATGGACTGGTTCCTCCATCTGTGGACTGGTTCCTCCATCTGTGGACTCGTTCCTCCATCTGTGGACTGGTTCCTCCATCTGTGGACTGGTTCCTCAATCTGTGGACTGGTTCCTCAATCTGTGGACTGGTTCCACCATTAGTGGACTGGTTCCTCCATCTGTGGACTGGTTCCTCCATCTGTGGACTCGTTCCTCCATCTGTGGACTGGTTCCTCCATCTGTGGACTGGTTCCTCAATCTGTGGACTGGTTCCTTCATCTGTGGACTCGTTCCACCATCTGTGGTCTGGTTCCACCATCTGTGGACTGGTTCCACCATTAGTGGACTGGTTCCTCCATCTGTGGACTGGTTCCACCATTAGTGGACTCGTTCCTCCATCTGTGGACTCGTTCCTCCATCTGTGGACTGGTTCCTCAATCTGTGGACTGGTTCCTTCATCTGTGGACTCGTTCCACCATCTGTGGTCTGGTTCCACCATCTGTGGACTGGTTCCACCATTAGTGGACTGGTTCCACCATTAGTGGACTGGTTCCTCCATCTGTGGACTGGTTCCACCATTAGTGGACTCGTTCCTCCATCTGTGGACTGGTTCCACCATCTGTGGACTGGTTCCACCATTAGTGGACTGGTTCCTCCATCTGTGGACTCGTTCCTCCATCTGTGGACTCGTTCCTCCATCTGTGGACTGGTTCCACCATCTGTGGACTGGTTCCACCATTAGTGGACTGGTTCCTCCATCTGTGGACTCGTTCTACCATCTGTGGACTCGTTCCTCCATCTGTGGACTTGTTCCTCCATCCGTGGACTGGTTCCACCATCTGTGGACAAGTTCCTCCATCCGTGGACTGGTTCCACCATCTGTGGACTGGTTCCACCATCTGTGGACTGGTTCCACCATCTGTGGACTCGTTCCTCCATCTGTGGACTGGTTCCTCCATCTGTGGACTGGTTCCACCATTAGTGGACTGGTTCCTCCATCTGTGGACTGGTTTCTCCATCCGTGGACTGGTTCCACCATCTGTGGACTGGTTCCACCATCTGTGGACTGGTTCCACCATCTGTGGACTCGTTCCTCCATCTGTGGACTGGTTCCTCCATCTGTGGACTGGTTCCACCATTAGTGGACTGGTTCCACCATCTGTGGACAAGTTCCTCCATCCGTGGACTGGTTCCACCATCTGTGGACTGGTTCCACCATCTGTGGACTCGTTCTACCATCTGTGGACTCATTCCTCCATCTGTGGACTCGTTCCTCCATCCGTGGACTGGTTCCACCATCTGTGGACACGTTCCTCCATCCGTGGACTGGTTCCACCATCTGTGGACTCGTTCCACCGTCTGTGGACTCGTTCAACCATCTGTGGACTCGTTCCTCCATCTGTGGACTCGTTCCTCCGTAGTGGACTGGTTCCTTCTTCTGTGGATGGGTTCCACCATCTGCGGACTGGTTCCTCAATCTGTGGACTGGTTCCACCATCAATGGACTGGTTCCTCCATCAATGGATTGGTTCCTCCATCTGTGGACTGGTTTCTCCATCAATGGACTGGTTCCTCCATCTGTGGACTGGATCCTCCATCTGTGGACTGGTTCCTCCATCAATGGACTGGTTCCTCCATCTGTGGACTGGTTCCTCCATCAATGGACTGGTTCCTTCATCTGTGGACTCCTTCCTCCATCTGTGGACTGGTTCCTTCTTCTGTGGATGGGTTCCTCCATCTGCGGACTGGTTCCTCAATCTGTGGACTGGTTCCACCATCAATGGACTGGTTCCTCCATCAATGGACTGGTTCCTCCATCTGTGGACTCGTTCCTCCATCTGTGGACTGGTTCCTCCATCTGTGGACTCTTTCCTCCATCAATGGACTCGTTCCTCCATCTGTGGACTCGTTTCTCCATCCGTGGACTCGTTCCTCCATCCGTGGACTGGTTCCTCCATCCGTGGACTGGTTCCTCCATCCGTGGACTGGTTCCTCCATCTGTGGACTCGTTCCACCATCTGTGGACTCGTTCCTCCATCTGTGTGTAGTGGAGCACCATTGCAGCTAGACTGGGTGCTCAAGCTGGCCCCTCCCCTTTAATCAAGGGCAGATATAAGGAGCACCTGCAGACCTTCTGCCTCTCTCCTCCTGCTGTCTTCAGTGCTCCTTGGTGGTGAGTGGGGTAGCAGGAAACTTGTTTTACTGAAGCAGAAGGTGGACTTTGTTTAACTCTCTCCCTTCTCTTGCAGGTCCACCTGCTGCTGTTTTGCTTTGGTTTTGTTTCTGTTCCCTTTCTGTTGGGTTTTGGATTCTAGTTTAAATTATTTATGCATTTAAGTGCGCTTGTTAAACGTGTTCTATTTTCTTTCTGACAGCTGGGGGGCCATTGGTTGGAGAGGCTAGGCACTGGCGGTTGGGAACCCTCACTCTTTGTGTTTGGTTTGATTCACTGAGTACACTAGGTCTCCACGTTTTTGCTAAGTTTGCAGTGAGTGTTTGTGTGTGTGTGCGTCTGCATGCTCACTAGGTAAGTGGTGGCATACCTGGGCACTCTCTCTCCTGTAGGCTGCCCTCCACCAATACTCCCAGTTGACTTATTTCATTTGTTTTGTTTTTAATAATACAAATATTTTATAGCCCCACATTTATAACTGTATAAATAAATCCATTATTTTATAATTCACGCCTCTGTCCCTTTTTAACAGGAACGAATCTGCTTCCATTTCCTAGGACCTTAAGCCCTAGGTGGCGTTGTCAGACCTTCCATCTATGAAATCATAAATAAAACTTTCATTTACCTTTCCATCCTGTGTCCACTTTTGTTAAAATCTCCACAACCTACCACCCCCACTACACATCCGTAAACTGGTTCCTCCATCTGTGGACTCGTTCCTCCACCTATGTCCATCTTACAGTCCGTGGTTCTCCTCCTTTGATTTTTTTTCATAGCTGTCAGAGGTTCCTCTTCTTTTCTTCAGTCTCTGACTAGTTTCTCATCACTCCAAACTTCCTGCTGCTCCGTTACTGTTTTCAGTTGCTGATTTTATCATCTTCACTTTAAATCTTGCAGTAGAGATTTTTCTTTTTGGTTTTAAAAAGGCTGTGTGAAGAGGTTTGCTGTCATCCATACCTTTGTCATTCATCATGACAGACTGGCTCACGGCAAAAGTACTTGAATAGCTGTTACCGTTCAGTTCCTTTATATGAGCGAAAGCACATTCACATGGAAACAACAGGCCCTGTCTACTCTGTTCATGGCTTTCCTCATAGAAGACATGCAGTCACACAAGGAAAGGGTTAATGAAATGGCCATCAGTCTGTAAGTCAGTGAATGCACCACGCTGGTCCACCCAGAGGTCTCTCCTCAACCCTTCAGAAAGCGTCAGTAGTAAAGTGTGACTGACAGCCGCTGGTGCCAGGAGGCCACCCGTGAAAAAGACTCAACATCCAAGGCCTTCATGTTAACAGTAGTATCCCAGCAGTCCAAGCGGTCCTTCACGGACTCAACTGTCTACGGAAGAGTTCATATATGAGAAAAACAAATGGAACCTGAACCACCTTTATGTTCATTTACTTCATAAACTAAAAACATGGCTCATCCAACCATGGGAACTATAGCTGGAACTCAGAAGAGGATCAAATACCAACAAGCAGTTTATTTTTCCATCAAACATCAAGGTTGTTAATCTGTCCTCCGTCCACATCAGTCCCACCAACTGGAGGTTTTATTGGTATTTTTTAAGTGGTTTTTTAAGAACTTTTTCTGGATTCGAGTAAAAGCCACAAAGTTATTTAAATTGAACCAAGGGGGGGAAACAGGCTGGAGTGGAATTTAAGTTTCTTTCTCTGAGTGAGACTTTTAATTTACCTTTTTTTTATGGATTTAATATCCTTGATGTCAGGGGAGACGTGGCTGGAGCCCTACATGAAAGAGGAAGAGCTAAGTTTTGCTGCAGCTGCAGCTTGATGAGGCTGTTTGATTGGGGACTTTTTTTTCTGTCCGCACAGGAGGGGAACTAATGTACTGATCAAAATATGATGAATCCGCCACAAAAGGTAGTGTCAGTGCACGCTTTCAGCTTGTTAGTGTGGAGGAAATTTTTATTTGGTTTATTCATCTTGTAATTTTGTTAATTTTATTTGTCTTTAACAATGTGCTCAAAAGTGATTCATCGATCAAGGAGACACAGCAGGGGTCAGCTGTGATTCTGAATAAACATTCCTAAATTCAATTAACATCAAGTAAATAACTTCTTGATCAAGGAACTGTATAACGTCCTTAAATTCAATCAGTCTGTTTTAAGACAAATGTCCCTTTGCCTTCACCACCACCTGAGGGGTGTACTACGAAGCGAGATTAGAGGGTTAGCGAGGTATGTTGAGTCTAAAGCCAGGATTTCCAGTACCACGAAGGTGGCTCTCTTTCAACCTGGCTAGATCACCATGGTAACTTACTCTGCAAACTTATCCTGGTCCGGAGCAGGTTATGTGCAGAGTTTAGGCTCAAATCGGCTCTAAAAAGCACCGCCCTTTCACTTTCACCCAATCCTGTTGACTTTAGCGCCAGGATTGTGCGAGGATAGGAAGAGAGTATTCAGAGACCGGACTGATCCGCTGGCTTCCCATGACCATATTCTCTATGAACGCTATAGATTTTCAGCTGAGGGAATACGTTACATTTGTAATCTGCTAGAGCCATATATTGGCAGCGCCACCAAACGCAGCCGTGCGCTCACAGTAGCGCAAACGGTGTGCGTTTCTTTGCGTTTCTTTGCCGCGGGAACCTACATGCATTCAGTTGGTGATGCAGAAAATCTGAGCCAGAATACTGGAATAAAGGTTGTACTTGTTCTTACTAAACTGCTGAATATGTTTGTAGTATTCCCTGGCCATCTGCCCACGCTTCAAATAAAAGAAGCGTTTTACTAAATCGCAGGTAACATAAATTAATAGTCCATTATATTGATAATCAGTGTGACGTGGAATTTCATGTGAAATGTTTTAATATAATTCATTCATAGATTCCCCAGGGTGATAGGGTACCTATTAAAGTGGCCGGTGAGTGTGTATAACAGATAATATTAAATCTTAAATTAATTTCACATAGATTTAGCAAAAAACTAAAGTGATTTTCATTTATCATTCATAATGGGACAGTCAGACCTACATAATGTTTAAATCTGCTGCATTAAGTTTAAAGTTTAAGCGCTCTAAAAGAGGGAGAGAGATTAATTAAGGTTGTGAAATAAATATAGTGGTGAAATAAATATAATTTACGAATTTACACGATCTGCAATTTTCTGCCAGCACTCCTCTCTGGCTTTATTCGCACCAACAGTATTTCTTTTGGCCGTAAAGATTTCTTTGAAATCCTCATAGCCCTGCATTATTAAAACCTGCTCCTCCTGACTGAAATATACGGACCGCCATCTATCCATTTGATCCGGAAGAGGCGTCAAATGACGCGTCAAACGCCCCCTTTTATGTGAACGCGCACAGAGCAGAAAGCAGAAAGCCGCGGTTAACAAAGATAGTTGATAACCACCGTCGTGGTACCAGTTATCTCTGATGGAGAGTTTCAGGTTTGTTAAGCCAGCTCACCCAAAGAAAGCCTGGCTGTGTCCAACTGGCTTCGTAGTATACCCCTCTGCTGTGATCCACTCTGTATGTAAACACCTGTAGAAGAATCAACACCTTTTGTCTTAGTATAAAAGAAAAGCGTCATCTCTGTCTGACAGAGTCCTCATTCAGAATTCTGTGGAGTACTGACTGACAGCTCTCCTAATGTGCACATAAGATTTTTGTATGTTTGTTTCTTTTCTCTTTAATAAATTCTATTCTGATTTTCTCAGCGAGATCGGATCTTATTTTTTCCACAACATTAACACTGGGCCGTTCTGGTTGAGATGTCCTATAACACACCAAAGCAACATAAATGTTAAAAGGTTTTAGCAGCCAGCAGCTCTGAACCTTCTGAACCTTTTGTACATCATGTACAGTTATAGTTTTAGAGCACACAGGGCAGCACATGGGTGCTGTTTTCCTATATTTTTTCATTTAATTTGTGACCAAATATCCATAAATATCCATTTTTGCATTTCAGACCTGCAACAAATTCCACAAAAAGTTTAGGTGAACTAAAGAATAATGGTGGATTTAAACAGGTGTTGTCAGCAGTGAACTGTGGGGATGACTTTGTACGTTCATGAACGTCTAAATCTTTGAGGAGCAAAGATTGGAAGGAGATCTGAAGTTTGTGAATAAACGCTTGAGAAAGTCCTATTAATGTTCCTCAAAGAAAGACGGGATGTGAAAGATTCTCATACGAATGAATCTGGAGGATAGTCAGCAGGTGAAGGACAAGGACGCAGTTTTAGCAGATCTCACCTCTCTGATCCCTCATCCGTCCATCAGTAGCTGTTCTGGGAACCATCATCGAGCGCCATGATGCAGCGCTACATACATGCACAGATGTCATTTGGTTTGTTTATGCATGTCGCTCTGGTCATACACCAGTGTTTTTTAGATGTCGCGTCTCCACTTACGGTGTCGAGACCCCCCCCCCACCAAAAATAAATAAAAAAAATGGAAACCTACCCAGTAATGATATTACGGTCTAAAACAGAAGTCTTAACCTTGTCTGGAGGCATCGTCAACATCTCTGGTCTCAGAGGAATCTGAGAGGGACCATCACAGTCTGGAAATGTGTACTGTGATCATTTTAATCCAGGTTTTTCTGTTTTTGGTTGTTTTTGCAGGAATCGTGACAAAATAAATCTAGACTCTTCATAACTTGGCATCGATGCCAGAACCTATCTTGAGATAAAGCAGAAACATAACAAAGTAGTGAAAGTCTCTCCAGACTCAGCTTTGTTTGTCTTACAGGACTGAAATGAGAAGACAAATTAATATTTACAAATGAAGCGCAGTTCAGGAGAAAAACATGGAAATCCTTGGGTTCATCATGTCTGGAAAAACGCTAGAGTCAAAGGAAATGTAAAAATCACAGCATTTATGTTCATATACACTGATTACATTTCTGATTGAGGGTTGTATTCAACCAGTCAACTGGACGTCTTTATGTGTCTGACGCTTCAGTACTGGTATGGGGTTTCACTCCTTCCCATCTTCTGAAGGACGCCTGGAGGTGGCGCCCTCCCATCCATGGATGCTCTGCAGTTTGTCGTTCTCAGAGTAAGAACTGAACTGGGTGAGAAAGGAGTGAGGTTTAGAGCCTATCGCCTGGAACAATTATGGTCAGAACTCAGACTTAACGCTGTTACGCTGAATGAGTTTAAAGGTCTGGTTAAATCATGGTGGTCTACGTCGCCTGGGCACAAACGATTTATGTAAACGCTTTCTGAACGTTGTCCATCATTCACACCACTGAAAGGTCTCTAAATACTTCTGCTTACTTGGTGCTATTCAACCATTCTTGTACCAAATGGTTCAGCTTGTTCTGGAGATTCCTGCTGACCTTTTTTTTTTGCTTAACATTTATGCTTTTCAAAAATATTTAGCTTTTATTTAAGTTTCTGTGCTGTTGAAAATGAATGGGAAGCTCTTCAAATCCTGGTAAAACTTTGTCCTCTTTGAGAGCTAACTACTTCAGCATACTTCCAGCTAGAGACAAAATTCAGACTTTAAATGGGTCACAAAAGATTAGACTATCCTTTTGTGACTCTGTTTTAAAAAATCTTTTACTGTTTTTGAAATATCACAGTTTGTTTTCTTCCATTTTTATAATGGGAGCCAATGAGAGCCCCTAGAGCGGAGGTCATGTGACCTACAGTGGGAGTCTGACATTTCACTCATTTATATTCTTTCAGATTGTTTTAGTCCATCAATGTTCAGATTTGACTTACAATTTAGACAATTATACAACTTTATACAATTGTTCAAATTTATTTTAAATTCAGATTCTTCCAGATTTTAAGATGTTTAGCAGATTTCAGGGACATTTTTTAGCACTCAGCATCCACACCTGTATTTTCACTGGAAATGCAGTTTTCTAGTTTCATCTGTCGTTTCTTGTGCAGGATGAAGCTGTGTTCCCGCCCTCTGGACCAGGTCTCCCCTGTAAAAGAGATCCTTGATCTCAGTGGGACTAACCATGTTAAATAAAGGTGAAATAAAAGTTTCTTGTCTCATCTATAAGAGCAGAAGATATTCCCTTAAGATTTTTTTCTACCAAACAGCTGAGACCTCACAAAAAAAAAAACTCATAAAGATGCTGTCATTTTATAAATTTTCCTCACTGCAGGTTGAAGGGTTGGGCTCCCACTCAGCTCCTGGTTGACAGTTTAAGTCCCGCCGAGGAGACAGCGGTGCATCGTTCATCAGCCAGAGGTCTTCCTAATTACCTAACGCTGCTCTCTAATTGCAGTCTGATATCTGAACAGAATAGTCACTCATCACAGCACGCTATTCATTCCTCCTCTCTCAGCCTTTGCTTCTGCATCTCATTCAGTACAGCTTCTTCAATCCATGTTTCTCTGTTCCATCTTCATCATCAGCTTGTCATTAAAGTCATCTCGAGTCAGCTAATGACCCACTGATTTGAGTCAGGTGTGCTGGAGCAGTGACACATCTAAAACAGGACAGCAGGTCTTCATTTCATTACAGGTCTATCTTTCCAGTGTCTTGCAGCTCGAAAATAATGGAATGATGACCACCATAGGTTTTTCACTTTCCTGTTTTAAAACTGGGATTTTATAACAACAGGATGACATACAGTCACGTGATAGTGAAATCTAAGGTATAACACACTCACTGGCCACTTTATGAGCTCCACCTGTCCAGTTGGTTGTTAACACAAACAGCTAATCAGCTAATCACAAGGCAGCAGCTCAGTGGATTTAGGCATGTAGATGTGGTCAGGGCGACCTGCTGAAGTTCAAAAGCAAGCATCAGAACTGGGATTGAAGTGACTTTGAAGGTCTCAGAAACTGCTGATCTACTGGGATTTTCACCTAAACCTTGAGAATGGTCCCAGAAAGAGAAGATATCCAGTGAATGGTAGTTGTGTAAACAAAAATGCCTTGTTGATATCAGAGGTCCACAAGAACAAGAACATGCTCATATATCTCCTTTCCAGTTCAAGGACCAGTTTTACAGCTCAAGCAGTTTTCTCTCACTGCCACACACATTAACCAGATTAATCTACAGACCAAATTATCTCTGTGATTACTCCTATTATTCCTATAATCAAGTTACACTAGAGTTCATGGTAATGAACCCAGACATGATTTATTGTTACCAATTAGCCTGGACAGCATGTCTCTGGGTTTAGACGCAGGGAGAACATGCAGACTCCACACAGAAAGATCCAGCTGGACCTTCTTGCTGTGAGGTGTCCGTGCTGACCACCTCACTGCTGTGCTGGTCGTCATGAGGACCAGAGGAGAAGGAACCGAGCAGCAGCTGCAGCAGGAACCATCAGCACCGCGGTCGGACCTGCAGAAGGAGAAGAGACGGTCTACTTGTTATGAAATGATCCAGGACAATCTGAAACTGAGAACAGCAGCAGAAGACCACACCTGGTGTCACTGCTGTCAGCTAAGAACAGGAAACCGAGGCTACTCACCAGAACTGGACCACAGAAGACTGGAAATACGTTGTCTGGTCTGATGAGTCTGGATTTCAGCTGCAATATTCAGATGGTCAGAAAACATGAAAGCATGGATCCACCCTGCTTCATATCAACGGTTCAGGCACAGCGTAACTGTGCGGCGGATATTTTCCTGGCACGCTTTGGTCCCTTGGTACCAACTGATCATGGTTTCAACACCACAGCCTACCTGAGTACTGCTGCTGACCATGTCCATCCCTTCATGACCACAGTGGACCTGCTGGCTACTTCCAACAAGATGACGCACCATGATCACCTCAAACTGGTTTCTGGAACATGACCATGGAGATTCTCATCATGGATGTGCAGTCAGTAAATCAGCAGCAGCTGCTGATTCTGTCATGTCAACATGGACCAAACTCTCAGGAATGTTTCTAACACCTTGTTGAATCAATGGCACCAATCTTATGTACGCTGGAGTTGATAAATGTTGAGCATCAGTAACCTACTGGCGGGAAGTACAAAGATGACCAATCAGTTTTATTGCAGTCTACATGGTGGAGACTTATGGAGCTTGTGGTGGAATGTTTAAGTATCTCTGGGTCTTGTTCACCAGTGATGGAAGAAAGAGGCGGGAGATCAACAGACGGATTGGTGCAGCATCTGCTGTGGTGGTGACTCTGTACTGGTCTGTGGTGGTGACTCTGTACTGGTCTGTAGTGGTGAAGAGAGAGCTGAGAGGCAAGGCTCTCTGTTTACCGGTCCATCTTTGTTCCAACCCTCACCTATGGTCATGAACTGTGGGTAGTGACTGAAAGAACGAGATCACGGATACAAGCGAGATACAAATGAGTTTCCTGCAGGGTGGCTGGACTCTCCCTTAGAGATAGGAGGAGAAGTTCAGTCATCAGGAGAGACTCAGAGTAGAGCTGCTGCTCCTTCACATGGAGAGGAGCCAGTTGATGTAGTTCATCTGGTTAGGATGATCCCTGGACGCCTCCCTGGAGAGGAGTTTCAGACATGTCCAACTGGGAGAAGACCACAAGGTTAAGTTAAGTTAGAGCACAGATGGTGCCAGTGGTACTGCCCATTCCAGTCAGTATTAACATCAAAATGAGCAGCTATTTAAGGATGAACAGTCACGAATTTTATGTTAAGAAGTCACACTTTTATCACCATGTGATTTTTACAAGAAAATTAGCAAATGTTAAAATAAAAATGCACATTTTTGCAGAGGTCATGAGTTTCCAACAAGGCTAGGTTTGTAGAAACAAAAAAGATTGCAATTTATCTAAATTCATGATTTTTCAACAAAAAGTTGTTTCGTGTATAAATATATATATATATATATATATATATATATATATATATATATATATATATATATATATATATATATATATATATATATATATATATTATAATCACTCACTCAATCACAAATGTTTATAGTGAGAAGGGAAAGGTGAGGGAGGCAGAAAAAGCATTTTCTTGTGAGAATGGGATCTGAAAGAGTTGAAGGAAATATAGAGGCCATTGTTGAAATCTGCTGTTATGAGCTGTGAAAAGGAAACACTCCATTTGTGGAACAAGTTACATTCAGTGTGTCTACATGCACAGTTTAGTTGGGCTACAGCTAGGGCGCTACGCTGTTTAAGCATCTGTGCTGGACTTTAACCCAGCTTTCAAGCATGTAAAGGTAATCGGTTTACGGTGAGAATTATATCCCGTTTAAATTTAAATCGAAATTTAATACATCTCCTAGAAAGCAGTTACAAGATAAAACAATCAGGTAATAGAAATGAAATAGCATTAATAATAGGGCTGTAGCGATACACTAATGTCGCGATACGATACGATACGATACGATATATATCGATATTCATCTTAGAATACATTTACATTATGATTTCGGTGACATCTCAGTTTTCCAATTACTTTGTTTGAATTAATTGAACTGAAAGCATCAATTACACATTATATGGCTGACAGGCAGCTTACAAATGCTGGACAAGATGAATAAAAGACAATAGGATAGCGGGGCTCTATCGCGTTCATCATGCGCCTAAAGCTGCCGTTTTCCACCACTGAATACGTCTCAAATCCTGACAAATAAAGTAGGAAATGGACTCCGTAATTTTCTGCAACCTCGGTGAAGTAGATGAAAACTGTCCAGCGTGGATTTGTTTCAGATCGTGCTGCAACTTCTTGGGTTTAGCAGTTAGCTCTCAGTTAGCATTAGCTTGTCCGGGTGGTGACGTTTCAGGTGGGCTCGCCTCGCAGGTTGGTGGTATTTCCAGAGTACTTCACGTTTGAGTGACACAGCTTGCAAACCGCCATACTTTAGTCTAAATCTTCGCTTTCCTTTTTCTTTCTTAAACCGAACTGCTCCCACACATCTGCTTTTAAGCACGCAGGCGCTGGGTTTATACTCGCCCCCATCCTCCTGACTGGCTCAGCTCTGAGAAGAAGCTAGCTTCTGGATAACTTGTTAGAAATGCTCTACAGCGACACTAGTGGCTGGAGGACTTAATGACTCTTCCTGGACTTTGCAGGTAGAGCACCCGTGCGGGACACGGGGGTTTTGAAGGGAGCTTAGAATATCGATACCCGCTGCTGAAATATCGATACCCTCTGCGGAAATAAAAAATCGATATATATCGTAGAATCGATAAAATCGCCCAGCCCTAATTAATAATTCTTAAATGGATTCAGTATACACATTTGTACAGCATATTCAGGGCCATTGTAGTAGTCAGGATAGTGGAATAAGACTAAGTGCACAGAGGAAAGAACAGGTATGACCTGTTCTGTACCTGCGTGTTCTACATGAGTCCAAGTTATTGCACAATATAATCATTAGCATCTTCTGAGTATTGCACTGTTATTATTGCACAAGGTAATATTGGTATAATACTGTTGTTATTGAACAGAAAAGCATGAGTATCTGTCACTGGGAGTATACAGTGAACATTGAACAGTAAGTTGGTTCTTAGTTTCGAGTATGGACACGGGATAGCAGGGAAAGCGCTGGCAGCTGGGGGGGGGGAACTCCTTCATGATTTTTGTGGCCCTGGTTTTGCACATGTACTCTAATGAAGGAAGCTGGGTGTTGATGGTTCTCTGCAGATTTAATGACTCTTTAAACCTTCTTTTTTTTTTTTTAAAGATTTTTTTTGTCACTAGTGGCCTTTATTCGAAGTAGAGAGAGACAGGAAGGGGGGCAGAGAGAACGGGGAAGACATGCGGGAAAGAGTCGATGAGCCGGGAGTCGAACTTGCGACCAGCCGCACAAGGACTATAGCCTGTGTATATGAGCCGCCCGCCCTAACCACTGCGCCACCAGGGCGGCCCGTAAACCTTCTTGTCATACCAAAGCATTTTAAGTTTTGGCTCAGCCATGACAGGGAGTGACAATACAGTAATTATTTTACAGACTATGAGTCGCACTGGAGTATTAGTATCTGTCAAAAAAAATTATACATGGTGAAGAAGGACAAAAAAATATATAATATATAATATAAAATATATAAGTCTCATCAGGCAATAAGAGCGGGTGATAATAGGACCGTTGATTAGCCCCTTCCAGCAGCAGCTGTTCAAGGAACAGTGTGGACTGGTTCCTCCGTCTGTGGACTCGTTCCTCCATCTGTGGACTGGTTCCTCCATCTGTGGACTGGTTCCTCCATCTGTGGACTGGTTCCTCCATCTGTGGACTGGTTCCTCCATCTGTGGACTCGTTCCTCCATCTGTGGACTGGTTCCTCCATCTGTGGACTAGTTCCTCCATCTGTGGACTGGTTCCTCCATCTGTGGACTGGATCCTCCGTCTGTGGACTCGTTCCTCCATCTGTGGACTGGTTCCTCCATCTGTGGACTGGTTCCCCTCCATCTGTGGACTCGTTCCTCCATCTGTGGACTGGTTTCCTCCATCTGTGGACTGTTCCTCCATCTGTGGACTGGTCCTCATCTGTGGACTGTTCCTCCATCTGTGGATCTGGACTCCTCCATCTGTGGACTGGTCCTCCATCTGTGGACTGGTTCCTCCATCTGTGGACTGGATCCTCCATCTGTGGACTGGTTCCTCCATCTGTGGACTGGATCCTCCATCTGTGGACTGGTTCCTCCATCTGTGGACTGGATCCTCCATCTGTGGACTGGTTCCTCCATCTGTGGACTGGATCCTCCATCTGTGGACTGGTTCCTCCATCTGTGGACTGGATCCTCCATCTGTGGACTGGTTCCTCTGTCTGTGGACTGGTTCCTCCATCTGTAGACTTGTTCCTCCATCTCTGTGGATTCATTCCTCCATCTGTGGACTCGTTCCTCCATCTGTGGACTCGATCCTCCATCTGTGGACTCGTTCTCCATCTGTGGACTCGTTCCTCCATCTGTGGACTTGTTCCTCCATCTCTGTGGATTCATTCCTCCATCTGTGGACTGGTTCCTCTATCTGTGGACTCGTTCCTCCATCTGTGGACTGGTTCCTCTATCTGTGGACTCGTTCCTCCATCTGTGGACTCGTTCCTCCATCTGTGGATTCATTCCTCCATCTGTGGACTCGTTCCTCCATCTGTGGATTCGTTCCTCCGTCTGTGGACTCGTTCCTCCATCTGTGGACTCATTCCTCCATCTGTGGACCAGTTCCTCCGTCTGTGGACTCGTTCCTCCATCTGTGGACTTGTTCCTCCATCTCTGTGGACCAGTTCCTCCATCTGTGGACTCGTTCCTCCATCTGTGGACTCGTTCCTCCATCTATGGACTCGTTCCTCCATCTCTGTCCATCTTTCAGTCCGTGGTTCTCCTTCTCTGATTGGTTCATAGCTGTCAGAGGTTCCTCTTCTTTTCTTCAGTCTCTGACTAGTTTTTCTTCACTCCAAACTTTCTGCTGCTCCGTTACTGTTTTCAGCTGCAGATTTTATCATCTTCAGTTTAAATTCTGCAGTAGAGCTTTTTCTTTTTGATGTCATATCTGTGTTCTCTCAGTCCCGGTTGCCACAAACTGGAAACAGAGTGAACAGTGAACTGGACTTTTATACATCCTTCAGTTTTTATTTTCTTTCCTGCATTGCTCCGTATTGATTTTCTTCCAGCACGTCCAGGTCAAAGCCCAGGTCAGGAACTATGGAGCATGTGCAGAGAGTGTTGGTCAGTTTCAGTCCAGTTGAACGTTGACATGCAGGGATTATCTGGGTCTGTATGTGAGTCTGACTGTGACAGGTTTGGTCTCGTCCGATTTCAGTAGGACTGAGAGCTTTACATATAATTAGAAATTACAATTTCAGTCAATTCTTTTCTAGCGTTCATCCTTCAGATCAGAATCAGAATCAGAATCAGAATCATTTTTATTGGCCAGGTTTGTTCACACAAACAAGGAATTTGGCTCCGGTTAGTAAGCTCTCTTTGTACAATTAGAATAAAATAAAAATAAAAGTAAAACAAATTACTAGCACAATATATACAACAATATACAACAATATATACAAGCTAACATTTTTTTGTGGTACTTCTGACCCTCTGTGACTGTTAAGAGTTCATCAGAGCGACAGCCTGGGGAAAGAAACTGTCTCTGTGTCGGCTTGTTTTGGCGAACAGTGCTCTGTAACATCTACCAGAGGGGAGGAGCTTGAACAGTCGTGTCCGGGATGTGAGGGGTCTGCAGAGATGTTAGCTGCCCGTTTCCTGACCCTGGACCGGTCAGATCATTTCACTTTCTGCCAGTGGGTGTCGCTGCTTGAGCAGCTTTCTGTCAGTCTATCTGAGCAGGTACCAGAGAGAAACCCTGAAAAGACTGCTTCATCCACATCTTTGATTCTCTAACCTCTGTCTCTGTCCTTACTCTGTCTCCATCCTTCTATCACTGTTTCACCCCTCTTTCCCATCATCTGTCCCTCCAGCGTTTCTGTCTTGCTGAAGCTCTGTGCGTGCACACGCAGCAGTCGGCGTTGCTCTGTCATGATCAGGATAACGCCTCTGGCATCACTTACCATTAATCACATTCAAGGGAGGATGGATGGATTACAGACTCACATGCATTCACACAGACTGGGATGTGGATGGATGAACCCCACGGAGGCTGGAACGCTTTCAGAATCACAGGAGAGGAGGAATGTGGGGAGGCGGCGTGCCCTGAAGAAAGGGTAACAATGACAGAATGACAAATATACTCCCAGACACATTCACAAACACGTCAGCATCATCACAGATTAGACCGTTAAAGAGCTTGTGTCCTCGTAGCCAACAGGCCCGTGAATGTCTGATGATACTGCAGCGTTACAAACAGCTGTGATACCACACATCTGTCTGACCGGCGCCGTTTCAGGCAACAAACAGATCAAGGTTAAAGGCACTGAAGCAGACAGCAGATCAGTGGAAACGCTGCATCACTGTTACCATTAAAACAAGAGGACGTACAGTTGGAATAACAAACAAAGCTTTGTTAAAGCCGCCGGAGGTGACGATGCACCACGGGGTTGTTTACCAGCAGCCATGAAAATCTGAACAAGTTCTGGGCCTTTTTCTGTCAATGAACTCAGTGAGAGGGACATCGACGGGCGTGTCCTTGGGCGAAACTCTGAACCCCACATGGGCTCTGATGCCTCACCAGTGTGTGAAACAGTGCCTGGACTCAAGCATCTGTGCAGATCCCTGTGGACCCAGGGTGCCATGTGAGTATAAACGCAGCCCGTTCTCCCCAAACATCCAGCCACGTGTCCGACGACAGCCCATCTAAGACTTGTCACCGGTCGTACGTGACAGGAGATTCTTGACGGCGTTGTCACCTGGGCACAAGTGAACTTTGTCTTTCAATGTGGCCATGCTGTCGTGAGTAGAGATGCCCCCCCCCAGCTCCGTCACGAGTCAGTGACTGAAACCCTCGCTGCTAGGGTTGGGAATCGAGAACCGGTTCCTGTAGAGAACCGGTTCCGTGTGTTTCAATTCCATGGAATTGTTTGGCAGTTTATTCAGCGATTCTCTTAGAGATTCCAACCAGCATGAATCTCACGTAATTTACGCAAGTTACGCACAGTCAATTCCAGAAAGCACTTACGTGATTAAGTTACGTCGGTTTAGCACGTTAGCATTGGAGTTGTAAACAACAATGGCGCCCACCAGGTTCAAACGCTCCAAAGTTTGGCTTCACTTCGCTAAGAAAGATGGCAACAAGGCAACTAGCAGTCATTGTAAAGTGGAGATAACAGCGTCGGGAGGGAACACAGCTAACACGCAGAAACATTTGAACACACAACATGTGATAACGAGTGTGTAACCCTGTTAATTAATCCCCCCATTCAGTATTTGTGATTGTTGTATTTTTGTTTGTAGCCTTGATAAAAATATTTTTTTAAAAAGAAGCATGATCGCTGTATAATAGATATGAGCACTTCTCTCGTCCGTCACTAGGGGGCAATGCAGTGTAAGTTGTTCCTCTTCTGCTGTTTTTGGTCCTTCATTTCGGATGAGCTGCAGAGCAAATGCTGTGTGAGAACTTAGACCGAAGCTGAACCAAAACGTAACTTTTTGAGTAAATTTTACCTAGAAAGTATCAAAAAAATGAAGAAATCCTTGAGATAAAACCCTTTTGAAACGTGTGTGAGAATCAGTGGTTGAAGAGTTCTCTCTCGTTGATAGAGGTGGTATAAAAAAACAGTCTGGCTATATACCACCAGTGGATGTTGCCCAAAAGGTACATTTTGTTTATTTTTTTTGTCTGATTCATTGTGTAAATTGTGAATTTACATGCAAATATGTATGGTTGGATATGAATATGCATTTCTTTGTTGTTTACACCGTTTGAATGCACTTTTGTTACAATACTTATCCATTCATTTGAATTTAAGTTACATTTATACCAGAATACAGGAAAAAAAAGGGACTATTAAGATTTTATTGAGGAAAAAGAGACATTTCATGATGAATAAGGGTCAATTCTCTGCACATTCTGTGCAGACTGTTTTTTTTAAAGGCTTCCTTCTGTTCCCCTGGACCCAGTCTATCTGCTTGGACTCCGGTTGGTCGTTTGTGAAGCTGGACTCGGTTCGCCCGGTGCCTGGTTCCACTGTCCGCGTCTACACTCATCAACGCTGCAACGATCCTATCAGGTTGTTGCTATGGACGCTATGCTAAATACTGAATGGTGACCGGTCAAATTACATTTTATGAGTGCACTCAAGGGTACATAATATATATATATATATTTTTTTTTTTTTTTGTGTGTGTGGTTTCTGAGATCTCAAAGAACTGTGACCGATTTGTAATATATTTTTTTGTTTTTCAAATGTGATTTAAATGATAAAAGAAACAAAAGAAAAGGTAAAGAATATATTTTCAATTTAAAATTCAATTTGTTGTCCTGTGCTTTATTCGGGGTCGAATCTATATGCATCATATTACCTTACGATAGCCGACACAACCAGCCTCCTCATCGAATCTGGATTTAGATAACCCTATACATAGACATTTGGATTGCTTTTTAACAGCACTACCATCCTAGGGTTACAAGTGTCATGTTTTTGACGCGCTTCGGACTGATGGATCTTAACCCAGCGGCAGTAGTCAAGCTAAGATCACCTCTGCGGTTACTACGGAAGGCAACTCTGGTAAGTAACTATCCCACTGCCTATGTGCTTCTTTGTAAAACACGCTATAACATTAATGCTATGCTATTAAACGAATGCCTTCTGCATTACATTTAGAAGATGAACGTGATGAGAGAGAGAGTCTGGCTGGTTCAGAGGCTGGAAGCACTCGCTACTGCTCACTACCGACCTCCAGAAAGATCACGTATCCTTCCTGAAAAAGCAGACATGCTTATTTTCTGCAAAAGAATTGTTAATTCTTCATAGTATTTGCAGATTTGTACTATGCACTGTTCCACGGACTGAGTGCTTAGTGAGCTCCTATATCCTTTTAAAAGGGAGATTTTTTCATTTCTTTTAGGATAAATCTGTTAGTAAAATGTTCCACATTCTTGTGTATTTGCACAGTTACATATTACAACAGTTAACACGTTATCCAGGCTTTGGGCCTCTTTTGACCTCGCTGTTGAGTTTGTAAGGTTGTGACTTCTAAGTAAAAAAATTTGATGCTAATAAAACTGTTTGTTCTCCTTTTTCCCCAAATTAGAATCGATAAGAGAATCGATAAAGAATCAAATCGTTAAACAGTATCGATAATGGAATCGGAATCGTAAAAATTGTATCAATTCCCATCCCTACTCGCTGCCCCCCAGCTGCTCATAGTTCTGGTCCCAGTCCTGGATTAATGGGGAGGGAAGGGCATCTGATGTATCTGAAGGTCTCAGTGTTGGACCTGCTCAGACTGAGTAGAGACTGGAATACTGACCCAGCCAGCACAACTTCAGCAACTTCATCTTCTTCATCTGAATATATGAAGGCAGAATATAAGCTAAAAAGCCCTTTAAAACCCCTGGTGGGTTCAAGTGGTATTACAAGGCATGCCGGTCCATCTCTATCAACACTGCAGACATTTGTGTTCAACAGGGCATCAAAAGTTATTTTTCTTGGTTGATTTTAAAAGTGTAATTCTTATACTTATCTGTAATTCTTACAGATTTAACAATGGTGTTGCCACTGGTGAGTTATAAATACAGGAAATACACCACAAAAATAATTAAATATGGAGCAAAAAAAAATCTCTTTGCAATAAGAAATATAAAAGAAAAACTAGCATGCACCTAAATTTACGAGGAAAACCACACACCTCTAGTTACCACACAAGCAAAAAGTCAAAGTTGTGACAATAATTAAAAGCTGAATCTAATCGTTAACTTAGTACCACATATTATATTCTATCTATTAGACCAGTGGTTCTAAAACCTTTAATACTGCGTCCCACCTGAGAAACTGTTGAACTCTCTGGGTTCCACCATGATGACCAGTTTTAAAATATAGTCATATCTGCCTTCTCAGTTAGCTTTAATCACACAGAGATGTTTATTCCTCATTGTGGTTATTTATTATCTGAATTGTTACTTTACTGAATCAGACATTTACAACTCTGTCCAACTATTCTCACAGACTCATACTCTCATACAGAGCAAAGCAAACACACTCAAAAGTTGTTACATCTGCACTGCAACTAAATATATGAAACACAATTTTTTTATTTCTCAAGTTACACATTTCATTTGAAACGTTGTATTTATAATGCACTATATGTTTCTGATTTTGTTTTTGTAAGTGAAAATGTGGAAAAAATGTGGAAAGTCATGACGTTGCCCTCGTACCACCAGAGAACGCTCGCCTGCCACCGGTGGTACACGTACCACAGTTTGCGCACCACTGTTTTAGACAACTACAAGGTAAAATATCTGATTTGGCCTCACTATTGATGTCCAACTACTTCTGTTTCATTTGTCTTTTTGCCACCTTTCTGCAGATTTTCAGCTAAATTAGTAAATTAGTTTTCAGTAAAGAGGAGTTACTGGAGCAACCTTTTATTTTCCCACAGTCCATTGCTCTTCACAGTATTTTACCATCTCTTCCTGTCCAAGTTACAATAATCCAGAGTCCAGATTACAAAAGTCACTGACAGTTTTATCCAAATTACAAACACACCCCGTATGTTCCTAATGTGACGTTTTCAAGTACAACAGACGAGACTTTAGTGCTGCCGCAGACTCGGTGACAGAAGTCTGAAGGTTGTAGTGGACCGTGGAAAAACATCGTACCAGAGAATGAAACAGCTCCAGGTTGACCTCGATCCATCAGAAAGGGTGGATGAAAGCAGGCGCTGCCCACTGAGTCAGGTGGGGATGAACAGGTGAAGGCTAATGAGGACGCTGCTGGAATAAAGACACAAAAGGTCTCTTTGGGAATGCCGTGATTCAATTTGTTTAAAGCTAATGAAATGAGCCCTTGAGGAAAAGAACACCTCACCTCCGCTGAAAGCTGTTTATCACTCCGTAAGGATGCAGCAACTCTGCCTCCAGTCAAGGTGAAAACTCAAATGTTTGGCTGGTATCGTTTCTCGGAGCAGCTTTGTGATACTCCAGCACCTCGCTTTTATATCGATTTCAACAGCAGTTTTTTGGAAGACCCCATTTTTAATGAAATTTCAGCTTTGCATCCATCATTATGAGCTGGAGGACGGTCCGTCCGCTGTGCCAGACAGCAAGTCACACAGTTACGCTGACTAGATTCATTCCCCGCTGCTTTGAAGCCACTTTACTCTCTTCTGAACTTTATTGAGCCTTGCTTTTATGTCTGGGCCTGAATGAGAACATCTGTCCTCTGATGTGACATCCGTGTGACATTTAATTCCAGTCAGTTCATAAAAAACAAACCATTAATTTTCTGCCTTGTTATTAAAGTCAGTCTACATATCTGTCCACCACAAACTGTTTATAAATTCTCACATCAGATACTTTCCATCAGACTGCGCGGCCATCACAGTACCACTGACAGGATCACGGCCACATCACTCTTAGTCTGTCAAAACAGTGTCATCTACCTCATCTTACTGTAGTTCAGAGTCTATACGCGTCGCATATATCACTGATGATCTCATCGTCACACCAGCCTGGCCACATTTATCGTTAGACAGAAAGAGAAAGAGAAAGGAAGGAGACCCTCTCCTGCAGTTCTCCAGGGAGAAAGATTGTCCACCGGAAATAAGTCAGAGCAGTTTAGCTGTTGTTCATGAGTCTGGTGGCCCAGGAGAAGAAGATGTTCTTGTGGTGGAAGGTTCTGGTCCAAATAGACCATAGCCTCCCGCCTGAGGGGAGTGGGTCAGATAGACTGTGACCAGGGTGACAAGGGTCCACTGCAATCTCACCTGCACGTCCTAAAGTCCAAGACATGTACAGGCCCTGCAGAGATGGGACGTTGCACAATGTGCTGCAGTCTGTCTGTCCACTGTCTGGTGTGGACAGTGTACCACACGGTGATGGGGGTGAGGTACACTGTCCACACCAGACAGTGGACAGACAGACTGCAGCTGTCTGGTGTGGACAGTGTACCACACGGTGATGGGGGTGAGGGATGCCACAGGAAGAAGATCCTCTGCTGGGCCTTGTTGGTGAGGGAGCTGATGGTCGTCCTCTGCTTGAGGTCCTGGGCGATGGTGCCCAGGAAGTGGAAGTAGTTCACCATGGAAATGGCTGTTAGATCCCCCAGGTGCGGTTCAGCCTCTGACAAGCAGAGTCTTACCGGGACCAGCTCTCTCATCTTTTTTGGGTCCGAAGTTGCGGTCTAGGGGGGTTCCTTAAACTTATTTAAGCTGGTGTCGGGGAAGATTCGCCTAGCCTATACTATTCATCCAAATGCCGAACCCTTCTCCCTCCAATAACTGACCTAAGAGGAATAGCCTGGCGGCTCAAAGTCCAGCTATTGGTCACATTTGTTAACTGCAGCTCTCCCCTTGTGATCTGGGCTCTTGTTACCGACTAGGTTGAGTTTTTGTGGCTTGGACAGCAAGCCCCAAAGATCTGTGACAATATTGGGCTAGAGTAACCTTTAAGAACCTGTTGTTAATGCAGAGGTTTACCCATTCTTTACAATTGTGGGCACAGTTTCAATATCAACCATGTCTAGCGTTAATTTAATATATTTATTAAGCAGGTTAGCAGGGTTAAGCAACAGCAATCATTGGTTATACACTGTAACAGATTGCTGTAAGAAAACAGCCAAATTCTGACAGTAACATACTGTTGTCCATTAAAACAGTACTATACGGTAGAAAACAAAGAATTCTGGGCAATATTCTGGGCGGCTTGCTGTTTTTCATAAAATACTGTAATATACTGTAAATAACATTGCATTCTGGGAGTGATGTAGAATTCATGGCAAAGAGGCCACACAAAACACAGAAGGCTACTGTATTTCAGGAGGGGAGGGGCAGAACAGTCAAAGCCACCGAACTTTCTTGGATCATCCATCTTAATCCTGTACTGCAGCAAGGAGATCATACGGTAAGTTGAAATACTTTTTATCTGTCTGGTGATATTTGCTTGTACTGTCCGGTGAGGACTCGCCATTTGGACTTTTCTGGAGAAGCACAGGACTCCGGTATATCTAGCGCGTCTCATAAAGGTGACAGAGAGCGGCACCTGTTGTAGCTAGTTGGCGTTCAGTTGCAGAGCGTGTTAAGGTTTTAGATGACCCCAAAAGCACAACACAGAACCACGGAACAGTTTTTAAAGCCCGAGGGCAGAGTTTATTAAACAAGGCTCCAGAAAAGTGAGCAGCCTGCGAAGTCCAGTACTGGGTTCACGGAAGTCCTTTACATCCACCCAGGATCAGTCACTGGAGCAGGGATACTCAGGTGAGCACGGCGAGTGGAGTCCACACAGGAAACTAATCCTCTGAAGCTCCACGGCGCTCAGGAAAAGTCACTGGAACAAAACTCACAAACAGTTCAGTGAGTGAATCCTTCAACAAGAAAATATTCCACAAGGAGGTAATCCAAACGTAAGGTAACTCCACCGGAAAATCTCCGCACGGGAGAAAAGGTAAATCCACACGGGAAAAGTAATCCTCACAGGAAAAACTCCACACAGGAAACGTGCCACGAGCGCCCACGGTACACAAGCCACACAAGCAGGTGACGGCAAGAACTCGCACAGAAGTGAGGAGTGCACGGGTATAAATCTCCTACCGGGATGAGTAGCGAGCTGCAGGTGTGTGATGAGCTGATCGCTGTCAGGTGTGAGCAGGAGCGTGCCCAGCCCGCTCCCGCCGCAGGGCGCGCAGCTCCCTGGCAGCGCGCTGGCAGAGTCCCTGCAGTGCTGGGTGTGTCGTCAAGGGGAGATGGAGACGGGAGTGACGGAGCGGCCGGCGGAGACCCAACAGTACCCCTCCCTCTACGGGAGTCACCAGGCGACCTGCCGGGTTTGTCCGGATGAGAGCGGTAGAAGGCCGAGAGCAGCCCAGGGTCCACAATGAGGCAGCGCGAAATCCAGCTCCGCTCTTCAGGCCCGTATCCTTCCCAATCCACCAAGTACTGATACCCCCTTCCCCGATGTCGGACATCCAACAGCTCGCGGACCTTCCATTGGGGGTGACCATCCACGATATCGGGAGGAGGCGGCGCTGGGGAAGGAGGCACGAGAGGGCTGTGGGAGACAGGCTTAATCCGGGACACGTGAAAAACTGGATGGATTTTCATGGAGGCCGGCAGCCTCAGACTCACCGCCGCAGGACTCAGGACCCTCTCGACCTCGAAGGGGCTGACAAATCGCGGGTTCAGCTTCTTGGCCCTCGTCTGGAGTGGAAGGTCCCTGGACGAGAGCCACACCTTCTGCCCTGGCTGGTAAGTGGGAGCGGGACACCTGCGTCTGTCGGCCCCCTTCTTGGCCTGATCTGAAGCGCGGAGCAGGGCCGCCCGAGTGACCTCCCACACTCGGCGGCATCGGTCCAGATGATCCTGGACGGAAGGAACGGCTACCTCAGCTTGCTGAGCCGGGAAGAGAGGCGGCTGGTAACCCAGGGAGCCCTCGAAGGGAGAGAGACCGGTGGCGGAGCTGACCAGAGAATTGATGGAGTACTCCACCCAGGGAAGGAAACGGCTCCAGGAGGCTGGCTTCTCTGCAGCGACGCACCGAAGGGCGGACTCTACGCTCTGGTTCATCCTCTCTGTTTGTCCGTTGGTCTGCGGGTGGTATCCAGAGGAGAGGCTGACAGACGCACCCAACCCCTTGCAGAAGGCTCGCCACACCTGGGATATGAACTGCGGACCCCGGTCCGAGACCACGTCCTGGGAAAACCATGGAGACGGAAAACATGAGAGGTTAACAATTCTGCAGTCTCGAGGGCAGAGGGGAGCTTAGGCAGGGCCACCAGGTGCACCCCTTTACTAAAGCGGTCGACGACCGTTAGGATGACTGTGTTGCCGTGGGAAGGGGGCAGGCCCGTGACGAAGTCCAAAGCCACATGGGACCAGGGCCGGCTGGGGACAGGAAGAGGCTGTAAAAGTCCGGACGGGGCTTGGTGGCAAGCCTTGCCACGGGCGCAGATGGGACAGGCGGTGACGAATTCCCTAACCTCTCTCCTCATAGTATGGCCCCAGAAACGCTGGCCAGGAGGTGAATGTGCGGTGGACCCCGGATGGCACGCTAACTTACTGGCGGACCCCACTGGAGACTCGGGACCTGACTGTCTCGGGCCAAACAGGCGGCCGGGGGGCACACCGCTCGGGCCGGGTGAGCCGTAGTGCTTGATGAACCCAAAGTCTCACCCCCCAGGCCCCCTACCAACCACTCTGGCCTCAGGAAGGATGGAGGGGGTTCCTCGGTCCGACTCCTTGGGGTGTTGGCGTGACAGGGCGTCGGCCTTGGTGTTGCGAGAGCCCGGACGGAAGTAAGGGTGAAGTCAAAACGGCCCAAAAACTGGCCCATCGAGCCTGGCGCCCAGTAGCCGCTTGGTGGCTCGGATGTACGTCAGGTTCTTATGGTCATCCAGATGGTAAATGGGTGTTCGCTCCCTCCAACCAGTGGCGCCATTCCTCCAGGCGGCCACCACCGCCAGCAGCTCTCTGTTTCCAATGTCATAATTTTCCTCCGCCGAAGAAACGGCGTGAGAAGAACGCGCATGGGTGGGAACCTTCTGATCCGCAGCCGATCGTTGGGAGAGTACCGCCCCCAGTCCAGTATCTGAGGCGTCCACCTCCACGATGAATTGCCTCCGGGATCCGGGTGAGCAAAACGGGCGTGTTGGTGAACCTCTCCTTAAGTCCCTGAAGGCTGCATCAGCGCTGGGGCTCCAGACGAACGGTTTGGATGGCGACTGAGACGGTGAGGGGTTTCCGCCACGCGGCTGTAGTTACGTATAAACCTCCGGTAGAATTGCGAACCCCAGAAAAACTCAGTATTCCTTTCGCGAAACGGGAGCCGTCCAGTCCACAACTGCCTGATCTTCGGGGATAGCCCGTTCTGCCCCTCTCTACGATGAACCCGAGTATTCCACAGGGGGGCATGAAGTTGCATTTCTCTGCCTTGACGAAAAGGCGGTTGTGGAGGAGACGCTCAAGCACCGGGGGACATGCTGGATGTGTTCCTCGAGGTCTTGGAAAAATGAGGATGTCATCAAGATAAACAACGACAACTCATCCAGCATGTCGCGGAGAACGTCATCATCAACGCTTGAACACAGCAGAGCGTTGGTGAGTCCAAACGGCATGACAGGTAACTCATAAGTCCGCGGGGCGTTTAAAAGCTGTCTTCCATTCATCCCCCTCTCGATCCGGACCAGATGATAGCGCTCCGGAGTCCAACTTTGTGAAGACAGCGGCCTGGGTAAGAGGCTCCAGGGTAGAGCTCATGAGCGGAAGAGGGTATTTATTCCGGATAGTGATGTCATTAAGAACACGATAGTCGATACACGTCCGGAGGTCCCCATCCTTCTTCTTAACGAAAAAGAACCCCGCAGCCACAAGCGAGGAGGATGGTCGATGAGCCCTGCAGTCAACGATTCTGTGATATATTTCTCCATAGCTGCTTTCTCGGGGACAGTCAGGCTGTAGAGACGGCTGCTAGGGAGAGTGGCCCAGGCGGAGGTCGATGGCACAGTCATAGGGTCGG
>JAGFBZ010000052.1:181503-322761 GCA_018398805.1 Hirundichthys speculiger
CGGGGAGTCGGAGGAGCCGCTGCGGGTTCTCTGGAGGGTCGAACCGGGGCGGTCCTCCTCGAGTCTGATCTGTAGGTTTGAACGGTGAGAGCCGCGGTGAGGGTGCGGAGTTGTTGCAGCACCTCTGCCTGCTGGCTGGCGAACGCCTCTGATTTGCAAGGGACTCCCTGAAATCTGGAGGGGCTGAAAACCGGCCTGGAGGTCTTGCACCGCCGCGGACGTCACCTGCAGCTGCTGATTGTTAGCTTTGTCAGCTGGATCTGCTGACAGAGTTATGCTTGCACCCGACTGGTGTGAACTGTGCTGGCTGGGGTCGTTGACATGCTGGCGAGTTTTTACTGTTAAGGTTTTAGATGACCCCAAAAGCACAACACAGAACCACGGAACAGTTTTTAAAGCCCGAGGGCAGAGTTTATTAAACAAGGCTCCAGAAAAGTGAGCAGCCTGCGAAGTCCAGTACTGGGTTCACGGAAGTCCTTTACACTGGAGCAGGGATACTCAGGTGAGCACGGCGAGTGGAGTCCACAGAGGAAACTAATCCTCTGAAGCTCCACGGCACTCAGGAAAAGTCACTGGAACAAAACTCACAAACAGTTCAGTGAGTGAATCCTTCAACAAGAAAATATTCCACAGGGAGGTAATCCAAACGTAAGGTAACTCCACCGGAAAATCTCCGCACGGGAGAAAAGGTAAATCCACACGGGAAAAGTAATCCTCACAGGAAAAACTCCACACAGGAAACGTGCCACGAGCGCCCACAGTACACAAGCCACACAAGCAGGTGACGGCAAGAACTCGCACAGAAGTGAGGAGTGCACGGGTATAAATCTCCTACCGGGATGAGTAGCGAGCTGCAGGTGTGTGATGAGCTGATCGCTGTCAGGTGTGAGCAGGAGCGCGCCCAGCCCGCTCCCGCCGCAGGGCGCGCAGCTCCCTGGCAGCGCGCTGAGAGGTGCTGGGTGTGTCGTCAAGGGGAGATGGAGACGGGAGTGACGGAGCGGCCGGCGGAGACCCAACAGAGCGGGCAGTAAGTAAGTACCATGGAGCCGAAAGCGGCCGCAACTTTTCAAAATTTGACGCAGGCAGCACTCGCTCCTCTCTATGTAATATGGTGAAGGCAACAAACACAAAATACAGTTTATCTAAAAGCTAATGAGTGCATAGTATCAACGCCCTCCACAGCAGCAGCTGCAGCTAACGTTAGCTTGTCTGCACCTAGCACATAAACAGTGTAACTTAAGACCTAAACGTTGCGCTAAATTAAATTAATTTTAAAATAAATACAGTCTATGTAGTATCTGTTTTATCATGGTCTATATGAATTGTTATGTGCTTTCAGGTTGCTGTTTTCTACTGTAGCCACTAGCCAGAGAGGTCCGTGAGGTGTGGTCTCCATCTTTAAGTGAGTATTCTACTTAATCTGTATAAATACAGTCTGTGTAGTATCTGTTTTATCATGGTCTATATAAATTGTTATGTGCTTTCAGGTTACTGTTTTCTACTGCAGCCAGATAGGTCCGTGAGGTGTCTCCTCTATTTTCCGGTATTCCACTTAAACTGGCTGGTCTAGGTACGTGTTCAAGGCTGTTTTTCAGTCCCAGTCTGTCCCTGCATACTATTATCTTCCTATCCTTACACAAACTGCTGACATAAACTGATAACATAAACTAGTGTGCAGCACTCTCACGTGGTCCTCTTAATTTGCCATGCTGTTACTGGATAGTGCTTTTTTTATCATTATTTTGTAGGTGAGATCACTTTCTGGATAGTTTAGTGAAGTTAGTCATACTGGTTTTTGTTTGTTCAGTTGGTTTGTGGCTAGAAGCGCTATTTTACTTTTAGTTGAGGATTTTTTTTCCTTTTGTTTTTGTGCATTTCCACATGAATGAGCAGTATCAGTTGTAAACTAACTTTAGCAGAGCAAGTTGCACTACATAGACAGACAGTTTTGAATCAATCAAGAACCAATAATGATAAATTATGAATATGGAAAGTGACGCTGACTTTGTGACCAACAATTTCTCTTTGGCTCTTTGGCTTTGGCCTTTTTGTTTCACGGGCCTGTATTAGTCAGTGCTTATAATGCAGTAGGCAATCAGTCCACTTGATACTCTCCTGCCAAAGCCATTTTTTATCATCATTGATGCTATTGAGTTTGCGATAAGACACACACACTACAAACTGGCATTAAAAGGGTTATAATAAATTCTGAATAATTGGGGTTTACGATCTGGACTGAAGTTGATTCAAAGATTTATGAAAAAAATTAGGAAAAAAATATGAACAAAATATTTTTATGCCGTTTTTGAAGAGAACACATTTGTCCCTCAATAGTAAGACTGAGTTTATTTTTTTTTAATTTGACACTGAAAAAAAAAAATAGAAATCCATCAAAATCAGTGTTGCTACTGATCATTGACATATCCTAGCCTGTAATAATCCCCCAAAGAAAAATCCACTTTGCATTTGAAATTTTGAAAATATTTTTTTGTGTGTTTTTTTTTAACAAAAATTTGCAATGCCATCATAAACACTGGCATTTAAAGGGTAAATAATTGAATATTTGGTAATTATGATTAGGACTGGAGCTGATTCAAAGATTTATGAAAAAAAAGTCGAAAGAATTATTAACGTATTATATTTTTATGGCGTTTTGGAAGACGACACTTTTGTCCCTTAACAGTAAGAACATATCACGTTTTAAAAGGTGATACAAGGGTTAATGTTATAAGTGTGTTTACCTGTTATTTCATGTCAAATAGATGATCACTTTACATTATTTTCCATTATGTCTGGCTTTGGTGTAACTGTTGCCTTCTCCTGGTTTAAAGGCTGTTGTACAGTAAAGAGATGCAATTTTCTGAACTTATGGAACTGTTGCAGCCATTCTATTTGTCTCTAGCCTGTGGTCATCACATCCAAATTACTAATGATTGTCTATCAAAAGTCATGTATGCAAATTTCTTATGAAACCATCAATAGTCATCCCTACAATGGCATGACAACATGGATATTGAGGTATTTGTGCATATGTTGATACTTGATCGTGAAATTCCATTGCTAATTTGACAACAAACAATATTGTAGACCCTGCCACTAGTATACTGTAAATTCAACAAAACACAGCACCATACTGTACTGTGTTATAGTACATATTATAACAGTAATAAACTGTAAATAAGTTTACAGTAAGCAAACTAGCAAAAATGGTAATTTACTGGCAACCCTGCTGCCAGTAATCAACTGTAAATCATGAAAATACAGCAGTGTACTGTAATTCAGTGGATGGAATGATTACAGTAACATACTGTAGAGTTGATTACAGTAGGAACACTGTAAAATTAACAGTAAAATGCTGGCAACCCTGCTGCCAGTAGTTTACTGTTTTTCTACATGACAATCATTTACAGTGTACATTGATCAAAATACTGATTGGAAAATGGAAAGACAAACTTTAATTTTATTCTAAAATAAAGCTATGGCTTACAACTCCGTTCTTCTGTGTTGATCCAGGTCGTGGCAAGTTATTCCAATTATTTCCATGGAATCCAGCCTGAAAGGGAAGTACTGTAGCTTGTAATTCCAATTTCATTCATTTGAAATGATTCGAGGACGGTTGAGGTGCAAGCAAATGGCCAATTCACTATCTTCCGAGGCTGCTGGCAGAGAGGGCAAGGCCTCTAGGAACTCTGATATCCGGCCCCTCCTCCTTGCTAGCAGTGAGCTAGGGTAAATCCGAAAAACTCCAGTTATATTCCTCAAGCGTTGGAAAAATGGTTAATCCGTTCTTGCGTCTTCTTTGGTCTTGAAGAATAAATCCTTCGGATATATTAAAAAAATAGAAATCAAATAAAATTGGAGCTTACTAAAGTTCTGACATTGCCTTTACTAGTAATGACCATCTCTTATTAAACAGTTGTGTTTTCAGCTGTAGTCTGGCTGTGATCTTTTCCATGGTGAACACATTCTTCACCCTGTCTCTCCAGTGTATTATACTTGGAGGCTGTGGTTTCAACCATGAAGCTGTTATTGTCTTTTTGCTATTAGTAGCAGGATTATCAGTAAACACTTTGAGTTCCTAACCTTCATGCTGTTAGGAATTATACTCAAAATATAAACTGTTGGTTCTAATGGTAAGTTAATACCAAAACTCTGTTTGGTCTCCTTTTGAACATTTTCCCAGAAATTATGTAACTTTGGGAAATCCCAAAATATGGCTGCATTTCAGTCCGGGAAATGACGGCTACCTGGCGCAGTGCAACATCTGCAGGAAGCGTGTTACTGCCAAAGGAGAGTGCACAACTAATATGGCAAAACACCTTCGCCTGCATGGCATCAGAGAATTAAACGAGTGTTTAATTCACTGCGTTGCTCCCCCGCTCGTAACCCTTCTCATATATATGTGTTCAGGCCTCTTCCACACCTAGCGAACGCGTGTTTTCCACAGCAGGCAACACTATCTGTGCTGAACGTTCACGTTTGAATTCTGAAAGAGCAGATATGGTCATCTTCCTAAACAAAAACTGTTGATTTCGTTTTTTTTTGGGGCACAATGCATTTTGGAGCCCAACTGCCAACTGTAAGTTGTTTAATATTTAGGCTGTAAGTGAATTCTGTGTGTGCATATGTGCATGCAAGCATGTGTAAGAAGATAAATGGCCTGTTGCCTGTGTAAATGTGTCACAGTTTTTTAAATAAAAAAATTCTACTGTTAGATAAGTCGCGATCTGTTGACCTACACATCAAAGAATCGGAATCAAGAATCGTTTTCAACAGGAATCGAAACATGCCGACACACAATTAAGACACAAAAACAGACAAAACAGCGCACCTAGGTCTCCATCTGTGGCACCATCTTGGGGAGATAGATAAAGTCTATGACAGCACAATTAGAGAAAGAGCTAACACGTTTAGGATGTTTGGAGGAGTTTCTAGAAGGAAGCTTCTTCTGTCCCGTTTTGTTGAATTTCTAAGCTCAGGTAGGGGATGAAAGGTTTCTATTGGATCAGGATTGTACCATTGCTGTTTGCAGATGATGTGATTCTGTCTGGAAAAAAAATTCTGTACTGCAACAAAACTTTGGTGTCATTCGTCCATGTTCCATCAGATCTGCTCCATGTGTTCACTGTCCTGCTGTTCTCTAGCTGGTTACTGCAGTGCGGCTCCATCTAGTGGCTCTGATGTGTAATGACAACAGAAAGTCCAGTCCTCCATTATAAAACTAATTCAGTTCTGTGGCCCGTTTTTTAATTTTGTATTTTTGATCCAAGTCTAAAATTGAAATATAAAAATTAAAACAGGCATTTTTTTTCTTTTGTTTTTGTGTTAGATTAAAAAATGAAAAACGTAATAAAATGTAACTATTTATTTATTTATTTATTTATTTATTTTGATTGACAGTTAAAAATGGAAAGAATGAGTGATACACAGATTGGTAAAGTTACAGAACTTTAACATGGGCATTTTCATTTTAAAGTTCACCCAGACGGAGGATTCAACAGAAACAAGGTTATTTGTAACAACTGACAAGTTGAACTCCCCGTTAAAAGTTTCTGCTGTTACCTCAAAAATTACCTCTTTTAATGTTCTGATTGTGCTGAGAAACAATCATTTTGTTGGATTTTGTTGGTAGACTTTTTTTATTTTTTGTAAAAACAGGATGACATTAATGCCCTGGCAGTGGCAATAAGCTTAATTTTATTTTATATTTTTTAAGATGAGATTTACATTAAATATGTGTTACTGACAAGTGCTGATGTCAAAAGTGTTATGTTATGGCACTTTAATCCACTTTAGGTCATATGGCAGCAGAACATTTTAATAAAAGTGCATTTTACACTACTTTTGAATTCATTATTTGATTTTGCATATGCAATACGATTAATCGTGATTAATCAGGGAAATAATGCGATTAATGGCCCTAATTTTATCACTATTTTGTTTTCAGGTACTGCTCATCTCTTATGATGAAATGCATCACCACACTGCTGCCTGCTCTGCAGGACCAGAGTTCGCTGCCTGCAGCTTCGGCCGGTTATGTACCAATTACATCTGAGCAACGGTGTCACAACTGGTGACCCTGAGTGATGTGAGTGGTTGTAACCATGCATATCTATGAGCTTAGGTGTGTGTAATCCCATCTCTGTGCGTTGGGTGTGTGCCCTGCCATGCGGCTCGCAGCATTGATGGTGATGTTTCGATCTCTGTCAGGTCTCATCGCTGCCCTCGGGGTGAGCAGATTCTGCTGGCTGATGCCTCAATCCATTTACATCCACAGAGAGAGCTGAGCAAGCAGATTCAGCCATGACCACGTTCACCCTTTTCCTCTCACGCCTGTCCACATATCAAGAAAAGACAGAACAGCCTGATACACTTCATGTTTGTTCTCGTCAGTGTTGAGTATGTAAAGAGCTCATTTAGTTATGAAGAGGGTCACTAATAAGAGTCCTAGGACAGTTAATAAAAACACATGAAGTGTATAAGCAAATTAAAAGATTACACCATATGATGACCACTTGACTTAATGGCACAAGAAGTCTTTAAATGTTTGTTGTTCTGTGTTCCAGCTGTGACCAGGTGTGGCGCTGAAGTAATGAGTCCGAGCACAGACCTTTACAACGCATGCAAAACAACTTCTCCCATTAGAACATATCAGAATTTATTACGCTGTCCTGGTAAAAAAAAAAAAAAACATTATTTCTATTATCAGAGACGCCGCAATGGCGTAGGCATACTATGCAACTGCCCAGGGCCCTGAGCTGAGGGCTATTTTGAGAATATGACTTCTAGAATAAAATATCGTCCGATATTCAAGCCAGTATAAGTCTTAAATTCTTTGAACCTTGAAAAGCTTAGAGGTGTTCTCTGTTGATGGACCTTTAGAGAGATCTGATGTTGATGAGCCTTCACGAATGTGGTCTGCTTTATGTATTTGCTTTATGCTGAAAATAAAGTCCAAATATGAAATAACAAGCGCGCTGTCATTACAAAATGCAATTAAATTATTATTAAAACTACCAGAACAATCAGCATTTATCTTCCACAGCACTGCAGCAGCCTGGCTGCAAGATCTGCCTTGTCTTGCAGTACATGAACCCTCTGCTGTTTGTACCTAACCTGACGTTGGAACTAAACCCACTGCTGTGAAGATACTGACTCACCTGAGGGATTTTCAGGTGTTCACCGTCAGAGGCTGCCGAGTGTTGGGCCACCGTGGATCACGGAGACCACATGGCTTTCCTGAGACAAAGGACAAAGGAAATCTTTTAACCCTGTAAGACCCACTGTTGCAGAATTACAACAATTTTTGTTATCCCCCAAAAAACCTTTTTTCCATTTTTCTTTTTTGGTTCAACCACATTAACATACTCATTTGGTCCTATTGTTCAGTCTCAGAATGCTATTGGGTCATACATTTGCATATAAGGCTCGTCCTCAGGTCCAGAAGTCACACCCTCCAGATTTTTATGAGAGCATCATCCCCTCGATTTACTGGATTGGATTTATCTGATTGAAGTAAGTAAAGTGCTTTAAATATTTTTTTATGTGTTTATTACAGTGTCTAGAATATGTCAATATGTAGTCATTGTGGAAAATGTGCCTTACATTTTATTTAGAGCTTGTTTTGTAATTGTTGCAATATTACAACATTGGTTGAATGTGGTAGTCAAAACAACCCTGTTCTGAGAGGGATGTCTTGAGAGGAACAATTTAAATTTTCCCAATATAACTTTAAACTACACATGATTTACAGCCTAGCCTTATATTTGATTACATATTATTGTATTAGAAACTAGTGTGCAAAGATATATTGCCATATCTAATCATTTTCATTTACTTATAATGATTTCTAACCACCCTGAACACTCAGTATTTTCTCCTTATCACAGAAAGCAGGACTTTCTAACAAAGAATTTCTGTTTGTGCATGTCTGCCCTTTGTCTTGGCTTTTGATAAGAAAATGTTCCTCTCAATTCTTAGTTAAACCAGTTGTGGAGGATGCTTGGGGGAGGGCAATTCTTTCCATTGTTCTGGAGCAGGTGTTGATGTTCAGGAATGTCAGGTGTTGTCGTAAGTTGGAGGCTACCTGCATATCTATCAGTATGATAATCAGAGTTTACAATTGGTCAGCTATACACTATTGTGTGACCAGTTAAATGTGTGAATAGATTACTTCAGTGCAATGTGTAATTACAGTGAAATACAAGTTCGCCCTGAAAACCCGGCGCTGGTACATGTAGAGTCATGGAAAAAATTATTAGACCATCCTTGTTTTCTTCAGTTTCTTGTTCATTTTAATGCCTGGTACAACTAAAGGTACATTTGTTTGGACAAACATAATGATAACCACAAAGATTGCTCATAAGAGTTTTATTTAAGAGCTGATATGTTACCATTTTCCATGGTTTTCTTGATTATAACCTAAATCACTTAAGTTTTTACATCAATAGCTATGGCGTTGTACTGCCAAAAACACTGCTTTTATGCATTCAGTGTTTTCTTTTCTGTCTGTTTTAGTCACATGATGACGTTTAGTGGTACCAGGTATTAAAATGAACAAGAAAGTGAAGAAAAAATGGTGGTCTAATAATTTTTTCCATGACTGTACATCTTCTGGCACACCATCACCCTTGCTGTGGTCAACGCCTGGCTCCTCTACAAGCGACATTGCCAAGTTCTCAAGATGCCAAAGAAGGAGATCCTGAACATGAGAAAGTTCCAGGCCCAACTAGCATCCTCTCTCATTCTGGTAAGAATCTATTTCTGCTATTTGCCATTTGCTATTTGCCATTTTTTGGCATATATATGAATTGATTATTAATATTAATATTGATTCTTCTCTTTTCCAGGTGGGCACAACACTTTGGACATTTCTCAATAAAAGTGAAGAGAGGACACTGCAGACATTGCAGTAAAGGGTATAGCAATACCCAATGTAGCAAATGTGATGTCCGCCTCTGTTTTTCAGAGGACAAGAACTGTTTCTGGGACTATCATTGTAAATAAATGTCAAAGTTCTTGCTATTGCAATACATGACTGTTCATAACAACATGACTGAGATTATTTTTCATGTTATACTGTTCTGTGACAAAAGTAAAACCCTGCAAATGAATCCTTAATTCTGTATTGTTGTTCAGACAATGAGTACAGATACAGCAGATTCTGCTCTCCATTGAGCCCAATGTTGCAATATTACAACATTTCCGTAAAAACTTACAAAAACATATTTTTTTGAAAAACACCTCATTTTCAGCCTCAAAGGCCTCCTACAACAACATCTTAATGGTTGAAAATTTTTTTTTAGTGTTTTTCTATATTTGGGTTTTACATGGTTAAAACTCAAATCCCCAGCATTCCTTGCAAGTTCACACCTAGGTGTTCACACCTAGGTGTGAACGTGATGTCACGGCCTCTCACTGCCCCTAACTGGCCGTGAGCCCCTGGTCTCAGTGGGGTTTCCCAAACGGAGGTGGATCGCAGCCTGGCCATTTAAAACTCAGGGAGCGCGATTCTAGCGCTCTCTTGCTTCCACCCTCTCTTGCTTCTCCAGCTCTTGCTTCTCCACCTTCTCTGGCTGCTTGACCCTCATCGGCTCTCCAGATCGGATCTAACCCACACGATCCAAAGCATCCTCTCCCTCGGGCCTCCCTCGGTCCATCACCGCTCCAGCCAGCAACCGTGAGGCCATCCAGCGGCGCACTAGGCAGCCACTGGCGAGGAAGACCGGTTTACGCGCTCCGTCCAGCCAGCACCATGAGCGACCTGCACACAGCGATGCGGCAGTGGCTCGGTGCCCCACGGAAGACGCCATCGGCTCCGCACGCGCCCTACAGGACCCGGTCCCGCTGGAGCTCCAACCTGTACCCCCCTGAAGCCGAAGGAGAGAGGGAACGCAGCAGAGCCGCTCCGTGACCATCCATGGAGCGTGATCCAACAGCGGCGAATCCGCACCCCCAAAGCACAACTACCTTACCGGGACACTACCACGCCATCCATCGCTTTCCAGAAGAGAAACAAGTAAGAGGCCTTTGGTGTCTGGGCAGAGCTTAGTTTAGTTGTTGCCAATCCAGTTTTCTTGTACTTTGTGTATGTTTAGAACCGGACCATCGGTCCGCCGTGGTTCAGACATTTTAACAGCAACAGCGAACAGCAACCCCGCCCGCCGTTCCTCGGTTCAGAACCAGAACAGCTCTGTGGAGTGATTCATACTGCTGCATCAGTGAGAGCGACGGGTCGCGGTTGCTAGTTGCAGAATTACTCATTTTACTCATCTGTGATTGAGCCCACCGGTCACCCGCCGGTGCGTGTTTACCCACGTGATCGCAGTGTTTCCTCGCCATCAGCTGGTCGCGCTGTGATCTCAGACAACAGTCGGGAGAGGAGTGCAGAGTTGCTCTGTGCTCCTCAGCCTGTGTGGAGATCCTCAGAGCGATCACCGCGGTGGCTAGGAATCACCTTTCGCCGTGGACTTTATTCTGCCTTTTCTCTTTCTCATTCTAACATCTTCTGACGAGTTGCATGTGGTCTCGTCCGCCATTTTGTGACGTCCTATCGCGTGAGTCGGCGGCCATTTTGTCGAGGGACGAGACCACGTGATCTCGGCGGCCATCTTAGACATCTCTCACACACACACACACAGACACACACACCTATAGTTCCCAGCACACATGTATATAAGTTTACACTGGTTTCCTTTGAATGCTTATGTTAGTTTTAGTCATCGTTTAGTTAGTAGATATCAGGATCGTGATTCAAGTGTTTGTTCATTCTGATACTTGTGTTAATGATATATTCTAATGAGAGAAGTTGTTTGTGGTTATTTTACACAGTTTTTTAACATTTGCTGGTTGCAGAGGTCTGTGCTCGGACTCACACCTTCTCTGTTGCTCTATAGCACCACACCTGGTCACAGGCTGGCACGCATAGAACAACAGACATTTTGAGACTGATTGTGCCATTTAGTCCCTTTGTCCTGATTTATCAGGTGGTGCCCCGTTTCATTTTATTAACTTTGTTAATACCCTTCTGGTTATTAGCAGCTGTCCATCAAGACAGTTGGTAATAACCCTTTTATGACTAAACGAGCACGTTATACACCTTATTGCACAACACGAGTCAACAAAGTGGCTAAATATGCTGGTATAAGTTATCGTCGGCCCCTTCCTTTGGTCGTCCTCCATCCCTCAATAGCAGTAGGTAGAAATGTGATAACTGTCATGTTTGAGCTGAGAAAAGAGGCGTTCCCACATGTTTTATGAACCCGACGCTGAAGAGAGAGGATCAGCATGAACTCTTAACATGTAAACAAACACTTGTTCTGGTAGGCGCTAGAAGTTGCGCCCATAATCCATGCAATACCTCATGGGGGCATTTTATAACAACAAAGTTGATCAATGTACTTTACAATTCATCAAAAATCAATAAAACAGTGTATAAAACCTAAAATCAGAAAACCATAAAAATAAAGAATTTAACAGTAAAATAGAAATTTACAGAAATTTCTATTTCTGTTAATAGCGTCATACTCCACTCAGAGTTGGAGGCCAAGGAGCAGAAACCAAGCGTGAACCAGCGTGAACCAGCGTGAACCAGCGTGAACCAGTGTGAACCAGCATGAACCAGCGTGAACAGGTAAAGGTGAGTTTTTCCAAAGCTTTAGGCTTAATTCTGATGATTGAACATCTAAACGATCGTATGGTTATTACCAACGTGTGCATGTGAAGGAAGTCAGACAGACAGGAAGGAGCCGATCCATTCAAAACTTTAAAGGTGGGGTAGGTGTTGTTTGAAAAAACGGTTCCAGCAATCCAACTCAAGTGAGATTTTGAAAATATACACTCCCTCCCTCCTCCCAAAGGCTCCGCCTCCTCCTCTTCAGCTCCCCCCTCGAAACCACGCCTTCACATGATTCACGACTACATGAACCACAGGGAGGGAGGGAGGGGTGGGAGGGAGTGCATTGATATTTGATGGACGTATTATGCAGCCAATCAAAATAGTGATGATCACTATTTTGATTGGTCAGTTTTTCTCTGATTATACCCTCTAGACTGGACCAAAACGTTTAGTTTTTTTTTGCAAACATTTTATTTCAGTGGGTGCAATGGGAATGAGAAAAGGTTTTCAGGGAATATTGTAAAAAGTGTTGCAAAAAAAGAACACCTACCCCACCTTTAAGTGGTTAGATATTGCCAACGTAACAACTTTTTTTTTCTTTCTTACTTATGTGGGAGTGTGAAGGGTGAATGTGTCCTTTAGCCCTCTCTGGCAGTAAATTCTAACGTCTTTACTAACATCTTAAATCCTGATTTTGTCAGAGAGGACTAAAAAACACCAGCAGTGAAACATTTAAAAACAAGACAGTTAAAGAGACACGACAACAAACTTAAAAGATAATATATGTAAGAAGCAGAAACTACTAACAAGAAAACTGGATGAACACCTTCTACCAAGCTATAGACCTGTATATGAAGAATTGATGTAAGCATCATTGATTGATTGTGTTGACAGTAGAGGGGGGTGTTGGGGGAGGGGTGTAAAGAATAAATGTGTCCATGCCCATATACACTCACGCATACGTACACATGCAAACAAACAGGGACACAGTTACACATACAGACATGTATAAACATTAACGGTGTGGACATTTTCTAATTTTATCATCTATATCTGAAACATGTAATATATATTATAAAAGATGGATAATTTTTATTCTTAGCAATTTTTATGTATGAATACAAATATGCCTAAACACAGAAGTTAAAAAGAAGAAGTTAAAGAAGTTAAAAGAAGTTAAAGAAGTTAAAAGAAAAGTATTTTTGAGCTGCAGTTAATGATAACCAGAATAAGAGAGATTATATCAATAATATCTATTATTACTACTATTGAAGGTGACCAAAGAAACTATCACCACTATAACCATCACCACCATCATTATCTTAGTTATCTTATCAAATCTTCCCACAGGTGAGAAAAGGCCAGCTAACTCCCACCCCCCAGGACCAGACTGGCCCTAGAGGAGCCTAAAGGTCCAGGGGCCAACACCCCCACTGACATGGGGGCCAAGTAATGTTCCCAGAAGGCCAGAACCACAACAAGGCCAGCCAACCCCCCAGCCCCCACACCCACCAGGCCCCAGCCCACAGCAGCAGCACCACAGAAAATGCACCCCTGTAGCCGTCACCCCATGCGGCCCAGGGACAGCAGAGCCCCCCCCCCCTTATCCCACCATCAGCAGGGGCGTGTCCAGCAGGACAGGTAGACTTCACCACCAGGACAGCAGATCCAAGCAGCCCCAACACTGCAGCCGAGACCAGAACAGTCAAGGAGACCAGGGAGGAGCCCCCCCCCCCCCCCCCCCCCCCCCACAGCCCATCACTCTGGGACAGCAAGACAATGCTTCATCAGGGAAATGCACATGTGGTTTGATAACAATCAAGACAGTAACCCACTGTTCAAATTTATACCCGTTCTTATCCCTCACCAGGATCAATACGTTTATATCAACGGATCCTCAGGCTGAAGGAGATCAAACTAAATTTAATTTAAACTAAGTTTGATCAAAAGTGTTATTTTGATTTTTTTATTGTGGCTGACAGTTTTTCCATAGCAATGAAGTTGATTAATGCATTTATCCAGACAGTAATATTAATTGGGTTTTTTGTTTTCCAATTTACAAGGATTGTTTTGTTTTTGTTTTGTTTTTTCTTTTGGCAATGATTAAGACGATAAAGAGAGTTTTCTTGGATTTATTGTCCAGGGTGGAGTTATCGTCCAGTAAACAGAGAGAAGCTCATACTGGGATGCTACAGTTTAGATAATATTGACCCAAAATGTTTTAACTGGTGTACATTCCCACATGGTATACAATGTGTCTCTAAAGCCCGTTTTAAACCTTTTTTTCTGCCCAGTAAAGTGCACTCTGTGGATAAATTTATATTGTAATAGTTGTAGATTTGCATTAGCAGCTGAATAAAATATATTTTAACAAATTTGGGGCCAGAATTCTTCATTGGTGGTGAGTTCTGAGTCCTGCTCCCATTTAATTGATGAAACTAAAATTGTACAGTCAATTGTTGAAATTAGTTTATAAATTTTAGACAAGATTTTTTGGGGTGTCAGAGTCATTTTCACTGAGGGCCACATCAGCATCATGGTGGCCCCTGAAGGGTCATGAATGGAACAAAATGCAATGTAAATCAAAATAAATTAAACTGCACCTTATCATATTGTTAAATAACTGTTTCTGTATTTATTATGTATTCAAGTTTCAAATATTTAACTCATTATTATATTAAACCTACTCTCACACTGGTGATGTTTACAGAGTCTGTTGCCATGGTAACGGAATCTATAAACATCACTCAGAGTTTCCATTAGCTTGGTTTCAGAAGCGGAAGCAATTCTTTGTTTTTTCTTCTCCTGTTCAGAGGTAAGACTTGGAGATGTTTCTGTACTGTCCCATCCATCCATCCATCCATCCATCCATCCATCCACCCATCCATCCATCCATCCATCCATCCATCCATCCATCCATCCATCCATCCATCCATCCATCCATCCATCCATCCATCCATCCATCCATCCATGTTTCTGTACTGTCCCTCAGTACCTCCATCCATCCATCCATCCATCCACCCATCCATCCATCCATCCATCCATCCATCCATCCATCCATCCATCCATCCATCCATCTATCCATCCATCATCCATCCATCCATCCATCCATGTTTCTGTACTGTCCCTCAGTACCTTCCATCCATCCATCCATCCATCCATCCATCCATGTTTCTGTACTGTCCCTCAGTCCATCCATCCATCCATCCATCCATCCATCCATCCATCCATCCATCCATCCATGTTTCTGTACTGTCCCTCAGTACCTTCCATCCATCCATCCATCCATCCATCCATCCATCCATCCATGTTTCTGTACTGTCCCTCAGTACCTTCCATCCATCCATCCATCCATCCATCCATCCATCCATGTTTCTGTACTGTCCCTCAGTACCTTCCATCCATCCATCCATCCATCCATCCATCCATGTTTCTGTACTGTTCCTCAGTACCATCCATCCACCCATCCATCCATCCATCCATCCATCCATCCATCCATCCATCCATGTTTCTGTACTGTCCCTCAGTACCATCCATCCATCCATCCATCCATCCATCCATCCATCCATGTTTCTGTACTGTCCCTCAGTACCATCCATCCATCCATCCATCCATGTTTCTGTACTGTCCCTCAGTACCATCCATCCATCCATCCATCCATCCATCCATCCATCCATCCATGTTTCTGTACTGTCCCTCAGTACTATCCATCCATCCATCCATCCATCCATCCATCCATCCATGTTTCTGTACTGTCCCTCAGTACCATCCATCCATCCATCCATCCATCCATCCATCCATCCATGTTTCTGTACTGTCCCTCAGTACCTTCCATCCATCCATCCATCCATCCATCCATCCATGTTTCTGTACTGTCCCTCAGTACCTTCCATCTATCCATCCATCCATCCATCCATCCATCCATGTTTCTGTACTGTCCCTCAGTACCTTCCATCCATCCATCCATCCATCCATCCATCCATCCATGTTTCTGTACTGTCCCTCAGTACCATCCATCCATCCATCCATCCATCCATCCATCCATCCATCCATCCATCCATGTTTCTGTACTGTCCCTCAGTACCATCCATCCATCCATCCATCCATCCATCCATCCATCCATGTTTCTGTACTGTCCCTCAGTACCTTCCATCCATCCATCCATCCATCCATCCATCCATCCATCCATCCATGTTTCTGTACTGTCCCTCAGTATCTTCCATCCATCCATCCATCCATCCATCCATCCATCCATCCATGTTTCTGTACTGTCCCTCAGTACCTTCCATCCATCCATCCATCCATCTATCCATCCATCCATGTTTCTGTACTGTCCCTCAGTATCTTCCATCCATCCATCCATCCATCCATCCATCCATCCACCCTTCCGTCCATCCATCCATCCATCCATCCATGTTTCTGTACTGTCCCTCAGTACCTACCATCCATCCATCCATCCATCCATCCATCCATCCATCCATCCATCCATCCATCCATGGGTGGCTGTAGCTCAGTTGGTAGAGCGGGTCGTCCAGTCACTCGGAGGTTGGCGGTTCGATCCCGGCTCCAACTGTCTACATGCCAAAATGTCCTTGGTCAAGACACTGAACCCTAACTTGGTCTGGCAGCGCCTTGCATGGCAGCAGCCGCCCACTGGTGTATAAATGTGTGTGTGAATGGGTGAATGTGAGGCTATTGTAAACGCTTTGGGGGCACCATGATGGTGTCTGGAAAGCGCTATATAAGTGCAGTCCATTTACCATCCATCATCGGAGGCTAAATTTAGCATACTTTGCTCCGTGTTTGTTTTGTCAAAATGCCGACGTACAAAAGACAGAAAGTTTTTTCACCTTGAGGTACAAACTTGTATTTGTTTTCCCGTCATTCATGAAACTGCCTTCCTTGTGCATCATTTTCTCTTTTCTTCAACATGTCGGGGTTAGTTTGTAAAGGTTTTTCTGAAGTCCATCACTTCTGAAAATCGTCTTAATGTCTTAATGGCTTTAATGCGGCGTAAGCTTATTTTAAGTCTTAAAATATTGGTTTAAAATTTAAGCCAGTAATGCACAAGCTCTCGAGGGCCACATAAAATGACGTGGCGGGCCACGTTTGGCCCGCGGGCCTTGTGTTTGACACATGTGTTCTATTAAATTCTAGGATCAATAGTGAAAGACTGAGGTTAAGTGTTTTATTCATTTTTTTGAAAGCATGTACTCTTCTCAATGCACCGGTAGCTGCGGGGGCCCCTCCCCCGTCCACAAGCCCCCAGGTCCACAGCAGATAATCGCTCTCAGCTGCAGTCACTGCAGATGTTCACGCCGCTGCATCCAGACTGTAAAGCACGGGTTTGTGCTTGAGTTTACAAGAAGCCTTAAAATGCTGAATATAACAGCTATGGCTGCACTCAGAGTTTACACTCATCTGTCAATGTAGAAGATAGATGAGAAATTCACAGATTAATATAGATAAAAATACACATTTTTGTTGTTTAGGTGCACACAGGTCTATTGATTCATTCGTCAACCAAAATTTATTTGGATTGAAAAACAAACTTGACTTGTGTCAAATCAATCGCGATTAATGGAAAAAATATCCCAACACTAATATATTTTATACTTATGACAAAACAGGCAACTCCAGAATATATATATATATATATATATATATATATATATATATATATATATATATATATATATATATATTATATATATATGTTATTATATATATAATATAATATGACATATATAATATAATATAACACATGCAGGGTCTATCTCATCTATGACGGAGGATGTCAGGGGTTTATCAGGGCCAGGATGTTCATCAGAGCGTTAACTCTGATGCTGTTATCACAAAAAAAAAACTAAAATATTTGAGCTGCCAGACATTAAAGAGACAACAAGGACTTTTATATTTATCAGACGAGCCGTCGTGACAAAATCCTTCTTATCTACAGATTTACTGCAGTCCAACAGGGACTGAATGGAAATGTAGTTCGACCGGATAATATTTACATCGATTCACAGCACGAGTCACCTCAAAGACACTTTACCCAAAAAGAAGAACAGAGTCAGCGCACTTCAATCTGAATCCAACTGATTTTCAGTTACACCCAATTTGTTATCCATTTATGATCTAATGAACTGGAACTGGATTACAGGCTGTTGGGAAAACTGTTTAACAGCACATGGGTAACACTGTCATTCCTCTAAGACAGAAGTTAACAGCTTTTGACATGAGGAAAACAACACTGCATGCGAGAATATTTTGTAATTAAGACAATACATGAAACTCGCAGCATTCTTAGACAACAGCTGGAAGTGTCCTTCAGCTCAGACAGATAACAGCTCCGTCTCTCTGGCGTTCCTGAAACGTCACCCAGCATCTAAAGAAGCTCCACGTGTGATCCACACAGGTGCTGTTTTCTGGCTGTTGCTTCCTTAACCGTTTAAACAAACCATATTTTGCCATTTTTAGCAAATGAATATAAGTGTCACGAGAACCCATTCATCAGACTGTCATCCCACTTCAGTCCCACACCAGCTCCGTTTCAGCCGATCGTCCTGTCGTCGTGAATCAACAGTGTGTCGCCCGACGTGTTAAAAGTCACAGTCACAAAACGGCTAAAACAAACTAACAGATGGGAGCACTTGTAGACCAGAAGCTGCAATATTTGGGAAGATCAAACGGTTGTTTGTCAGTGGAGTTTTGCTGCCATCCTCCTCCACAGCAGTGCATTTACACAGACTGGGAGGTGAGGAAAGCTTCCCCTGTGGTCACAGTGACACACTGGTGGCAGGTGAGTAGATCACACTGAAGGAAGTCGTACGGTCATTTTATCATCCCCACAGTGTCAGTGTCGGGATGTTTGTGATGAGCAGAGAGTCCTACACATAGGGAACATCCGTGTGTTAAAGAGGAAGGTGAGCTGAAGCCTGTTGGGATGACATTAGGTTTTACAAATACAGTATTGGTACAAAGCTGAAGAAAAGGTCTGAGCTCATAGAGGTTGTGGTGAAAAGTTGAGGGTCCGTCAAGGTCAGCGGGCTTCTAGAAAATGTTAACAGTAACACATCATATGGGACATTCAATTCAATTCAATTCACTTTTATTTGTATAGCATATGTTACAATGTCAGTAGTCTCTAGGCGCTTTACAGAGATCCAGATCATGACCCCCGAGTAAATATCATTAACTAAAATTATAATATTGAATCCTAAACAACGATAATGGCAGGTAAAAAACTCCTAGAGGGAGAAAAAAAAACCTTTAAGCCAAACAGTGGCAAGAAAAAACTCCTTGCCACTGAAATCAGCAGTAGTTGAGGAGGTGCATTCAGGAGCAGCTTTTTTTTTTTTTTTTTTAATGTACATGTTTGTTTGAAATAAAATTCAATTCAATTCAATTCAATTCAATTCAATTCAATTCAATTCAAAGTCATGGTGTCATGATGTGACGGCGTCATGGCACCATCAGTCCTCATTTTAGATGTTGTTTTGGTAGCGACTGCTAAGCTTCTGCCTGGACTCTGCCAAGGAGCTACTGCACTCATTCAGTCGTGCCTAGCTGCTATCTGGCTAGACAGGTTAGAAGCCACCAGCCGTCCAGCCACCAGCTAGCATCAGCTGCTTTGGCTGAGGCCAAAACACTGCCAAAACACTGCCAAAATGCTGCCAAAGCGGTGCCAAGACACGCCTTCCTTTGTCTCTTATCAGTGCACCACGATACATCACCTCCAGTACAGCGGGAAGTAGGGGTGCTGGGGGTGCTGAAACACCTCAAAATGCAAAAAAAAAAAAAAAAAAAAAAAAAAAAAAGAAACATTGGAAAAAAGAGGGAAAAAAATGTGGGAGGAAAAAATAAAATGTTTAAAATCTACTATAAATTCTAGTGGTCTGGTTTAATGTTTATTCAAGTATTATTCAGTGGCGGGCCGTGCATTTGGTACCTGGACCTTCAGTGCAGGTTTAACTTCTTAATCCACCATGACGACGTTATAATTATACAACCCCCCAATACAAAAAACACAATATAAAATAAGAGGGCACCGCGGAATTTGGGGATTATGCATCACTGTTTATTCATCAATTAGCCTACTAATGATTGATTATGAAGAGCATATGTATTGAGAGTGAATACCATTGTTATGAAAACAAGGAACCCAGCTGAGACAACTCCAAGTCTCGTAAAAGCAGGCGGTAAGACACTTTTCCTGTCAAAGGCTGCTGTCGTGCATTGCGCCTTTACGCCAGATGTTCAGCACCACAGTTCCATGGACAGCTCAGCTGTGCCAAACTAATGTCCGATGAGTACCATGGACAGTTCCACTGACTCTGTAGAAAATTGTTTGTTCCTGTTTCATTACATCTGTTTTTGTTAAGGTTTTTGCAGGCTTTGTGGTCGGTTCATTGATAATAATCATCCGGTTATTCAGTCGTGAATTTAAAGTTAATTTCGGAATTTTCAATTCAATTCAATTCAATTCAATTCAATTCAATTCAATTCAATTCAATTCAATTCAATTCAATTCAATTCAATTCAATTTTATTTGTAGGGATTCCTGTCAGCACCCTCACTGCTGCATTCTGGATCAGTTGGTGGCTATTTATTGAGAACTTATGTGATGTCTTGTGTCGTGTTGCAAAATTTTGCTTCTGATAACATGAAATCCATGTGGCTTCTATTTTTGAGGACACTGAAATTACTGCAGGCTCTATGGCCAGTTCATTGTTCGTAGCTAAATCAGTGGTGAATGTAAAGTCCATTTCATGTTTTCTTTGAGAACTGATCTACTGTCAGTCATGTCGTGTTGATAGATTTTGCCGTTGTTTCTAATACGCTGTGTAACGTATATGTGGCATCTATTATTGTTAAAGTTGTGTCGTTGAATTTTTGCAGTCCATGTAGCTAGTATATTGTTATTAAATAAGTGGTGAGTTTATAGTTGACTTCGGTTTCTATATAGTATATAACCTGAATAAAAACACACACACACACATCATGTCAAATTTGACAAGGCTGGAGTCATGTATTTGTCATAAATTTGACATGTAAACATGTCAACTTTATTCATGGGACTTTGTAAACTTCTTGCTTGTCTTGTCCCCTGATGGTATTGTAGTCTGGTTATTTGCAAGCATTAACCAGCTGGCCTGATTTTTACCTCCCCATATCTGATACAGTTAAAACTGGTGATTGATGAGCAACACACACTAAATTACATTAAACTAGTATTCGGAGAATACTAATTAACAAATAGAGGCCATCTGAGTACCAAGGATCATGACATGTTAGGGGGGAGCACTCACACTCATTCAGTTATTCCAGACGAAGTAGACAGGATGACCACTCGTGTATCCATCAGTGCACGTCACGTCAGTCATGAAGGGATTGATGTGTAGCTTCTTTGCTTTGGAGCTATGTGACTTACAGTCAGCAGCATCACAGTTGTGCACCGTGGTTGATCAAAGCTAGAAAATCACATAAAACGATCAGTATCGCTTGTCTTTCCTAGTTGCTTTCTTTACAGGAAGTGGTCATGTCTGCATAAAGACTCAAAACCAATCAGTACTGACACCTACAGGATAAAAACAGCACCATCCTGCAGGACTCAGGTAACCTCGGTTTGGTGCACGGACTCTTTGAAGATAACAGAGCTACATTTAAGGTGGGTGGTAAAAATTGGCAGAAAAAGTTTATGTTGCTCAGATTGCATATCAAAGATTTTTTTTTAACCCACTGTACGTGAAATCCTTCATCCAAGCTGCAATACAACTGATTGGACTCTTACAACTGTTTTTACGAAGATGTCACAGAGTTACACAGTCAGCCAATCACAGACGGAGTAGGGCGGGGCTTGTCGTGGTCATAGAAGGATTCGTAAATTTGCTTTTAGGCCACAGCAGAACCGGTCACAATAAGTCTATTAGTATAGTTTACACATCTGGCATTTTTACACGTGCACACAGTCTGTGCACGTAGAAATACTCAAGAGCCAAGCATGTGAAAGAGCAAAAATGTATATAAATACTATAAATATTTAAAAATTTAGGTGGGGAAAATGTTATAAAAAAGGAAAGGATAAAGATAAATAGATAATAGAGCTATAGATATAAATGACTCTTTTGAAGGTTGATTCTACACATGGATGATGAGTTTTGGACTTGAAACGTTAGCATTTAGCGTGACGTTTAACTGAGAGGAATATTACACATGAAAGTATAATATTGCATTGAAAACTGAAGAAAGAGGCAGGTGGAGTTTTGTAGTGAGTTCTTAGTAGGTTTTTGTCCTGAGTCTGTTAAATCAAACCCTCGTTCAGACTGTGACTCGACTGTCTGCTCTGCTGTCTTAGGTTGAGTCCTGAGTCCTTGGTGGAAACAGAGCTGGATGGTGTGTCTGATGATTTCCAAAGGTCCTTTTGTGTCCAGAGATGGAAGATCAGTCCTCTCTGGAGAGCCTTTCTCAATAAGTTATATTGTCTTTAAAATAAGAACGATGATGTTCTCTTAAGTTTTTATTCGCAGGTCAGATCAGACGTAGCAAAAGTGATGACAGCTGTTGATACAATAGACTGCAGTGGGTCCTGATTTAAGGCTGGACCCTAAGAGCAGCAGAGCAGGAGGCAGGAGACTCCAAAAAAACACCTTATTTCTTGCAAAAACCAGAACAAACCTGCAGGAATCCAGGTGGACAACAGGAGACAACAGAACATGGAACAAAGCGGAAGGAAGGCTAGCCACGAAACACCGGGGCGCTGGCCGGGGCCTGCTAGCCGAGAGACGCCGGAGACGCAGGAGCTAACGATGGCAGCTTGTATGGATAAAGAGGTCAGTAGAGACAGAGTCCTGCAACAAGCCTACAAAAGGATTGCTGACCTCCAAGAGGACATCAGACGGCTGTCGGAAGAGCTGAAAAAGAAAGACTCCCTGCTCTCCAGCTATATGGAGGTGGCGATCGGTCAGGCCTCCAGGTTGGCGTCACTAGGGGCCCTCCAAGACACTGTCCCGTGGGAACCCTCCACCTGTCCACAGCCCTCCTGCTCCACACCAAAGGAGAAGCTGTGGACTGATGTGGTGTCCGGCCGTCGAAAAAGGGACTCAGAAGGCGCTCCTCGCCTGAGTCTCTTGAACTGCTACGGTGCTCTGTCGGCTGAAACCCCGGTCCTCCCAGGTGACATCCCTCCAGCAGCGGCTGCTCCTCCTCAGCAGGCTCCGCATCCAACACCGCTGGCCGACACCGCGCCTTCCTCCGCGCCTTCCTCCGCGCCTTCCTCCTCATCACCAGCGGCTCCTTCTCGGCAGGCTCCGGACCCAACGCCTCTGTCTGCTGACACCGCGCCTTCCTCCACACCACCGGCCGGTGGCGCCCGGGCGGCGGGGCCCTCCATCGCCGACCTCCAGGGGCCTTCTTCCCGGTCTGTGAGCTCATCTACCAGGCGGAAGATGCTGAGGGATGCCGTGCGGCGACGCTCTAGCCACCCGCAGCCGGGGGTTTCCTCCTCCGGGTCTCTGCGGCCACCACCAACCCAGTCTCCGCCGCCACCACCAGCCCAGACGCACGGTGAGGACCACCCGCCGCCCAACAACGGGTCCCCTCAGCAACAGCCCTCGTCCCCCACTCCTCTCTTCCCTCTGACCACCCTGGTAGTGGGAGATTCGATTACGAGGAATATTCGTTTTTTAACTGGAATTACTCGCTGCTTCCCTGGAGCCACTGTCCCGGTCATTCTAAGCAAACTCCCAGATCTCCTCCCCACATTGCCAACCTCCATAACCCGGATCGTACTCCATGTTGGATCTAATGACACTTCCAAACAACAGTCAGAGCGTACTAAAAAGGATTTTAAAGACCTTTTTAGCTTCTTAGCAGCCACGGGTAAGTCCATTTTTATCAGCGGCCCACTTCCCATTCACACATCAGGTCGTTTTAGCAGGCTTCTCGCACTTAACACCTGGCTACAATCCACCTGCAGAGCTCTTGACTTTGGTTTTATTGACAATTTTAACCTGTTCTGGAACCGACCCTTCTTTTTTAAACCAGACGGTGTCCACCCCAGCAAAATAGGCAGCCAGGCTCTATCCACCAACATTCACTACACCATAACCAATCAGTGACTCTTTTCTTGCCACCCCCCCTCACCGGAGCCTATTTCCCCAATACTCACATCACAAACCACATACAGCACATTGTCCCCCCCAACTGCCCCCTATAGTTCCCAGCTGTCACTGCTACCACCACAGGACATCTTCCACATACAGACCATAGCCCCCACCATCAGACACAAAAGACCACAAAGAAATACAAGAAACCCCAATAATTTACGGACTATCACACACCAAACGCCATTTTTTTTCTTACAATGATGAGCGCACAAGCCTTAAATTTGCTTTTATTGAATGTGCGCTCTGTTTTAAATAAAACTTTTATTATTAATGATCTGATTTTGGACGAAGAATTAGACAGTCTTCTTTTAACAGAGACATGGCTTGGCACTGACGCACCTGTTGTTCTCACCGAGGCCTGCCCGCAAAATTTTAATTTCCTATTTTCTATCAGGAGTCAGAAGAAAGGTGGAGGAACAGCCTCAATAACAAAAAACACACTGCACTCAAACGAAGTTATTTTTTAACAGCTACGCATCATTTGAGCACCATGCCTTTGTTTTTAGCAGCCCTCCTATTTTATGTGTCACAGTCTACAGACCACCCCGTCATTCAACCACTTTTATCAGTGAATTTTCAGAGTTTTTAACTACCATACACACCACTTACAATAGGATTTTAATAACTGGTGATTTTAACTTGCACATAGATAACACCTCTGATGTTATATCAAGAGACTTTTTAAACCTTTTAAGCTGCATGGATTTTAACCAACATGTCACACAGCCAACTCACAACAGAGGACACACCCTCGATCTGGTTATAACCTACGGCCTGACCGCGGGTGTGTCCTCTGTTGTTGACCTGGCTGTGTCTGACCACTATTGTGTCTATTTTAATATCACCAGTTTTAACCATCAGAAGGCCCCGGTGAGAACAGTGAGGAAACGCTATCTAACTTCTGAAGTGGCTGCAAATTTTATTGATATTTTACAGAGCACTCCTGCGGTAGTTTTACCTGCACCCTGTGATTTTATTGTAGAATATTTTAATGACACATTAAAGACGACACTGGAGTCAGTGGCTCCACTGGTGACTAAATTAGCTAAAATAAAACCTACACCCCAGTGGAGAAATAATGAGGAAATCATAAAAATGAAAAGACAATGCAGGAGTGCAGAAAGGAGGTGGAGGAAAACAAAACTAACCGTTCACCATGATATAATGTGTGAACAACGGAAAACCTATCAACAAGCAGTCAAACAGGCAAGAATAACTCATTTTTCTAATCTCATCACCGACCATAAAGACAACCCCAAATTCCTCTTCTCCACCATTGACCTTTTAACAAACAAATCACTCAATAAACCCTCTAGGACACCAACTGATGTCCTCTGTGAGGACTTTGCAGACCACTTCAGAAATAAAATCGATGATATTAGAGCCAATCTTTTATCTTCTTTAAATGTTCATCTTAGTACACCTGATCAGTTGTTTTTACCCGAGGAAACACTGGAGAGTTTTGCCCTGGCTGATGCAAGGACACTTGGTCAAGTTTTCTTCCAAGTAAACCCAACTACCTGCCTTTTAGATCCAATTCCCACATCTCTTTTAAAATCATTTTATGGATTCTTTGAGGAACAGATTTTAACCATTATGAATTACTCGCTTCAGACGGGTGTCTTCCCCACTGCCTTCAAAACGGCAGTGGTGAAGCCCCTTCTGAAGAAGAGTAATCTAGATCCCAATGTTTTTAACAATTACCGACCTGTATCCAACTTACCATTTTTAAGTAAAGTTTTAGAAAAATTGGTTTTTAACCAACTAAATTATTTTTTAACACAAAAATGTATTTTAGAGAAATATCAATCTGGTTTTAGGATGAACCACAGCACAGAGACAGCCCTTTTAAAGATTTTAATGATATCAGGTGTAACGCGGACTCACAGAAACTGACAGTCCTGGTGCTACTGGATCTAAGCGCCGCCTTTGATACAGTAGATCACCACATTTTGTTAAACAGACTCAGACACCTTGTGGGCCTCTCTGGTACTGCTTTTAACTGGTTCAGTTCCTATCTCTTAGATAGACGTTTCTTTGTAAGTATGGATACATGTTCCTCCAGAACCCATGAAGTGAAGTGTGGGGTACCCCAAGGGTCAATTTTAGGCCCATTACTTTTTAATCTTTACATGCTTCCCCTTGGGGACGTCATCAGGAGACACGGCATTAGCTTCCATAGTTACGCTGATGATACACAGCTTTATATTGCCGTGTCTCCTGAGGACACAGGGCCAATGGATACCCTCTTAAACTGCATTTTAGACATCAAGTCATGGATGGCAGAGAATTTCCTACAGCTCAACCAGGACAAAACAGAAGTTTTAATTATTGGTCCTGAAGGCAAGAGAGAGAAACTTTTACCAAAATTACAGGATTTTAAACCCTCAGAATATATTAAGAACCTGGGTGTCATCTTTGACTCTGAGCTTAATTTTATTCCACATATTAAGAATGTAACAAAGATAGGTTTTAACCATCTTAAGAACATAGCCAGAGTCCGCCCGTTTCTCTCTCAGGCTAACACTGAGGTGCTGATGCATGCTTTTATCTCATGTCGTTTGGATTATTGTAATGCCCTGCTCTCTGGTCTGCCCAAAAAGACAATCGCTAATTTACAATTGCTCCAGAACTCAGCCGCACGTGTGCTGACAAAGACCAGAGGGCGGGGAACACATTACATACACCAGTTTTAAAATCATTGCACTGGCTCCCTGTGTGTTTCAGGATCGATTTTAAGGTTCTTTTATTGGTTTTTAAATGTATTAATGGTCTTGGGCCATCTTATTTATCTGACCTGCTTTTATCATATCAACCCTCGCGGACCCTGAGGTCCTCTGGCACCGGTCTTTTAACAATTCCAAAAATTAGAACAAAAACCCACGGGGAGGCTGCTTTCAGCCATTATGGCCCACAGCTGTGGAACAGCCTGCCACAGAACATCAGGGCCGCAGAGACTGTTGATATTTTTAAAAGGAGGCTCAAGACTCACTTATTTAATCTAGCTTTTGTATGATTTTATCTCCTTCATTTATCTATTATTTGATATTTTATTTATATTTATTTTTACCTAGTCTCTTAGTAATATATTTTAACATGGTCTGTTTTCTCGATTTATTATTATTCTTATACCTTACACTCTTACATCTTTTATAGTACATTTTTCTGGTCATTGGTTTTTTAACTTGTGTTTAGCTATTTATTTATCTCATTTATTTACCTAGTCTCTTAAATAATAAATTCTTATTTTGTTTGTTTTTCTGATTTTCTTGGTTCTCGGTTTTTAACTCCAGTGTTTCCTCATGGGGGCCCTCCATGCTGGGAGGTGTACATGATCTGCCGTGGGGCCGTCGTCTCGGGGATCGTTCAGGCCCGGGGGATGGGGGGGGACCTGCACCATGTGGGGGCTTCCCCCTATCAGTACGGGTCGGGGTGGTCTCTGGCGGCGTCATTTGCAGCCAAGGGCGGTGCTACTCCCGGTATGGACGGCTCCCAAAAGATGGTGTTTCCTCAGTAGGTCCCTCAGTGTTCAGCCATGCTTTAGACACAGTTTGTTCTGGTCATGTCGCTCTTTTTTGGGGTTGGGTGAGGGGTGGTGGGTGGGTGCTTAGCTCAGTGGGTGGGTCGGTGGGTGGATGTATGTTTGAATGTGTGTCCGTGTATATACTGTGTGTGGGCATTTGTATATGGGTTTGGGGGTGTTTCTGTGTTTTTAATCTTCTTGTTGTTGTTGTTCAGCACTTTGCGTTGCAACATAATTTGTATGAAAAGTGCTATATAAATAAAGTTTGATTTGATTTGATTTGAAGGAAGTCAATCATAATACAACAGGGGGGAAACAGACCTTCAAAGTCAAGCAGGAAACAAACAAACCAAGAAGAGCCTGAAAAAGTTCAAAACCAAACCCAAGACCACACAACTGAATCCCAAACCACGACACGATGCAGCCGTCACTGATAAAACGACGCTCATACTTCTGCATAAATAGGTGGTTGAATATGATTTTAACTAGAGATGTAGAAAAAGCTATTTTTGAAGCAGATGGTGACTATGTTTGTCGTTGTTGTAAAGCTGGAGGTCAGTGGAGCCTGCCCCTAGTGGTCATTTGATAAACTGCTCTTCTTTGAATTGGATCACCCTTGGTTGTCACCTCCTAATGCAGTTGTGCTCAAACGTCTTCTGCCACCTGTACACAGATGTTGCTCTTCGTTAGAACAATCTGAACCCAGACAGATGTGCCCGTTGAGCAACAAGCCTTTCAGTCATCTCGGTTACCATGGTGATGGGATTCTTCTGGCAGTTAGGCTCCGGAACAATTATCTTTTCTACAAACCAAATTATAATATTTTGTGGGCCTGAATTTAATCAAGCAGCAAAAACAAAAAGAAAGGAAAGGGATCTAAATAATGGCTCCAACGGGGCAAAACGCCCACGTCTCTATCGAGGGACGCAAAGCTCATCTTAGCTCAACATCTAAACACGCTGAATAAACCCTTCAGTGTGGGTGGGCGATCAGATTTAACTGAATACATTGAGTAAAAAAAACCCATTTCCCTGTTCCGCTGGGAAAAGTTTATATCTGGCTCAGAATGTGATAATGGGTTTAAAAGGTTTATGCAGCATGAAATAATCTACAACCACCAGTAACATAACGGGCCCAGAGTCAATGATGCAGAAACTCCACAGAAACCATCAAGTGTTTACTGGTCCAGAAGATGTTTACATCATCATTATATTGGTGTAAACTGTTGGAATACCTGCAATGAGGATGTTTAAATTACTGTCCATTGGTACAGTCGTGATGGTGTACTAACAACAGGAAAGTCATTTTCAGAAATGGTCTGATGTGTCAGGGAGGAGAAGAGCTACACTGAGCTTCACTTGGACCTGGGAAGTACCACGGTGATGCTGCCGAGTGGAAATCACATAGATCCGAAGCAAAGAATCTACACATCTATCCCTTCGAGGATGACAGCATGTTGGTGAAGTGGCTAAAAGAGAAGGTGAAAGGTGCTGAGAGGAAGGACGAATCAGGAAATTCCAGGCGATGTTCCCATCACTCCATCCAGGAGCAGACCAGCACTGACGGCTACGGGACTACTGGATTGTTCCAGCACAACTCTGCTCGTCCTTGTTTCAGCTCCGTCAGCGCTCAGTTCGGATGTCGTTTCAGTTGCGACCTTTGAAATGAGGATGACAAGACGGTCTCCATGGAAACGAATGTTAACGATCATCGTGTCCAGCTTCTCAGCGCTGCTGGTACCAGATCACCTTAGAAAGCCCACGGGTTACGTTGCTGAGGGTTTGTCCAGTCTTTACGCAGTTTATGGTATAGAAACTAGGGATGTAACAATATGGAAAAATATCTCGATTATCGTGACCAAATTATCACGGTTTACGATATTATCTCGGTATATTTAATTGCTGTTTACAAATGTTCAAAAAAAAGACATACATTTAAATAATTTCACTAAATCTTGTGATTTTCTTGTCATACTAAAACATCAGAAGCCAAAATCTTATCAAAATGAAACTTTCACATTAAAAGGGCAAACAACTGGCACAGAAAGAGGTTTTATTTTAAATGAACAAAATAAATAACCGGAACGAAGATGATGTGTCTGGTGCAATTTTAAATAAAACTTTAACAACCATAGTAGGTCAAAATATGCAAACAGTTATCAGGAACAAAGATTATAGTGAAGTTCAAATGAAATAAACTTTGGACTTTAAGCTGAACCTTAAATACGTATAAATGTGTAAATAAAGAAACAGTTGTTTAGGAGCCAAATATGTTGTTCTGAATTGTAGTTCACTCTGTGTGTCTGTGGGTGTCGCTGTGTTGTTACCTGAGGGTCAGGTATAAAGGTAGCTGCCTGTTATTGGTTAGCTGTTGGACCCGGAAGGGCAAAAGGTTTTTGACCGCTGTGGCGCTAACTGCCGGCGTTATGGTTGTCGGATCAGTTAATGGAATAAATTAATATTTTAACTGCATCAGAAGAACATCGTTCTGGTCATTTTTAGATCAACACGCAACAGTAACATTTACGAAATGCGAGTTAGCGAAGCGTGTCGACCAGGTTACTCTTGGTCAAACATCTCAGTAGCTTGTAGCATTAGCCTTAGCTCCTTCAAGTTGCTTCTACAAATTACAGTAAAATGTAAACAGGTGCTCTGCAGACAGATAACTGTCCTCCACCAGTTGTCCCTCTGCATTCTTAAAAAAACAAACAAACAAAAAAAAACAAAATATGCCCAGAGCTCTGATTTCGTCCTTGTAGTGGGTTGGTAAATGTCCTGCGTGCTAACACCACTTTCCGCCATGTTCACGTCACGATGTCGATGTTACGAGCTACATATTCACGCAAGACACAGTCGCTCGTCGCTCGCAGACTTGGATCAGGCTGATATTACACATCCTGGTAATCGACCGCGACAATGAGACGAAGTCAAACATAAACGGTAATCGTTAGCACGTTAAATTTTACAGCGCTTTACCGTAATACCGGTAACCGTTCCATCCCTAATAGAAATATGTAAAGACAACCGAGGTGGTTTTTTTAGTTTGGCTGTCCTGCTACAGCGAGCAGAGGCCCATCAATCTCCACGGCCCAAACACATGAAGAACGTGGGACCTCTGTGATTTACGCTGCTATCTGTGGGGGGGGGGGGGGGGGGGGGGGGGGGGGGTCATGTCTCAGCGAGTGCCAGGGACAGCTAAATGAAGTCCAGGCTGGATTTAAGGCATTCACAAAAAAGCTGCTCTTACCGGGTGACGTGTGCTTCACATGTCAGGCATTCTGCGTGAGCCGTTAAATCTGGTACGACAGCAGCTCGTCCGTTCTGACAAATGGACAACAAGAAGTCTTTTTAATGAGAGGGGGTTGTTCCAGTCATAAAAATGTATCTGAAAGTTCCCTTGATCTTAATCTTCGCCATAACTGCCAGCAGTGTGAAGAACCGGTTGTTTTAGATGCGTCTGGTACCATGAACACCTCAGCAGCAGATCTCTTCAGAGGGGAGGTGGGTTTTCAATCACCCCCACCACCTCCCTGAATCTTTGCATCATCATTTCATCATTTCTTCTAAGATCCCACAAGAGATATTTGTATTTGATCTTAAAAGTGCGGAGGATATGTTCTGCCTTTTCACCAGCTCACTGCAGGACGTGGAAGGATTTTCTGCATGTTGCACATTTGCTTATGTGAAGCACTTTTTCTCCACCTGGATGGAAACTGTCAGGGCAGAAAAAAGAGAATTACGAAGCTCTTAAGAAAAGAGGAAAGAAAGAAAACCGATAGACTTGATGGAATAGGTAAAAAAAAAACCCAACCTGGTTGTCGAGTTTCTTTGAAGTTCAGGATGGATGGGAGGAAGGAGTAGCTCATTAGGGCGTCTTTTCTCTCCAGAGGAGCCAGCTGGACTCACACCAGGTTGCTTTAGTCCATTTGTTCTAAATGTGTTGACTTACTGAGACGCTTTATGGTACAAAATCATTTTTTAAAAGGGCCAAAACAAGCCACCACAGCAAACACATTATTGGTTTTCAGATTGAGAGTCATTGACGACACTCAGGCATCCTCCTCACTGTCACCGACCAGTGTGAACACAAGAAAACAACTGTCTCTCTGAATGAGTTCTTGGACAGATTAGCCTCATTTCCTTTGGATGCTCCAGACTTTTCCTTTGCTAAAGTTGAGAAGAAAAGAAGCTTTTGAGCTCTTTTCCTTAGCGTTTAGAGGAATTGACCGGACCCTTTCACGACTGTCTGTCTGGACAGCTCTGGGTTATTTTACTCAGTTTCTAAGGAAAATAAAGTCTAGTGGACTGCATGCCCCTATGATTTAAAGCTGCAATGAAGACAAAGCACAGTAGCTAAGACATCTGTTAGCCTGGAAACATCAGCATACTTGTGAGATGTTTGGCTGTCCAGCAGAATAAGAGAACAAACACTATATTGCCAAAAGTATTTGCTCACCCATTCAAATGATCAGAATCAGGTGTTCCAATCACTTCTATGTCCACAGGTGTATAAAATCAAGCACCTAGACATGCAGACTGTTTGTAGAAACATTAGTGAAAGAATGGGTCTCTCTCAGGAGCTCAGTGAATTCCAGCGTGGAACTGTGATAGGATGACACCTGAGAAACAAATCCAGTGGTGAAGTTTCCTCTCTCCTAAATATTCCACAGTCAACTGTCAGCTGGATTATCAGGAAATGGAAGTGTTTGGGAACGACAGCAACTCAGCCATGAAGTGGTATGACAGGTAAACTGAGGGGGCGGGGTCAGAGGATGATGATGAAGATAGTGCGAAGAGGTCACCAACTTTCTGCAGAGTCAATCACTACAGACCTCCAAACTTCATGTGTCCTTCAGATCAGCTCAACAACAGAGCAGAGAGCTTCATGAATGGGTTTCCATGGTGACGCAGCTGCATCCAAGCCAGACATCACCAAGAACAATGGAAAGAGTCAGATGCAGTGGAATAAATCAGCCACCACTGGACTCTAGAACAGTGGAGGAACGTTCTCTGGAGGGAAGAATCACACTTCTCCATCTGGTGATCTGATGGAAGAGTCTGGGTTTGGTGGTTTCCAGGAGAACAGTACTGGTCTGACTGCATAGATCCAAGTGTAAAGTTTGGTGGAGGGGGGGTTATGGTGTGAGGTTGTTTTTCAGGAGCTGGGCTTGGCCCCTTAGTTCCAGTTAAATGAACTCTGAATGCTTCAGCAGACCAAGACATTCTGGATAATTCCATGTTCCCAACTTTGTGGGAACAGTTTGGAGCTGGTCCCTTCCTCTTCCAACATGACTGTGCACCAGTGCACAAAGCAAGGACCATGAGGACATGGATGGAAGAGTCTGGTGTGGATGAACTTGACTGGCCTGCACAGAGTCCTGACCTCAACCTGATAGAAGAATTAGAGCAGAGACTGAGAACCAGACCTTCTGAACATTTGTGAGGTCCAACACTGATGTTGGACCTCACAAATGTTCAAAAATCCCCTTAAACACACTCCTAAACCTTGTGGAAAGCTTTCCCAGAAGAGTTGAAGCTCTTCTAGCTGCAAAGATGGAGTCATGTCATATTGATCAGGAATGGGATGAACTAAAGCTCATATGTGACTCAAGGCAGGTGAGTGAAAACATTTGGTAATATAGTGTACCTGGATATCTCCAGAGGTATCTCCACTAAAAAGGAATTATTCTTGGGCATGTGAGGTTCCTCTCTCACTTAGGAGACATCCCATTGAAAGGCTCCAAACCAATCTCCATCCTAATCTAACCAGACTGTAAATGAAACTAATTTATCATCCTTCTCCTTCTCTTCTCTCCAGTCGTGACCTGAAGCTCGTCATCAAAGCGCTGCTGACATTATTAAAAAGTTATGAGCTAAATGAAAACTGACCAAAGCAGTTAATGTGATCTCATTCGAGTTTTACTCCATTCATCAACTCATTTGTATTCTTCCTGGGACGCTGCAGATGTTTTATTTTTTATTTATATGGATCGTTCGGCCGAATGGGGATGTGGTTGGAGAGTAAATGCTGGCAGGGATAAAATCATTGGAGGTGTTTTAGTTATTCTACAGACCCGGCTCCATCTGGACCCTGGTCACTGCTGGGTTGTGTACTTTCCATGTGTATGCAGCTGTATGGAGCATCAGATGAACATCTGAGCAAACGTGGCAGGAAAACATCTGAGATTAGCTTGGTTTCATCACCACTGTTTTCCCTCGCTACCTCTTCGTCCTGCACATTATGTTACAAAATCTCACTTTGTCCGTTTAAAGCTGAGTCTCCAGAACTCACAGTGATTTCAGGATGGCTGCACTGACAGCAGCTGAACAACATGAAACTGAACGGGACGTTTCGTCATCATAATTCACATTTCAGTGCAAATCTTCGCCTGATTTAAGTAATCCACTGTCGCCGGTAGAAGCCGTACCGAGTGGCCGTCTGGGGAATCAGGCCTGGGAACATGTTTCAGGCTTCTCTTTGAGTTTTATAGTTTATTATCTGAAACACCTCAGTGACACCAGTACAAACATGTCAAACTCGCTTAGTCCATATATGAATAATATTTAGTTTTTATTGAAGTTTTCGTGTGTGACTCATGTTGTCCCTGTTACCTGTCCGTCCTGACACACTTGCCAATCACCTGCTCCAGTTTGAAGCCACTGGTCCTGATCGTCCTCTCTTTGCCAGCGGTATTATTTAACTAGAGAGACTGGTTCATTTCTGTGTTTATTCCAGATCGCTCATCCGTCCTGGACCTGCCAACCTCGACCGTCCCACCTTCCCTCCTTCTGAACGTCATCTGTTTCTCTGTGTCTGCGCTACTCAAACTGGCAACAGTTTTATTCAAACATCTGCATGGCTTGAATTGGAAAAACAATGACAAAATATTCGATTTATCATTTTACTACCAAATTAAAAAATATTTATCGTCTTAGGACTTCCACTAGCCGTATAGTTATTCTGGGTGGCACAACTGTGGCTGCTACGACTTTAGCTCAAACGACTTTTCAAGAAATTGTGCTTTTATTTATTCATTCATTCCGAAATGAAAAGAAGGGGCCTGTTTGAGAAATTGGGTTTTGTGCAAACTGACAGAAACACTGGGTTGTGTGTTTCAGATAGTGAGGTCACTTAAACCTGAGAAAGAGTTAACTTGGGCCTGAAACTGATGTAACCCATATTTGGAGACTGTTACCATGGAAACTTTCTCTGTGAAGTCTGGTGCTGGTCAGACTGGAGGACACACACAGTTGTTGGCTGGACATTTATACATGAATGCAGATGTCACTGCGGACAGAAGATTTTTGCCTTCCTGACAATTCTCCAAGAACCCCGAAGGACCTCATCTCATTCACGCTCACTCGCTCCCTCGTTTTCTCTCCGAATATTCGCCACCATGGCCTCCCTCGACCCCGCTGCTCTGTCATCAGGAGGAGTGAAAACCGGATGAAGGAAGGGGAGAAAACTGTTGGAGGAAGAAGGGATGAGAGGGGTTAACGGAGGGAGGAGAAGTGAGAGGGTGAAAGACTTTACCCAGATCATTACTGCTACGCCCGATCAATATTTCCTCCCTGACAAATACTCAATAATCCACTTTATAAACAGAAAGGCTGAAGGGAGGAGACAGTTATTTAAAAGGATGAATCTCATGCAGATACCTAATGTGATCTGTAATCAGAGTGAAGTGTACAAGAGTAAAGACTAATACTGAAGTATTTGTCTTCATTATAATTAGGAAACATGAGAAACCAGATCTGATTGTCCAGCACTCTGTATTTATTAGAGTTCATAATGTTTAATGGTGTATATGGAATGAAGGAGAATAAAGGTTTTAAAGGCAGTGGCCATGTTTTTGGGTTCATCGTGGTGACGTTGCCTCCCTCAAGGGCTTAAGGAATCGATTATCAGGCATATCAGCATCTCAAATACACTGACACACTGTACTTACCTCAAATCTGTAAAGTCATCATTTTCCCTCCAACCAGTCCTTTTGTCTCGGCGGCAGCATATGATGCTTTAAAATCTCTTTTTTCTTTTTTGCATTGACTCTGTAATGGTGGATTCACACATACGCATTGCAAGCGTTGCAAGCATTGCAAGCATCGTCTGCGTCGTCTGCATCGTCTGCGTCATCTGCGTCGTCTGAGTCGTCTGAGTCGTCTGAGTCGTATGAGTCGCCTGAGTCGTTTGCGTCGTCTGCATCGTCTGCGTCGTCTCGTCTGAGTCGTCTGAGTCGTCTGAGTCGTGGAGTCTGTCTGAGTCGTCTGAGTCGTCTGAGTCGTGTGAGACGTCTGCATCTTCTGAGTCGTCTGAGTCGTCTGAGTCGTCTGAGTCGTGTGAGTCGTCTGAGTCGTCTGAGTCGTCTGTCGTCTGAGTCGTCTGAGTCGTCTGAGTCGTGAGTCGTCTGCATCTTCTGAGTCGTCTGAGTCGTCTGCATCGTCTGAGTCGTCTGAGTCGTCTGAGTCGTGTGAGTCGTCTGCATCTTCTGAGTCGTCTGAGTCGTCTGCATCGTCTGAGTCGTATGAGTCGCCTGAGTCGTTTGCGTCTTCTGAGTCGTCTGCGTCGTCTGAGTCGTCTGAGTCGTCTGAGTCGTCTGAGTCGTGGTCGTCTGAGTCGCGTCTGAGTCGTCGTCGTTGAGTCGTCGTCTGAGTCGTCTGAGTTTCGTCTGAGTCTTGCGTCGTCTTCGTCGTCTGAGTCGTCTGAGTCGTCTGAGTAATCTGAGTCGTCTGCATCGTCTGAGTCGTCTGAGTCGTATGAGTCGCCTGAGTCGTCTGAGTCGTATGAGTCGTATGAGTCGCCTGAGTCGTTTGCGTCGTCTGAGTCATCTGCGTCTTCGTCGTCTTCGTCGTCTGCGTCGTCTGCGTCTTCTTCGTCGTCTGAGTCGTCTGCGTCGTCTGCGTCGTCTGCGTTGTGTGAGTTGTCTGAGTTGTCTGCGTCATCTGCGTCGTCTGCGTCATGTGACTTGTCTGAGTCGTCTGCGTCGTCTGAGTCGTGTGAGTAGTCTGAGTCGTCTGCGTCGTCTGAGTAGTCTGCGTCGTCTGAGTCATCTGCGTCGTGTGAGTAGTCTGAGTAGTCTGAGTAGTCTGAGTAGTCTGCGTCATCTGTGCGTCTGAGTTGTCTGCGTCGTCTGAGTCGTCTGAGTCGTCTGAGTCGTCTGAGTTGTCTGCGTCGTCTGAGTAGTCTGCGTCGTCTGAGTAGTCTGAGTAGTCTGAGTAGTCTGCGTCATCTGTGCGTCTGAGTTGTCTGCGTCGTTTGAGTCGTCTGAGTCGTCTGAGTCGTCTGAGTCGTCTGAGTCGTCTGAGTAGTCTGAGTCGTTTGAGTCGTCTGCGTCGTCTGAGTCATCTGCGTCGTGTGAGTAGTCTGAGTAGTCTGAGTAGTCTGAGTAGTCTGCGTCATCTGTGCGTCTGAGTTGTCTGCGTCGTCTGAGTCATCTGCGTCGTCTTCGTCGTCTGAGTCGTCTGAGTCATCTGCATCGTCTGAGTAGTCTGAGTAGTCTGAGTAGTCTGAGTAGTCTGAGTAGTCTGCGTCGTCTGAGTCGTCTGAGTCGTCTGCGTCGTCTGCGTCGTCTGAGTTGTCTGCGTCATCTGCGTCGCCTGCGTCGTGTGAGTTGTCTGAGTCGTCTGCGTCGTCTGAGTCGTCTGAGTAGTCTGAGTCGTCTGAGTCGTCTGAGTCGTCTGAGTCGTCTGAGTCGTCTGCGTCGTCTGAGTCATCTGCGTCGTGTGAGTAGTCTGAGTAGTCTGAGTAGTCTGAGTAGTCTGCGTCATCTGTGCGTCTGAGTTGTCTGCGTCGTCTGAGTCATCTGCGTCGTCTGAGTCATCTGCGTCGTCTTCGTCGTCTTCGTCGTCTGAGTCGTCTGAGTCGTCTGAGTCATCTGAGTTATCTGCTTTGTCTGAGTCGTCTGCGCGTCTGAGTCGTCTGCGCATCTGAGTCGTCTGCTTCGTCTGAGTCGTCTGAGTCATCTGCTTGGTGTGAGTAGTCTGATTCGTCTGAGTAGTCTGAGTAGTCTGCGTCGTCTGAGTCGTCTGAGTCGTCTGCGTCGTCTGCGTAGTGTGAGTAGTCTGCGTCATCTGTGCGTCTGAGTCGTCTGCGTCGTCTGCGTCGTGTGAGTTGTCTGAGTCGTCTGAGTCGTCTGAGTTGTCTGAGTTGTCTGAGTAGTCTGAGTAGTCTGCGTTGTCTGAGTCGTCTGCGTCGTCTGAGTCGTCTGAGTCGTCTGCGTCGTCTGCGTCGTGTGAGTTGTCTGAGTCGTCTGAGTCGTCTGAGTAGTCTGCGTCGTGTGAGTAGTCTGCGTCATCTGTGCGTCTGCGTCGTCTGCGTCGTGTGAGTTGTCTGAGTCGTCTGAGTCGTCTGAGTCGTCTGAGTAGTCTGAGTAGTCTGCGTTGTCTGAGTCGTCTGCGTCGTCTGAGTCGTCTGAGTCGTCTGAGTAGTCTGCGTCGTCTGAGTCGTCTGCGTCGTCTGAGTCGTCTGCGTCGTGTGAGTTGTCTGAGTCGTCTGAGTCGTCTGCGTATCTGAGTCATCTGCTTCGTCTGAGTAGTCTGCGTCATCTGTGCGTCTGCGTCGTCTGCGTCGTGTGAGTCATCTGCATCGTCTGAGTAGTCTGAGTAGTCTGAGTAGTCTGAGTAGTCTGAGTAGTCTGCGTCGTCTGAGTCGTCTGAGTCGTCTGCGTCGTCTGCGTCGTCTGAGTTGTCTGCGTCATCTGCGTCGCCTGCGTCGTGTGAGTTGTCTGAGTCGTCTGAGTCGTCTGAGTAGTCTGAGTCGTCTGAGTCGTCTGCGTCGTCTGAGTCATCTGCGTCGTGTGAGTAGTCTGAGTAGTCTGAGTAGTCTGCGTCATCTGTGCGTCTGAGTTGTCTGCGTCGTCTGAGTCATCTGCGTCGTCTTCGTCGTCTGAGTCGTCTGAGTCGTCTGAGTCATCTGAGTCATCTGCTTTGTCTGAGTCGTCTGCGTCTGGTCGTCTGAGTCGTCTTCGTCTGAGTCGTCTGAGTCTGAGTCGTCTGAGTCATCTGCTTGGTGTGAGTAGTCTGATTCGTCTGAGTAGTCTGAGTCGTCTCTGAGTCGTCTGAGTCGTCTGAGTCTGCGTCGTCTGAGTCGTCTGAGTCGTCGTCGAGTCTGCGTCGTCTGCGTCGTCTGCGTCGTATCTGTCGTCTGAGTCGTCTGAGTCGTCTGAGTCGTCTGAGTCGTCTGAGTCGTCTGAGTCGTCTGAGTCGTCTGAGTCGTCTGAGTCGTCTGCGTCGTCTGAGTCGTCTGAGTCGTCTGCGTCGTGCGTCGTGTGAGTTGTCTGAGTCGTCTGAGTCGTCTGAGTAGTCTGCGTCGTGTGAGTAGTCTGCGTCATCTGTGTCTGCGTCGTCTGCGTCGTGTGAGTTGTCTGAGTCGTCTGAGTCGTCTGAGTCGTCTGAGTAGTCTGCGTCGTCTGAGTCGTCTGCGTCGTCTGAGTCGTCTGCGTCGTGTGAGTTGTCTGAGTCGTCTGAGTCGTCTGCGTATCTGAGTCATCTGCTTCGTCTGAGTAGTCTGCGTCGTGTGAGTAGTCTGCGTCATCTGTGCGTCTGAGTCGTCTGAGTCGTCTGAGTCGTCTGAGTAGTCTGCGTCGTCTGAGTCATCTGCGTCGTCTGAGTCGTCTGCGTCGTCTGAGTAGTCTGCGTTGTCTGAGTCGTCTGCGCATTTGAGTCATCTGCTTCGTCTGAGTCGTCTGCGTCGTGTGAGTAGTCTGAGTTGTCTGAGTCGTCTGCGCGTCTGAGTCATCTGAGTCGTCTGAGTCGTCTGAGTCGTCTGCATCGTCTGAGTCGTATGAGTCGCCTGAGTCGTTTGCGTCGTCTGAGTCATCTGCGTCCTCTTCGTCGTCTTCGTCGTCTTCGTCGTCTCAGTCGTCTGAGTCGTCTGAGTCGTCTGAGTCGTCTGCGTCGTCTTCGTCGTCTTCGTCGTCTGCGTCGTCTGCGTCGTCTGCGTCGTCTGCGTCGTCTGAGTCGTCTGAGTCGTGAGTCTGCGTCTGAGTCGTCTGCGTCGTGTGAGTTGTCTGAGTAGTCTGAGTTGTCTGAGTCGTCTGAGTCGTCTGAGTTGTCTGAGTAGTCTGAGTAGTCTGCGTCGTCTGAGTCGTCTGCGTCGTCTGAGTCGTCTGAGTCGTCTGTGTCGTCTGCGTCGTGTGAGTTGTCTGAGTCGTCTGAGTCGTCTGAGTAGTCTGCGTCGTGTGAGTAGTCTGCGTCATCTGTGCGTCTGCGTCGTCTGCGTCGTGTGAGTTGTCTGAGTCGTCTGAGTCGTCTGAGTCGTCTGAGTAGTCTGCGTCGTCTGAGTCGTCTGCGTCGTCTGAGTCGTCTGCGTCGTGTGAGTTGTCTGAGTCGTCTGAGTCGTCTGCGTATCTCAGTCATCTGCTTCGTCTGAGTAGTCTGCGTCATCTGTGCGTCTGCGTCGTCTGCGTCGTGTGAGTTGTCTGAGTCGTCTGAGTCGTCTGAGTCGTCTGAGTAGTCTGCGTCGTCTGAGTCATCTGCGTCGTCTGAGTCGTCTGCGTCGTCTGAGTAGTCTGCGTTGTCTGAGTTGTCTGCGCATTTGAGTCATCTGCTTCGTCTGAGTCGTCTGCGTCGTGTGAGTAGTCTGAGTTGTCTGAGTCGTCTGCGCGTCTGAGTCATCTGAGTCGTCTGAGTCGTCTGAGTCGTCTGCATCGTCTGAGTCGTATGAGTCGCCTGAGTCGTTTGCGTCGTCTGAGTCATCTGCGTCGTCTTCGTCGTCTTCGTCGTCTTCGTCGTCTGAGTCGTCTGCGTCGTCTTCGTCGTCTTTGTCGTCTGCGTCGTCTGCGTCGTCTGCGTCGTGTGGTTGTCTGAGTCGTCTGCTTCATCTGCGTCGTCTGCGTCATGTGAGTTGTCTGAGTCGTCTGCGTCGTCTGAGTCGTGTGAGTAGTCTGAGTCGTCTGCGTCGTCTGAGTCGTCTGCGTCGTCTGCGTCGTCTGAGTAGTCTGCGTAGTCTGCGTCGTCTGAGTCATCTGCGTCGTGTGAGTAGTCTGAGTAGTCTGAGTAGTCTGAGTAGTCCGAGTAGTCTGCGTCATCTGTGCGTCTGAGTTGTCTGCGTCGTCTGAGTCGTCTGAGTCGTCTGAGTTGTCTGCGTCGTCTGAGTAGTCTGCGTCGTCTGAGTCATCTGCGTCATGTGAGTAGTCTGAGTAGTCTGAGTAGTCTGCGTCATCTGTGCGTCTGAGTCGTCTGAGTCGTCTGAGTTGTCTTTGTCGTCTGAGTAGTCTGAGTCGTTTGAGTCGTCTGCGTCGTCTGAGTCATCTGCGTCGTGTGAGTCGTCTGAGTCGTCTGAGTCATCTGCATCGTCTGAGTAGTCTGAGTAGTCTGAGTAGTCTGCGTCGTCTGAGTCGTCTGAGTCGTCTGCGTCGTCTGCGTCGTCTGAGTTTTCTGCGTCATCTGCGTCGCCTGCGTCGTGTGAGTTGTCTGAGTCGTCTGCGTCGTCTGAGTCGTCTGAGTCGTCTGAGTCGTCTGAGTAGTCTGAGTCGTCTGAGTCGTCTGAGTAGTCTGAGTCGTCTGCGTCGTCTGAGTCATCTGCGTCGTGTGAGTAGTCTGAGTAGTCTGAGTAGTCTGAGTAGTCTGCGTCATCTGTGTGTCTGAGTTGTCTGCGTCGTCTGAGTCATCTGCGTCGTCTTCGTCGTCTTCGTCGTCTGAGTCGTCTGAGTCATCTGAGTCATCTGAGCTTTGTCTGAGTCGTCTGAGTCGTCTGAGTCGTCTGCGCATCTGAGTCGTCTGCTTCGTCTGAGTCGTCTGAGTCATCTGCTTGGTGTGAGTAGTCTGATTCGTCTGATTAGTCTGAGTAGTCTGAGTAGTCTGCGTCGTCTGAGTAGTCTGCGTCGTCTGAGTCGTCTGAGTCGTCTGCGTCGTGTGCGTCGTGTGAGTAGTCTGCGTCATCTGTGCGTCTGAGTCGTCTGCGTCGTCTGCGTCGTGTGAGTAGTCTGCGTCGTCTGAGTCGTCTGAGTCGTCTGAGTCGTCTGAGTAGTCTGAGTAGTCTGAGTAGTCTGCGTCGTCTGAGTCGTCTGAGTCGTCTGAGTCGTCTGAGTCGTCTGAGTCGTCTGCGTCGTCTGCGTCATGTGAGTTGTCTGAGTCGTTTGTGTTGTATGAGTCATCTGAGTAGTCTGCGTCGTCTGAGTCGTCTCCGCCTCTTAGTCGTCTGCGTCGTCTGAGTCGTTTTTGTTGTATGAGTCATCTGAGTAGTCTGAGTCATCTGCGTCGTCTGAGTCGTCCACATCGTCTGAGTCGTCTGAGTTAGTCTGCGTCGTCTGAGTCGTCTCCGCCTCTTAGTCGTCTGCGTAGTCTAAGTCGTTTGTGTTGTATGAGTCATCTGAGTAGTCTGAGTCATCTGCGTCGTCTGAGTCATCTGCGTCGTCTGAGTCGTCTGCGGGTGACCCCAGGTAGGGCGGGGCTGACCCCAGGTGTGGTTAGATCTCCTCCACTCTTTCCAACTCTTCTGATTTGGTGGTGTACCAGTGAATGCCATTTCAGCTCAGAATGGTTGTGTTTGTGCAGATCCAACTGATTCTCAGTCAAACTGAAACTAACTGGAAATGAGTTCTAGTACAGAGCTTCCAGTTTCAGTTTTCTCCACTGTCATTTACTTCCAACTTCAATTCAGCTACTTTAATGTGAGCTGTACAGACTCCACATTACACTGATTTATGTACAAAACTGATATCACATCCACCAAAAGTATTTATTCACAGTTATAAATAAGGGACAACAACTGAATCCTGTTGTAATAAAATTATTTGTAAGGAAGGCCCTGATGAGAGACTAAAATCTGTTGCATGGTTGTGATTTAACTGAGTCCATACGGTATGTACAGAGACATTCATATAATTATGAGGTTAAAAACTCTAAAGCTACAGTAATGTGTGACCGTGGTAAATAAATGATGTATCAGTATGAATTTTTCTGTTGATCTTCAATTAGGAGTCAGCATGCTATGAGGGACATCAGGAGGGTAAATATAGACAAAATTAGGTGAGATTTCCATCTCCTTGTGATAAAGAGTCATATTTAGACCTGTCTGCATGTTTAAGAGAGAAAGAGAGACTTCTACTGGTTGTTGTGCAGGCCGAGCTGTTATAAGTAGGATAAACAACACTTCTCCAGGGAAATCTTTGAGACGGGATAAAAGGGCATATAGAGACATTACAAATGCACTTTATCCTCGCTGAGTTCATGTGGTGTTTACTTGAAGAGAGATGATGGAACAAAGGGAAGGAAATCATGAAATTAGCTGCGGATTAAAGCCCAGAGGAGGTCAAGAAGATGAAAGACGGGGGAGGGGGGGCGGGGGGGCTGCAGGAGGGATACAGTGACGTGAGTCAACACCTGAACTAGATAACGTAGTCCTCTCTGGACACATGACAGCACAAAAACATGGTAAACACACACTAACATACAGTCAGCTGATGCCGTCAGGTCATCTGTGAATTTCTTCAGGTTTTCAGTAATAAACACAACTCTCTATTTTCTGTGTGTCTGCGTTTCCTGCAATGTTTTTGACTGGAAGAATGTCCATTACTGAACTCTCTCCTCTTGTTTCCAGAGCACTTATTTTATTTAAAAAGACTTCCCCACAATGACGGGAGCAGTGGATGTGTTGAATCCAAGTCCCTCACTGAATAAACACAGTTTGAAAGACATTTAAAAATGAAACAGTGGATCGTCTCTTTAATGCGTTACGACAGCAGTAAATTCTTTACAGTCTCCTCAAACTGCAGCTGCCACATTTAAATATGTAGCGTAATGATTAAATGATAGGTAGTGAGGACTGGTGTCTTCACTTGTTCATGTCTTTGTTCAGTTGTGGGTTTCTCTGGCCAGGTTAACCAGCCTGCTGAAGACGGGATCTGGTGGTCAGGTGTGGACCTTACCTTCACCAGGGTCCAGACCTGACCACCAGCCTGCTGAAGACGGGATCTGGTGGTCAGGTGTGGACCTTACCTTCACCGGGGTCCAGACCTGACCACCAGCCTTTTGAAGACGAGATCTGGTGGTCAGGTGTGGACCTTACCTTCACCGGGGTCCAGACCTGACCACCAGCCTTCTGAAGACGGGATCTGGTGGTCAGGTGTGGACCTAACCTTCACCAGGGTCCAGACCTGACCACCAGCCTGCTGAAGACGGGATCTGGTGGTCAGGTGTGGACCTAACCTTCCCCGGGGTCCAGACCTGACCACCAGCCTGCTGAAGACGGGATCTGGTGGTCAGGTGTGGACCTAACCTTCACCGGGGTCCAGACCTGACCACCAGCCTTCTGAAGACGGGATCTGGTGGTCAGGTGTGGACCTTACCTTCACCGGGGTCCAGACCTGACCACCAGCCTGCTGAAGACGAGATCTGGTGGTCAGGTGTGGACCTAACCTTCACCGGGGTCCAGGCCTGACCACCAGCCTGCTGAAGACGGGATCTGGTGGTCAGGTGTGGACCTAACCTTCACCGGGGTCCAGGCCTGACCACCAGCCTGCTGAAGACGGGATCTGGTGGTCAGGTGTGGACCTAACCTTCACCGGGGTCCAGGACCTGACCACCAGCCTGCTGAAGACGGGATCTGGTGGTCAGGTGTGGACCTAACCTTCACCGGGGTCCAGACCTGACCACCACCCTGCTGAAGACGGGATCTGGTGGTCAGGTGTGGACCTTACCTTCACCGGGGTCCAGACCTGACCACCACCCTGCTGAAGACGGGATCTGGTGGTCAGGTGTGGACCTAACCTTCACCGGGGTCCAGACCTGACCACCAGCCTGCTGAAGACGGGATCTGGTGGTCAGGTGTGGACCTTACCTTCACCGGGGTCCAGACCTGACCACCAGCCTTCTGAAGACGGGATCTGGTGGTCAGGTGTGGACCTAACCTTCACCAGGGTTCAGACCTGACCACAGGCCTTCTGAAGACGGGATCTGGTGGTCAGGTGTGGACCTTACCTTCACCGGGGTCCAGACCTGACCACCAGCCTTCTGAAGACGGGATCTGGTGGTCAGGTGTGGACCTTACCTTCACCGGGGTCCAGACCTGACCACCACCCTGCTGAAGACGGGATCTGGTGGTCAGGTGTGGACCTTACCTTCACCGGGGTCCAGACCTGACCACCAGCCTTCTGAAGACGGGATCTGGTGGTCAGGTGTGGACCTTACCTTCACCGGGGTCCAGACCTGACCACCAGCCTTCTGAAGACTGGATCTGGTGGTCAGGTGTGGACCTTACCTTCACCAGGGTCCAGACCTGACCACCAGCCTTCTGAAGACGGGATCTGGTGGTCAGGTGTGGACCTAACCTTCAACAGGGTCCAGACCTGACCACCAGCCTGCTGAAGACGGGATCTGGTGGTCAGGTGTGGACCTTACCTTCACCAGGGTCCAGACCTGACCACCACCCTGCTGAAGACGGGATCTGGTGGTCAGGTGTGGACCTAACCTTCACCAGGGTCCAGACCTGACCACCAGCCTTCTGAAGACGGGATCTGGTGGTCAGGTGTGGACCTAACCTTCACCAGGGTTCAGACCTGACCACCAGCCTTCTGAAGACGGGATCTGGTGGTCAGGTGTGGACCTAACCTTCACCAGGGTCCAGACCTCACCACCAGCCTGCTGAAGACGGGATCTGGTGGTCAGGTGTGGACCTAACCTTCACCAGGGTCCAGACCTCACCACCAGCCTGCTGAAGACGGGATCTGGTGGTCAGGTGTGGACCTAACCTTCACCAGGGTCCAGACCTCACCACCAGCCTGCTGAAGACGGGATCTGGTGGTCAGGTGTGGACCTTACCTTCACCAGGGTCCAGACCTGACCACCAGCCTTCTGAAGACGGGATCTGGTGGTCAGGTGTGGACCTTACCTTCACCAGGGTTCAGACCTGACCACCAGGCCTTCTGAAGACGGGATCTGGTGGTCAGGTGTGGACCTTACCTTTACCAGGGTTTACCAGGGTGGACCTACCTTCACCAGGGTTCAGACCTGACCACCAGCCTTCTGAAGACGGGATCTGGTGGTCAGGTGTGGACCTTATCTTCACCAGGGTCCAGACCTGACCACCAGCCTTCTGAAGATGGGATCTGGTGGTCAGGTGTGGACCTTACCTTCACCAGGGTTCAGACCTGACCACCAGCCTGCTGAAGACGGGATCTGGTGGTCAGGTGTGGACCTAACCAGGGTCCAGGCCTGACCACCAGCCCGCTGAAGACGGGATCTGGTGGTCAGGTGTGGACCTAACCAGGGTCCAGACTGGAGCTCCCTTAGCTGTGTACATGTAGCTTCCTAAACCGCTCATATACCTGACGTCATCGAATACGCTCCTATTCCAACAGCAGAGAGACTGAACCGTGTCCTCGTGTCCTAGAAAATACGTCCTCATAAGCTTAAGACAAGACCTTTGCAGTTGGGTCCAGAAGAATCTGGACATTTACAGAGTTTTGATTTCATTTGTAACAAAAAACAGTTTTAACAGATCGATGTAATCTGAACAGCAAAACAACTTCAAGACTGTTAAAAAACAAAGCCGTACAGCTGTCCCTGCGCCACCTTCAGTTTGGTTGTAACGCCTTCTCATTCGTCGCTTGGCCGTGTCACTCCAGTGTTTCCTTCCTTACTCGCCGTCTCCTTCTCCCTTGGTCTGTTGGTGGGTGGCTGGTTCGGTGCTGCGGCTGTGATGGTTGCCATGTCAGCACTCTGCTGCTGTGGGTGGGACGGCCTTGTTGTGGTCCTGGTTTTCTGGGTCCTGTCCCGGGCCTCCTGCTGGTGGGGCCCATACAGGGGAACGGCCCCTGTTTTACATGTAAACAAACACATGTTTCACTCTTGATTTACTCCTCTGATGGAAGCTGGGTTTCAGGCTTTAATAAAGTTTGGTAGATTAAACTGTGATAGAGGGCTGCTGATTGACACCTGAGCATTAAAACAACAACAACAACAACATGGTAGAAGCAGTATTATGATATGGGCATGTGTGGCTGCCAGTGGAAGCTCTGTGTTTATTAATGATGTGACTCCACTGCAAAATATTTGGTTCTTACCAAGAAAAAAAAACATACATTTAGAAGCTTTAGATATTTTTTATATTTTATTTTAATAATTACTTTCTTATTTTAAGTCTTCAATTTATCAGTATAATCTTATATCAAGTAAACGATACTTTTTTGTCTCAAACAGGCAGAGAATCCTAAAATGAGACAATTAACACTTAAAATAAGATGTATTATGTTTTTCCTCCTCCTCATCTCCTCTCCTCATCAAAATAAATCTTGTTTTAAGATTCAATTACAAATCTAGAAACAAGTGTTCCTACAATCTTAATTTAAGAAATCTTACCAAGTGAAATCATCTTGCTGCATGGACAGATTTTTTTTCACTTGTTTTGAGTACTTTTTCCTTAGTTGTAGTGTTTTTATCTTGTTTAAAGACCCCCTTTTTTTTGCAGTGCAACGGACTCTGGGATTACAGAATAGTGATTTTACTGTCCATAAACATTTGATTTCAAAACTAAACTTGCTGTAAATGTGCAGTTCCATTTATATCCAGCGTTATAGTGATGGTTAAATCATGGCCAGTCTGAAGGCTTCTTTAAATGTGTCAGAACATATTAGAGTCAGTTTTTATTCTCCGAGGTCTTGACTGTCTGATGGAGGATTCATCTTCCTCAGCAGTGTCAAGGAGAGACAAGGATTTTAAAAAAGATTTATTTAAACAGTGGCCAGGACAGTGAAGGCTGTTTACCTCAATACTGCAAATAAATGGGAAACATCAGAGTAAAAAAAAAAAAGTACAAAAACTCACAGTTCTTAAAAAATACAATGTTCCAGATCTCAGTGCTGCCTGGTTGGCCAGTGCAGTGACTTAAAATCAAGTCTACAGGAATAACACATAAATTATGAGACCAGTTTTCTGATCTGAAGCACTCAGATGGGTGTTAACGCATGTCAAGGAGCAAAGAAATCAGCAGTGTTCTTAGAGAAGCAGACCTAACCATCCATCCAACAGTTATGAGGCCATTTCCAAACATGCTGGAGTCCATCAAAGATTATTCACAAGTTAGTTAGTTCTGGAGCAGCTCAGTGGCTTGGTGGTCACAACTGGAAGGTTCCTGGTTTGAACCTTGGTGAGGTTGCATGGGTTTCCTCCAGGTTCTCCAGCTTCCTCCCACAGTCACATGTCAGGTTAACTGGTGGTTCTAGATTGCCAGCAGGAGTGATTGTGAGTGTGCATGGTTGTTCGTCTACATGTGGCCCCTGGTGACCTGTTCAGGTGTACCCCTGGCCTTTACCTGAAGAGAGCTGGGATAGACTCCAGCAGAGCTCCGTAACCCTGCAGAGGACTGAGAAGGGATGGATGATGAATGGAATAGTTGGTTTTAGACAGTTTCCCATCTTCACTGGAGTTGACATCCCAGCAAGTTCACTCCAAGGGTAAACCAAAGGACAACAGCTTCCATTTGTGCCAAGGAGCTCTGCAATGGGGCCTGCCATGCTAAGGCCTGCTGAAGGAGTGGCTCGGCTCCTTCAGGTGAGCGCTGGATGACAACCTCCACATTGGACCAGCTTGCACGGTGCTGGCCTCTGCGATTGGCTGAGCCAACGTTGGAGAGTCATTTTAGGACTCTTTCTAGCGGAATTACACCGAGATCCGTCCCCAATCCTTAGGATTGCCTACACAGTGGGACCACTGGCATGAAATGTTGTTTCGGTGGAAGCTGTTCTTGAACCATTTGTAGCACATGGATGGTTTTGGTCTCTTTTGAAAGGTAACACTCTGAAGTTTTACCCCCAAATGTCAGAATCACTGTAAGTGCTACTAGCATTGAGTAATCTAAGTTTGAACACACTGAAACAGAAGTTTTTTATTTCCGCTTGAATTTTGTAAACAGATGTCTGCAGATGAGTGCAGCTGTGACTTATTAGCTGGAAAACACAATAGGACCACAGCATGAAGCCTTACCTAGTGCAAGTTCAAATTTGATAACAATACCAGAAAAAATGAGTATTTTACACATGTTTTTAGAAGAGTATGTCTAGGTGTTTCCAAAAATGTCCGTTTGGAGACTCCAAAAGGACACTTGGATAAACCATGGCCACATACCGAGGATAAAAGTCATACATACCTTTTACAACACAGCAACCATAGCAAACCATTCACATATTTACACACATTTACAATTAAACCAATTACAGGTTTTTTGCAGCATTTTTTATATAAACAAGCCACACAGCAATTGACCACTGACGAATGTTTGATGCACGTAATTAATTTGCAGTTACGCAGGTCTTTCCTGCTTGTGACTTTTTTCCAACCCCTGCAGCAACACATAGCTGTGTTCAGAATTTCATTGGCTATTCAACGCGCCAGTCATCAGCACGATTGGTTCTAACTGGCTCAGTTTTTACACGACACAATGGGGGCATGGGCTTCCTTTCAACACTGGCCTTCATTGGCTATTGTAGGCTGTGGACAGGACAGGGAAGCTGCTATATGGACGTATGAGGTGTCAATCTAAAGGTCAGCTGACACCCTCCACATTGAGAAAAAAGATGTAGGAATATTTTTGATCGGACAAGTTCTATAAGGCTTATAAGGTGAGTTGCGTTGTGGTGTGACACAGGCTTTGATTTTACCTGCTGTTATGATTATACCCTGAAATGGTTTGCATCCATTGAATCACAAGAATCTTAGCTTTCCAGAGATATGTCGCATTACTACCTCACGTAACATATGAGCTGTGTAAATTATGGTTTAGTTTTGTAAATTACGGAAATTATGGACTGATGGCCCGTCGGAGTGGCAACGGGCTAAACTAAGGCTCGGCCTCAGATCTTTCCAGACAAACCACAGTCGGTCTGTTAGTACACCAGTACAAGAAAATGTATTATCATGATCTGTTTTTATTAGCTGCTCCAAAGTCAATATAATGCTAAATGCTAAGTAGCTAAAATAATGACATCAATGGCTAGCTGTCAATCAAACAACATCCAATGACATCTTTTCATCCGATTGGTCAGCTTCATTGTTTATTTAGGTTTTATATAGATTTATGTGAGTTTATCTGATATGATGCACAGACTAGGTTAGTTAGGGGGTGAGATTTGGTTTTGTTGTAAATATGTTTAATTCTGATACAATGTTGAGCATTTTAACCATTTCAACATGGAAGTCAAAGGGGATCTGCTCTGTTTTGGAGGCAACACCTAGTGGTCAGTATAGGAACTGCAACAAAACTTCAATCCACAAAAGGGATGGCTGCTGCATCTCCTCCAATCAGGAATGAGATCCAGACACGACATTCATGTCGCACATGCTCAGTTAGCTCCTCCTCCTTCCAACAGGAGAGCGACTGCGTGACCTCCCTTTCATCAAAAGGCACATTTAATGATAAAAAATGACTTTTTTTTTCATGATCAGAGGTTTTGTCATGTTGTCTGGCCTGAGGCGTTGTACAGTCCTGCCTTCAGCTCTCCGACTCCTCGGCTCCATCGAGTGTTTCTAGTGTGTGAGGAAAGAGAGAACTTCTGGAGAACACAGTTTAAGTCAGCCTTTCTCCACCGGGGTGTCGCGGCACACTGGGGTGTCATCCTGCTGCTTCAGGGGCGTCGTCAAAAAAATGACCTGTTCTGACATTTCATATACAGTGGTACCTCTACTTATGAACGTTTCTACGTATGAAATTTTCAGGTTATGAAACGCCTCAATGGGAAAATATTGCCTCTTGTTACGAAAGAAATTTCAGGATACGAAAGGCAAAAATAAAGTAGCGCTGCTACTCGCAGCTCCCAGAGTTTACTGAACGTAAACATAGCTGTCGGCTCTGTATCTGGATTTGAAAGCGGTGCATCTGAGCTGCTCTGCCATTGGCTATCGCTTAGCATCTTCCTGCCATCCCATTGGCTATCACTTAGCATCTTCCTGCCATCCCATTGGCTAGGAGGGCCCCTTGTCTGTATGAGCGTAACCCAGCAACCAGGTAAACAAACAATTTTTACCTCAGCCAAGGAGGTTATGTTTTTGCTGGCGTTAATCTGTCTGTCTGTGTTCAAGATAACTCAAAAAGTTATGGATGTATTTTTGATCAAATTTTCAGGAGTTGTCAGAAATGTTAAAAGGAAGAACTGATTTCATTTTGGTTCTGATCCGGAAGAAATCCTGGATTCTGGATCACTTTCAAATTTTTTGATAATTGTTGTGTTTAGTGGAGGTCTGCGCTCTCTGAGTGCTTTTCTAGTTCTGACATGTATTTCTTACAGGTTTTTATGTCATTTCATGTAATATTTATAATTTATTAAAAAAAATAATGTTCAAATTTTGGGGGTCTTGGAACGGATTAGGACATTTACATGGAAAACACATCTCTACTTAAGAAATTTTTAGGTTATGAAACTACTTCCAGAACCAATTCATTTCCTAAGTAGAGGTAACACTGTATAAATATATGAATGCATACATAAATACACACTTTTTGCCTATGAATGAATTAATGAATAAATAAATAAATAAGATAAGATACATAATTGGACATGAAATAAAAAATAAAAATGTCTCACGTACCCATTTTCCAATGTTAACAACGTCAGTACGGGGTCAGCGTGAGGTCAACGTGACTGCCCAGTTAGCTTACGTCGTAATATCATTTAACCACTGGAATTTTATTTCACAGATAGCAAAGAAAACTTTTTAGCAGCATCATGGATGGTTTTCTAAAAAAGAAAAGCCCCACAGGAACGGAACATCACAGAGGAGCCGACTTCTTCATCAAGCCTTCATCCACCAGCTCTGAATCTGCTCCATAGGTAGCAAAGCTAGCTGCTAGCGATAAGGCTAAAAAGACTCCCAGTTTTGGAGATGATATTAAAAAAAAAACAACAACAACAACAAGCAAACATGTTTTTCATCTCTTCATATGTGGTCTTGATTTGAAAACCGCATGAAGGAATGATTCTTCCTCCTGTTCTGACGTGAGCAGCAGAGGCCGGTGGCTGTGTGGCCAAGGACTCAGGCCCAGAGGAGGTCGAGGCACGGAGCTGGACTCCCAAGAGGAAAAAAAAGTCTTGCAGGATATATAATAACTGCTAATTTATTCTACAGTCTCAGCACCAAAGACGTCAGCAGGAGGAAGGTGTAAAAACCGAGTGTGTCGCCTGAAACGTGAGGAAAGTATACAAGCTGGTAGAGAGCATGAGTACGGGGAAAAGTAAAATGAAATAGAGAATTAACTACAATTATTTAAAAACTATTCATTACGTTATCATAGTCAATCTATTTTTGAGGCTCAGTGATGTACCGACCATCTGGCTGCTCTTCATCACGGCAGCTACCCTAAACCTAGGATGAGAACCACACTGCCAGCTGTGACTGGTTAGACTGGCTACTATGAAAAGGCAAACCTCTCTTTCCATGCGGCGCCTGCAACATAGAAGTTGGTCTAGAGTTTTAACAGGCATGAGGTTTCTCAGTTTATCAATCATCTGGCAAAGCGGAAGGCACAAATTCAGCAGAGAGTTAACGCACTGAGAAACATGATTCAACCCCTATTCACACTTTAGGGGGTCCATTTCAAAGACCACCTCATTCAGGATGGCCCTCCTCACAGATGAGGAACCAACCAGGTCAGACGTTCCTGGGATTGTCAAGTCAGCCCTCCCTCTGACAGCAACACCAGCTAATGTCTGGTGTTTCCTCATTTGGTCAAGAGGTCTTCCAGGATCCTGACTTTGCTCCATCTCTGGTGATGGATCGTCCTCCCCCTGCAGCTCCATCAGAGCCATCTACGCTGCCTTCAACGGCTCCATCCGAGCCATCGTCAGCTTGCTCACCTGAAACCTCACAACCTCACCCAAAAGCAGGATCAAGACAAGTCTCAGGAAGAGGGAGGAGTAAGCGGAAGACATCAGTCCCGACAGACACGCCAGAAAACGAGGCGCTGGAATCAGAAAAGGAGGCTTCAGAAGGTCAGAAGAAAGTTTGATGAAAATACAACAAAGATGGAGGAAAAACAAAAAGTCAAACATAGACAATGATGCTGACTAAGAGAAGGAAGAGGAATTACTTGTATAATCTATCCACCGTCAGCTTTCATACAACTGATGGTTTACTTCTTCATTTACGTGCATCGTTTGATTAAAAAAATACATTTTGTTTTTTATGGTTGTTCATTACTTTTATGGACAGAATTTCTAGGCGCAGTCGAGGTGTTGAGGGGATCCGGTTCGGTGGCCTCAGGATTGGGTCTCTGCTATTTGCAGATGATGTGGTTCTGTTGGCTTCATCGAGCCATGATCTACAGCTCTCGCTGGAGCGGTTCGAAGCCGGTTGTGAAGCGGCTGGGATGAGAATCAGCGCCTGCAAATCCGAGACCATGGTCCTCAGCCGGAAAAGGGTGGAGTGCCCTCTCCGGGTTGGGGATGAGGTCCTTCCCCAAGTGGAGGAGTTTAAGTATCTCAGGATCTTGTTCACGAGTGAGGGAAGGATGGAGCGGGAGATCGACAGACGGATCGGTGCAGCATCTGCAGTGATGCGGGTGCTGCGCCGGTCTGTTGTGGTGAAGAGAGAGCTGAGTCGGAAGGCGAAGCTCTCGATTTACTGGTCGATCTACGTTCCTACCCTCACCTATGGTCATGAGCTTTGGGTAGTGACCGAAAGAACAAGATCGCGGACACAAGCGGCTGAAATGAGCTTCCTTCGCAGGGTGGCCGGGCTCTCCCTTAGAGATAGGGTGAGAAGCTCGGTCATCCGGGAGGGGCTCAGAGTAGCCGCTGCTCCTCCGCATCGAGAGGAGCCAGATGAGGTGGCTCGGGCATCTGGTTAGGATGCCTCCTGGACGCCTCCCTGGTGAGGTGTTCCGGGCACGTCCCACTGGGAGGAGACCCCGGGGAAGACCCAGGACACGCTGGAGGGACTATGTCTCTCGGCTGGCCTGGGAACGCCTCGGGATCCCCCCCAGAGGAGCTGGAAGAAGTGGCCGGGGAGAGGGGGGTCTGGGCTTCCTTACTCCGGCTGATGCCCCCGCGACCCGACCTCGGATCAGCGGAAGAAGACGGTACGGTACGGTATGGTTGTTCATTGTTACTTGAAAATGTTCTCACCTTTTATCATTCTTTACGTTTGTACATCATGGTCTGCATGATGGTCTGCTCTGGGACGGTCGGCTCCGTCGCTCACCAGACTGAAGGAGCTCAGTCTTCCCAGAGGAGACGGTTTGGTTCATCTGTGTTTCCTCCTCTGACCTGGAGATATCTCACTTTTCATCATTATGGAGATATACTGGTTTTAATGGCTGTTAACTGTTTTAAAGGCTGTTAACGCCTGTTACCTGGAGTTAGCACTCGGACCACGGGACCGGGCATGAAAAGCAGCGCTGGACGCTAACAGCTCCCCAAGTACACCAGACTGGTGTACTGAAACCTGAATTTCCCCCTTGGGGGATTAATAAAGCTTTTTTGAATTGAATTTTTGAATCCACACAGCCAGTTTAGCTTCGTTGGGACCCAGTCTGTTAAAAAACAAAAAGAACCTGCTAAATTATGTGTGTTGGGCGACACACCATTTATTCTACAAAGACAGGCCTTGGATCAGTCGTGAAGCCTGAACACAAGATGAAATTATTCAAATCCCCAGCAGGCTTTGCAGGGTTTATTGTTTTAAAACCAGGCATATAAGTGATGTCACTGGCCTGTTGATGAGTTAGATATTCCTTTATTTGTCCCACAATGGGGAAATTCACATTGGGCATGGACCTATGATGACCTTCCTCCTCTTGCCCTCACAGACGCTTTCCCACCGAGGTACCTCATCTGTCCTGGTGGAGACTCCTGGTCTTTCAAACAGGGGAAGCTTATAGTCGGAGTACATCATGAAAACGTGTCAATTTATTAAAATGTAAATTCTGCCCTTCCCTTCCCCACAGTAAGAGTGATTTACAGTGTAAGAAATGAAGTGTTTCACTGTAGAAATGCCAACAAATGGTCGCTGCTTGTCATTCAACTTCGCATGCAAAATCCGCGACGGACTGAAATTGTGCATGAGACGTGACAGTATATATAAACTGTATATATATATATATATATATATATATATATATATATATATATATATATGTATCTGGGAAACCTGTCAGTCAAATCTACATTCCGCTTTTCCTCCAATCACCATGCGGACTGATCGGCGGACTGATCAGCCGAGGCCAACCCACAGCTCCATTAAAGGTGGGGCAGGTTTTCTTTTTTTGCAGCACTTTTTACAATATTGCCTGAAAACCTTTTCATATTCCCATTGCACCCACTGAAATAAAATGTTTTGCAAAAAAAACTAAACGTTTTGGTCCGGTCTAGAGGGTGTAATCAGAGAAAAACTCTGACCAATCAATGTACTGATCATCTTTACTTTCATTGGCTGCCTAATACGTCCATCAAATATCAATGCACTCCCACCCACCCCTCCCTCCCTCCCTGCGGTTCATGTAGTCATGAATCGTGTGAAGGTGTGGTTTCGAGGGGTGGGCTGAAGAGGAGGAGGCGGAGCCTTTGGGAGGAGGGAGGGAGTGTATATTTTCAAAATCCCACTTGACCTGGATTGCTGGAACCGTTTTTTCAAAGACCACCTACCCCACCTTTAACTCTCAGAGACGCTGAGAGTCTGGAGGGCGGGACAACATTGGCATTTAAGCCAACGCCCATAGAGTTTTGCAGCAATGAAAAAGATGCTTCAAGCAGTCCCAGAGACACTCAGCTTCTACGAGGAAATGCATTGACCAGAAAGCATTATGGGAATGTACGGACAAGATAACTACTTTACTGGTGAAGAAGTAGCTGATTCTGAATCAACTCATCTTCATGTTTAATGTGTTCTAACACATTTATAGTCAATGAAATGTTAACACGACTGCACATATAAGATCATTTATTTTTTGATATTATAGGGCAGGGAAGCTCAGCTTCCTTTGCAGTCTCAGAGGAATCCCGACATCAGCAGCTGTAAGGACTACCACTTAAGATCAGCTCGACCGGCCACCAGCCATTTCCAAGGACCAGTGGGCGCACCTCCAGTCCAGCCACAGCTGGGCAGCCATCCCAATCTGTCTGTGGAGGCCCAGTGGTTTCCAAGGACCAGTGGGCGCACCTCCAGTCCAGCCACAGCTGGGCAGCCATCCCAATCTGTCTGTGGAGGCCCAGTGGTTTCCAAGGACCAGTGGGCGCACCTCCAGTCCAGCCACAGCTGGGCAGCCATCCCAATCTGTCTGTGGAGGCCCAGTGGTTTCCAAGGACCAGTGGGCGCACCTCCAGTCCAGCCACATCGCACAGACAGTGACCTACAGACGAGGCACCTTGGGAGCATCATCCATCACAGCGGCTCTCCCTGAACATCACAATGCTGCCGATCGCTTTTGGAGCGACTGGACAGTCAGAGGCTCAGTTATCATCTGTTGTGTTTGTTTGTTAATTTTCCTTTCAATTTCATTTTAATTACTGCACCTACTTCAGGCCGGTGGTCAGTCACGGTGCATGTACTAGACTCGTTTCCTCACCACTGAAGCTGTCCACACCCCAGTTTCCCAGTTCAACAACCAGGGCGAGTGCTGGAGCTGGATTTACACGCTCGCTCCTGCGTGGGGAGCAGTGGAGCGTTCAAAGGTGCCGGTGGGCAAAATTCACTCCAGCTTATTATACTCTTTTCCTACTTTTCCTATCTATCAACAACATGCCTCCCGTCTCCACTGAAGACTACCTCAGCCTCCTACAGAAGATAACGGTAATGGAGATGAAAATCCAGCGCTTAGAAGTGAATGTGGAGGTAAATGGACTGTGAGGAAATGAAACAACCTTACCATTGTTTCAGAATAGCAGGGATGAGCAAGCTAACACATAGCTGAAGAGCGCAATTAACATGACCAAGAAAGAGGACAATAAATCATTGAGTGATAATCCTCCCTGGAACCATTCAGGTGCAAAGCCAAAAGGATAAATCATGTTTCCTGGAAACTGGAAGACGTATCACAGGACGAGCACATCGAGCTGAGATCTGTGATGAGACAGACTGGCCTTCACTCCCCCGAAGACAGAGGAACGCTTCTACCCCTGTAGATGAGAGGAAACAGGACTGGACCACTGTGAGAGGGAAGGTTAGCAGCAAACCTCCAGAACAGCTGAGTGTTAAGCTGCAAAACAGATTTACTCCACTGACGGAGAACCCTGGATCTCTTTCGGACAACCATCCATCTCAGCGCAGCAGGGTAAGGACCGAACACCCGTCAAAACGTAAACAGCCAGAGAGAGAGCTAAAGGCTGGGCCTGAAACTGTTATAGTGGGGGATTCTGTTGTAAAGGACCTACATAGACTGTGCAGTAAGAACACCAAAGTCCTCTGCTATCCCAAGGACATGGTCAGTGACATGCAGGAGAGAATTCCTAAAATCCTGGCTGAATTTCCAACAGCGAGAAACATTGTTCTCCATACAGGGACAAATGACGTCTCCAAGCAACAGTCAGAGGTCCTGAAACGAGACTTTACTGGATTATTAAACACAGTGTGCTCTCTGAATGCAGCTGTGTTCATCAGTGGACCTGTTCCACCATCAGAGGAGGCGAGGTCAACTTCAGCAGGCTGCTGGCTCTGAATAAGTGGCTTTCATCTGCATGTGCTGATCACTCAGTGCATTTTATTAACAATTTTAACATTTTTTGGGAATGCAGGCATCTTTTTTTAATAATAATAATAATAATAATAATAATAATACATTTTATTTCTAAAGCGCTTTTCAAAAAACTCAAAGACGCTTTACAGAGCTTAAAAACAAACAAAGACAAATAAAACAAGCAAATGAAACAAAGACATCATATAAAAACGTGACATTAGTTACACATTAAAAGCAGTTATAAAAAGATGGGTTTTGATAAGTGACTTAAAGGTTGATAGGTTGGTGCAGGCTCTGATGTGTTTGGGGAGTGAGTTCCAGAGGGAAGGAGTGGCTATGGAGAAGGCTCTGTCGCCCCAGGTTCGGTGTTTGGTTTGAGTGGTATGGACAGGAGGTTGGCATCAGAAGAACGGAGGGAACGGGAGGGAGTGTAGTGGTGGAGCAGGTCAGTGAGGTAGGACGGGGCCTGGTTGTGAAGGGCTTTGTGAGTGAGGAGAAGGATTTTAAAGTGGATGCGTTGTGGGACAGGGAGCCAGTGGAGGTTCTGGAGGACGGGGGTGATGTGGTCACGGGAGCGGGTGTGAGTGAGCAGACGGGCGGCAGAGTTCTGGATGTATTGTAGTTTATTGAGGGTTGTGGATGGTAAACCGTAAAGAAGGCTATTGCAGTAATCAAGTCTGGAAGTGATAAAAGAATGGATCAAGATTTCAGCAGTGGAGAAGGACAGTGAAGGGCGGAGGCGTGCAATGTTTTTGAGATGGAAGAAGGCCGTCCTGGTGATGTTATTGATGTGGTGTTCGAAGGTGAGGTGACTATCGAAGATGACGCCGAGGTTACGGATGTGAGGGGAGGGGGAGAGGGTGGAGTTATCAATGTTGATGGTGAAGTTATGGGTGGTGTTGGTGAGGGATTTGGGACCGATGATGATGATGTCTGATTTGTCGCAGTTGAGGTTGACAAAGTTTATTTGCATCCAGGATTTAATTTCACTGAGGCAGTTGGTAAGGGTGGTCAGTGTAGCAAGGGTGATCGAGGTTGTGGAGATGTACAGTTGGATGTCATCAGCGTAACAGTGAAAATGGAGTCCATGGCGGCGTATGATGTTGCCGAGGGGAAGCAGGTAAAGGATGAAGAGGAGGGGACCAAGCACCGAGCCCTGGGGGACGCCTTGGGACAGAGGGGCAGGAGGGGAAGTGCAGTTGTTGATGTAGATGAACTGTTGTCGGTTAGTGAGGTAGGATCTGAACCAGGAGAGGGGAGTGCCGGTGATGTTGATGATGGATTCGAGGCGGGAGAGGAGGATAGAGTAGTTGATGGTGTCGAAGGCTGCAGTGAGGTCGAGAAGGATGAGGATGTTGAGGTGGCCGAAGTCTGAGGAGAGGAGGAGGTCGTTGGTGACTTTCAGTAGAGCTGTTGCTGTGTCGTGAGCGGAAGCCGGATTGAAAAGGTTCATACAGGTTATTGGAGGTGAGGTGGGTTTTTAGTTAGGAGGCGACTGCACGTTCCAGTATTTTTGACAGTAGTGAGAGATTGGAAATTGGCGGGAAATTTGACATGTCGTCAGGGTTGAGTCCAGGTTTCTTGAGGATGGGGGTGATGGCAGCCATTTTAAGTGTTTGGGGAACTGAACCGGAGCTGTAGGAGGAGTTAATGATGTGCAGGATGAGTGGAGAGATTACTGGGAAACAGTCCTTAACCAATTTGGATGGGATGGGATCCAGAACACAGGTGGTGCTTTTTTTATTCCGGCCATGAGTTCAGATAACTGTGTTGGGAATAGAGGGGAGAACTGAGACAAGGTGTGGGTGATGCAGGGGGGAGAGACAGGTGTGGCGGTGGGGAAGGCAGGCAAGGTGGTCAGGTTGCTGTAAATGTTGTCAATTTTTTTCTGGAAGTATGAAAGGAAGGTGTTGCATTTATCAACTGTGAAGGAGGTGGAGATGTTGTCACTGGGTTTCAGAAGTTTATTGATGGTGGAGAAGAGAGTCCTGGGATTGGTGGAGCCAGAGTGAATGAGGTCTGAGTAGTAAGTGGACCGGGCTGTGGAGAGGGCATGCTTGTAATCCTGAAGGTGGTCTGTGTAGGCTTGGTGATGGACTGTTAAACCGGGTTTCTTGTAAAGTCTTTCCAGCTGGCGCTTACGGGTTTTCATTTTGTGAAGTTCAGCAGTGTACCAGGGGGCTGAGTGTGTGAATGAAACATTTTTTGTTTTGACAGGAGCCAGGTGATCCAAACAGGAGGAGAGTGTGTTGTTGTAACAGTTGATGAGGTCGGTGAGGTTATCAGACGGTGGGGGAGGGGAGGCAGACAGTTTACTGTTGAGGGAGGCTGAAAGAACTGAGGGGCAGATGGATTTGAGGTTCCTGAATGAGATGGTGCATTTTTCTTTTGGGATGGGGGTGGGGGTTTCAATTTCCATGATGATTACCAGGTGATCAGAAATGTTGAGGTTGAGGCTGGAGAGGTGATGTATTGTTAAACCAGTGGAACAGACCAAGTCCAGGATGTGACCATGGCTGTGAGTGGGGAAGTTGATGTGTTGAGTGAAGTTGAAGCAGGAAAGTAGATCCAGGAAGTCTATGGCCGGTTTGGAGTTGGTGTCATCAATGTGGAAATTAAAATCCCCTAGCAGGAGAATAGTGGGTGAAATGGCACATAGCTGAGTCAAGAAATGAGTAAAATCCGGAAGAAATGATGGGTTTGGTTTGGGGGGGCGGTAAATAATGGCCATGACCAAGGGAGTGGGACCAGAGAGTTTGAATATGAGATGTTCAAAGGACTGGGCAGCAGGAATGGAGATGGTGGTTGTTTTAATGTCCTTTCTGTAAACAGCAGCGACTCCTCCTCCCCGCCCCTCAGGACGAGGTTGGTCGACGTAGGTGAATCCAGGGGGCGTGGTCTGATTGAGTGAGAGGTAGTCCAGGGGTTTGTGCCAGGTTTCAGTGAGACAGAGGAAGTCCAGGTTATTGTCTGTTATAAATTCACAGAGGATGTGATTTTAATTGTTAAGTGAGCGGGTGTTAAGCAGAGCCAGGTTCAAGTGACGTTGTGTGTTGACACGTTGTGAGAACTGAGGGAGAGAACGGAGATTGGCCAGATTCATGTGTTGTTTGTTGTGATGACGTAATGCGGAAGTGCGAGCGGACCAGAGGGAGGGAATGGAGCGGTGTGCATGGAGCGGTGTAAATAGTCACGGATGGGGCCGAGTGTGGACAGCATGGTGGAGATTACATGTAAAAACATGGCTGCCAAGTTTGTTTGGGTGAAGGCCGTCTCTAAAAAAGGATGTTTGGCCCCAGAATAAATCAAAATTGTCAATGAAGTTAATTGAGTGGAATGTACAGGCAGATTGAAGCCATGTGTGGAGGGTGAGGATCCTGCTGAAAAGACCGGAGCCACCGTTATTTGGAGCAAGTGGACCGCTGATGTAGATGGATTTTCCGGTGGTTTCGATGTATTGGAAGAGTTTATTGAAGACTGATTTGGTAATTTCGGACTGACGACGGGATGCGTCCATGCAACCGACGTGGATGATGATATGATGGACAGATGATGGGAGTATACGGAGTATTTCTGGAAGTTTATGAAGGATATTAGAGACAGTTGCTCCGGGGAGACAGTGGGTTATCACATTGAAAAACCGAACATTTCTTATTATGGAGTCTCCAATTAATAGTGTGGTCGGGGGGAAAAGGGGGTGAGGGGATGCAACCTTTGACTGGGGAGAGGGGTCCAATTTGGCCGGTGGTGACAAGGCGAGTGCAGGAGGGTCAGTTTTAACCTGCGTTGACTTGATAGCAGATGCAGAGCAGCAGGTGTTGGATGTGGTCAAGGTGCGCGCTGGAGCCGGTGTGAAGTGAGGGATGGACAGACGGCGAGTCGGCACGGAGGTCTGTGGAGAGTGTGACTGTGGGAGTTTGGCTGATTTCGTTAGTGTAGGGAAATCTTCCTGGGCGAGAATATCAAATTTATTATTCAGAGGGAGTTTGAAATGGTGTGCGGGGGGGCACTGCTTGGGTTTCACACTGTGAGGAGCAACCGGGGACCAAGGTGCGGGATCCCGAGGAGTGGAGGTGGCAATGGACTTGGGCTTTGCCCCTTGCATAATCCAGGTGCTGTTGGAGATCGGGGGAGGGGCGCCGGGGGTAGAAGCTGATCCGTCCGGAGCGATGGTACCGGCTGGAGGGTGCAAGGCGGCGTCCGCTCCGGAAGCAGGACTGGACTGGTCGAAGCTGGATGACCCGGGCACCGGTGTGTGGAGCGGAAAACAATGGTGTCTATTTGGAGCTCTGCTTCACGGAGTGCGTAGAGCGTTGAGATCCGTCGCTCCAGCTCTGTGACTTTGTCAACGAGGACGGTGCAGTTAACGCAGCGGGAAGGAGAGGTGAGTGGAGCCATGGCTGTGTGTCGTACCTGTGAACACAATACAAAGGGGCCAGTACGGAGCTACAAGTACAGAGTGTAGTTGCGGCTAAGAGTCGAGGAGGACGTTAGCAGCTAGTAGGGAGTGCGCGGGTACAGGCACTTACAAGCAGGGGCTCTCAGAGAGAGCCCACAGCAGTGAGGTGGCTCAGCATTTACTAGCAGGGAGACAGAGCAGGGCTAGCAAGACTTCGGTAGCGGGACTTACCGGCACGGGCCCAGCAGGTGGGCCCGGTGCGTAGATTCAGCTTTAGTGCAGGCCACCGGTGGTGAACGTGGGTAAAGCTCGTTGGTAGAAGCCGCCGATGGCATGTGATACACTTATTCAGTTCACGATACGATATACAGTGATCCCTTATTTTACACGGTTAATGGTTAATCAAAACTCCGCAAACTCCGGAGCGATGGCACCGGGCGGAGGGTAAGCTTTTAGACAGACGGATTTAACTTTTACAAGTCAGGGGCGAAACTGTTCGCCCCCAACTAGTTTTATTGCCTACATCATCCATCTGCACGTGGCGCCAAGGCTGTGATTAACATGGAGTTATCTCATAGAGGAGACCAAACAAAGCCCAGTGAAGACCTTGAGGAGGAACCACCAAGATCACCCTCCTCACCCTCCCTTTCTCCCTTCTCCCCTCACCTGCAATTTACGGAGCAGATGATGGAGCAGGTAAATGCTGGGCTCAGATCTACCCCCCGGCCAAATCCCTCTTTAGGCCCAAATCCCTTTGTATCCCCTACACACCTGTCCGAGAACCCCAGGTCACGACCTCCAGCCCCGCCCCCACTGCAGCAGCTGGAGTTACGGCGTGTAGTCCCGCCCCCACTGCAGCAGCTGGAGTTACGGCGTCTAGCCCCGCCCCCACTGCAGCAGCTGGAGTTACGGCGTCTAGCCCCGCCCCCACTGCAGCAGCTGGAGTTACGGCATCTAGCCCCGCCCCCACTGCAGCAGCTGGAGTTACGGCGTCTAGCCCCGCCCCCACCGCAGCAGCTGGAGTTACGGCATCTAGCTGTAACTCCAGTATGATCTGCAGAGGGTTCAGGCTCCAAGGATCACAACAGTCGTGATCTTTCCCAGAATAAGCCGGGACCCTCTTTATTAGAAGGTGTTAAAATTATTCTTTTAGATGACAGGAAGTTGGACTCTATCCCTGTTTTAATAGGTAATAGAAAAAGGCTGGTAAATATGCAGAGAAACAACATTCACCCAACATATTCAAATCTTCTGTTCATTCCTCATCAGCCTGCCCATAACAAGAACTGGACAGATAATAATCCTAGCACACTGAAACTAGCATTACTAAATGTTAGATCTTTGGCAGGAAAAATATTTCTAATCAATGATTTTAATACAAAGCACAAACTTAATTTCTTGTTTTTAACAGAAACCTGGTTAGACAGAGAAAATGATTCAGTAGTTCTTATTGAAGCAACTCCTCCAAACTTCAAGTTTGTGAGTGAAGCTGGACGACATCAGAAAGGTGGAGGAGTGGCTGTTTGGTTTCATGACTCCTTCCAATGTAAACAGATGTCTTATAAAAACTTTACATCTTTTGAATATGTTGCTCTCCAGATGAGTTCCCCTGGCCGTGTGCTGTTTGTTAACATATATAGGCCACCTAAACACTCTACAAGCTTTTTTGAAGACTTTTCTGAACTTCTGTCAATAATCTGTGTTGATTTTGATTGTGTAGCTCTTGTTGGAGATTTCAACATTCATACTGATAATGTCCAGGACAGATTGAGCAGAGTTGTGTTGTGTTCTCGATCATTTTGCTCTATCTCAGCATGTGAAAGAAAAAACGCATAACAAAGGTCTGAATATTTCCAAGGTCATGGTGATGGATGGTGCTCTATCTGATCATTCCTGTGTTTTCTTTGAGAGTGCTGTTATTGTCAACAAGAATGTCCAAACAGAGGTTGTCAAAAAACGATACATGGGTGAAAATGCCAGTGAAATGTTTCTACAAGCTTTCTCTCCCTCACCCTCTCTCTCTCCTGGCCCTCAGTTGATGAGCTTGTGGATCATTTCAATGGTAAAATTAAAAGCATTATTGATGTCATTGCTCCCATCAAGGTGAAAGTGATCGCTGCCAAAAAGAGAGCTCCATGGAAAAATGCCACGCTGGTAAGAGCTGAAAAACGAGAATGTCGGAAAGCTGAACGCAGGTGGCGGAGAACAAAGTTGCAGGTTCACTATGAGATCTATAAAGAAAGACTAAGAATTTATAATCTGGAGCTGAGAAATGCAAGACAATCATTCTTTTCTGACATCATTGCTAAGAACAGTAATAATGCTCGTTCCCTGTTCATTACTGTTGACAGGTTAACTAACCCTCCTGTGTCAGTAACCCCAGAACTCCTGTCCAACCAGGTCTGTAACGAATTTGCTTCCTTCTTTACTGACAAAATTCAGAAAATCAGGCAGCCAGTACTCGCCAGGGCCAGCACATATGTCACCACTGTGGCCACTTAAAAAAATAAACACCATGACACACTTTTCTCCAATCAGCCCAAAAACCCTGGATGAGATCATCTGCCATCTGAAAACCACCACTTGCTGTCTTGATACTTGCCAACAGGGTTTTTCAAGACTGTTTCAGGATGCACAGCCCCAGATATTTTACTGATTGTGAACACCTCCCTGATCTCAGGAGTCTTCCCTCAGACCCTGAAAACAGCTGTCATCAAGCCACTCCTGAAAAAGACCAGCTGAGACTCATCACTCATGAGCAGCTACAGACCGATATCAAACCTCCCCTTTCTGAGCAAGATTATAGAAAAAGCTGTTTTTCACCAACTCCACAACTTCTTGATGCTAAATAACTGTTTTGATATCTACCAGTCAGGTTTTCAGCCACATCACAGCACTGAGACTGCTCTAGTTAAGGTCCTTAATGACATGATGAAGAAATAAAGACAAAACTGAAATAATAGTTTTTGGAGCCAAGGAAGAAAGATTTAAAGTCAGAACTCAGCTTCAAGTATTTCAAGATCCAGCTGTCTGCGTTCCCGTGTCATCTCCATCTTTGTAGTCTCAAATCCAGTGCTGGTAGTAGTGGAAATGCTTCCATTATTGGCATTGCTATCTGAAATAAACAGTATACAATGACAGTAATTTCACGTCCACCCAGTGAGTTTTATTGTGGCAGGTCCTCCTCGTGTCACTGAAAATAATTTGCATACAAACTTACTGTCCCAGCATGTCCTAAAGTGTTTGTGAAGGAAATGCTGAAGGAAACACGTTGGCTTTAAGGTGCAATGCTGTGAAAGGGCATCATGGGGTTGTACCGTTCATGGCAAGTAATGAAATCAGCAGCTTCAACCTCCTTCATACTGACCGATCTCACCTTTCAGCTCCGCGTCGACTCGCCATCAAGCTCCATCTCCATTTTAGCATATGCTGAAAAGTTAAGCAAGCAAGCTGACGTTTCTGATGCAGGATGACTAGAATTTAATTGCAGCGTGATGCCAGTTCTGTTATGGTCTGTGCAGGATCGACCACGTACACGCTACATTAATGTACTAAAACAAAACAACTAGAATATTCACCAGTTAAATAAGCTGCAAATTGAAGTTTCCTCACCAGAAACTTCCAGTGTATATTCTCATAGTTTACAAAGGACATTATGACTAGTTGTCAAATTTAACTTGTTACAGATCAAATAAAATGACCCCAACACAGCAATGTTACCAAGAGTATAAAATACTGTTGTCCAGTATGAACACGTATGCAGTTGCTTCATCCATTCACACTTAAACATGTACCTCTTAAAACAAAAAAAAAGTTGGTTTTTGACAGCTCTGGAACGATTGTCTCTTGTCTGGAGGATCAGCAGCTCATAGATGGTGCTGCTCAGATTTAGTTGTTCACCAGTGAGATGCACATGTCTGTGTACATGTCTGTGTTCGTGTACATGTCAATGAAGAAATTATGGGATTGAACATATTTCAGACATCAGAATTTCTACAATTTCTACAAGTTATAGCACAGTTCCCAAAATTTTTATCACATTGTGATTGATATGTAAGACTTCATGTCTGATTACCAAGTGTAATTAATTTAATCCATTGAACGAGCAATGCACCCTCTGCCCAGACATTGCCTCTACTCTGCCCACATACTAAGCCTCCAACCTCTTGAGCTATGTTAAGCATGAACTTTGAGTGTTTTTCCACTCCCAGGCACAACCTGACGGTGTAACACATGAACTGTTTGACCCGTGGGTAGTTCCAAAGACTACGACCAGCATCCCAGTTTTCGGAACTAAGGTGGGGAATGTTGGGCCACACCATGTGCTACAGAAGACCGCATGGTTTCCTGATACAAGGGACCACTGGAATGACTGCAACTCCCAACATGCTTTGCAATGCTTATGGTTTTATGACACAGTGATAGGGGGTCTGAGTTACTCCCTGATTTTTGATGTTTGAAACCCTAAAACCCCCATGCTTAGAACTTTTTAGTCAAGCTGACCAAATTTTTAGTTTATATATTCTTATTTTGTTTTATTTTATTTTTCTTTTTGGGCTCACGTCAATCTTGACGGGCCAAATCATGAGTCATTGAACTATTAACTGCCGATTCCCGTGACTGGGCAAAGCCAGAGTGCAGAGCCTTCCACCAAACCGATCTCTAGCGACCAGCGCCGTGTCCGGAGACACCAGAACGTCGATCCCGCCTAAGCCTGCCAGGTCGGATTCCGAGACTCCGGAACTGATTCGATCACCAGACGGAAGGAAGCGGTACCATCCGCCTGAGTCACGTGCTACGTCTTGAGATCCTGCGGGCAGGACCCCCTCAGCCATCGGCCTAAAGCGGTTCCTGGAGGGCCCACTGCGAACCGTTTAAAGCAGGGGTCTCAAACTGATCCGTGAAAGGGCTGCGTGGCTGCAGGTTTTTGTTCCAACCATGCAGAAACACAGCTGACTTGTTTCATTCAACCGACTGAACTGGTTCAGACCTTCAGTGATTGACTAAAGCAAGTAGCTGCATGGTTGGGACAATAACCTGCAGCCACTCTGCCCTTTCCCAGATCAGTTTGAGACCCCTGGTTTAAACCGACGGCCACGGACCTAAGTCACCAGAGACTCCTCACAGGGTAAGGCTGAAACGAGGTAGATCGGTGTCTCCCAAGATTTTTCTACGGCTCAGACAGATCGTGCGCCACGGACCATGTCTGGGCCCTGCGTCCCCATTATTCGGCAGTTAATTAGTTCGAGAATTGCCCCTTCTTTTCCTTTTATTCACTTTATTCGTCCGCTTAGCCATGGCAACTCCGTCAGTACCCGACATTTTGTTTGTTACGATTTGCTTCCTTCCTTCACTCTCTGTCGTCATTTCCTGTCATGCGCTATAGCCAAGAATTAAAAAACCGTTCCTGTTAATGTGATATCCTATATATAAATGCCTTATATGTGTCTGTGCTTTATGTCTGTGTCTCAATAAATATCCTTAAAACCGTTTGATGTCTGTTTTAATGTAAAACCAGCCAATCCAGCCAAGAAGAACTTACATTCAGATCAGAGATTGATAATAAGTTTTCCTACCTTCTTTTTCTCTTTTAAAAAGGGAGGTGGTGCCCCATTCTTTTATTAATTATTAAAAAAATTATCAAAAGAGGTAAAACTCTACATATATATATATATATATATATATATATATATATATATATATATATATATATATATATCTATATATATATATATATATATCTAATATATATCTATATATCTATATCTCTATCCTCTATCTCTCTCTCTCTCTATCTCTCTATCTCTCTCTCTATCTTATCTCTCTATATCTCTCTATATCTAGCTATATTTATTTAGGCTGTGTCAACTATTGATTACCATGTCTGGTATTTGTCATACTTTAATTTAATTTCCCTTTGGGGATCAATAAAGTGTTTTTGAATTAAATTTGAAACTATTCTGGAAGCTAATGCATCGGAGCCAATACACGCCAGCATAACACGACTGTTATGTTAATAGTATTGACATAACGATTCGCTCCAACTGTGTAATCAGTTTTCAACCGTTGCATCAGACCAGTCGTGAGTACAAACCTCATTTGTGAGCCACTGATGAGGTAAAACAAATCAAAGTTCATGATGGTGGATGACAAAGGTGTTCCCTTTAATCTGAGAAGGAAAGACAGAAACAACCACTTCTGTCTCCTCCACAAGACAGTAAGATAAGAAATCAAAATGAAGGCTTTAGTGATAAAGGCTTTTTTAGTCAATATGTAGTGAAAACCTTTGAATGATGCTTGCATTTCCATAAGAACTATTTGCCCCTGCCTCTCTGACTCCTCTACTCTTCCTCTGGTCTTTGGAGTCAGTGTCTTCTCTGACTTTTCTGCTCCTTCTCTGGTCTTCATGGTGAGTGTCTTCTCTGACTCCTCTGCTCCTCCTCTGGTCTTCATGGTCAGTGTCTTCTCTGACTCCTCTGCTCCTCATCTGTTCTCTGGGGTCAGTTTCTTCTCTAACTCCTCTGGTCTTGGGGACAGTGTCTTCTCTGACTCCTCTGCTCCTCCTCTGGTACTCAGGGTCAGTGTCTTCTCTGACTTCTGCTCATCCTCTGGTCCTTGGATCAGTGTCTTCCCTGACTCCTCTGCTCCTTCTCTGGTCTTTGGGGTCAGTGTCCTTCTCTGCTCCTCTGGTCTTTGGGTCAGTGTCTTCTTCTCTGACTCCTCTGGTCTTTGGGGTCAGTTTCCTTCCCTGACTCCTATGCTCCTCCTCTGGTCTTTCAGGTCAGTGTCTTCTCTGACTCCTCTGCTCCTCCTCTGGTCTTTGGGGTCAGTGTCTTCTCTGACTCCTCTGCTCCTCCTCTGGTCTTTGAGGTCAGTGTCTTCTCTGACTCCTCTGGTTCTCCTCTGGTCTTTGGGGTCGGTATCTTCTCTGACTCTTCTTCTCCTCCTCTGGTCTTCATGGTCAGTGTCTTCTCTGACTCCTCTGCTCCTCCCCTGGTCTTCATGGTCAGTGTCTTCTCTGACTCCTCTGCTCCTCCTCTGGTCTTTGGAGTCAGTGTCTTCTCTGACTCCTCTGCTCGTCCCCTGGTCTTCATGGTCAGTGTCTTCTCTGACTCCTCTGCTCCTCCCCTGGTCTTCATGGACAGTGTCTTCTCTGACTCCTCTGCTCCTCCTCTGGTCTTTGGGATCAGTGTCTTCTGTGACTCCTCTGCTCCTCCCCTGGTCTTTGGAGTCAGTGTCTTCTCTGACTCCTCTGCTCGTCCCCTGGTCTTCATGGTCAGTGTCTTCTCTGACTCCTCTGCTCCTCCTCTGGTCTTTGGAGTCAGTGTCTTCTCTGACTCCTCTGCTCGTCCCCTGGTCTTCATGGTCAGTGTCTTCTCTGACTCCTCTGCTCCTCCCCTGGTCTTCATGGACAGTGTCTTCTCTGACTCCTCTGCTCCTCCTCTGGTCTTTGGGATCAGTGTCTTCTCTGACTCCTCTGCTCGTCCCCTGGTCTTCATGGACAGTGTCTTCTCTGACTCCTCTGCTCCTCCTCTGGTCTTTGAGATCAGTGTCTTCTGTGACTCCTCTGCTCCTCCCCTGGTCTCTGGAGTCAGTGTCTTCTATATCTCCTCTGGCTCTCAGGGTCAGTGTCTTCTCTGACTCCTCTGCTCCTCTCCTGGTCTTTGGAGTCAGTGTCTTCTCTGACTTTTCTGCTCCTTCTCTGGTCTTCATGGTGAGTGTCTTCTCTGATTCCTCTGCTCCTCCTCTGGTCTTTGAGGTCAGTGTCTTCTCTGACTCCTCTGCTCCTCTTATGGTTTTTGGGGGACAGTGTCTTCTCTGACTCCTATGCTCCTCCTCTGGTCTTTGAGGTCAGTGTCTTCTCTGACTCCTCTGGTCCTCCTCTGGTCTTTGGGGTCAGTATCTTCTCTGACTCTTCTTCTCTTCCTCTGGTCTTCATGGACAGTGTCTTCTCTGACTCCTCTGCTCCTCCTCTGGTCTTTGGGATCAGTGTCTTCTGTGACTCCTCTGCTCCTCCCCTGGTCTTTGGAGTCAGTGTCTTCTCTGACTCCTCTGCTCGTCCCCTGGTCTTCATGGTCAGTGTCTTCTCTGACTCCTCTGGTCCTCCTCTGGTCTTTGGAGTCAGTGTCTTCTCTGACTTTTCTGCTCCTTCTCTGGTCTTCATGGTGAGTGTCTTCTCTGACTCCTCTGCTCCTCCTCTGGTCTTCATGGTCAGTGTCTTCTCTGACTCCTCTGCTCCTCATCTGTTCTCTGGGGTCAGTTTCTTCTCTAACTCCTCTGGTCTTGGGGACAGTGTCTTCTCTGACTCCTCTGCTCCTCCTCTGGTACTCAGGGTCAGTGTCTTCTCTGACTTCTGCTCATCCTCTGGTCCTTGGGATCAGTGTCTTCCCTGACTCCTCTGCTCCTTCTCTGGTCTTTGGGGTCAGTGTCTTCTCTGACTCCTCTGGTCTTTGGGGTCAGTTTCTTCCCTGACTCCTATGCTCCTCCTCTGGTCTTTGAGATCAGTGTCTTCTGTGACTCCTCTGCTCCTCCCCTGGTCTCTGGAGTCAGTGTCTTCTATATCTCCTCTGGCTCTCAGGGTCAGTGTCTTCTCTGACTCCTCTGCTCCTCTCCTGGTCTTTGGAGTCAGTGTCTTCTCTGACTTTTCTGCTCCTTCTCTGGTCTTCATGGTGAGTGTCTTCTCTGATTCCTCTGCTCCTCCTCTGGTCTTTGAGGTCAGTGTCTTCTCTGACTCCTCTGCTCCTCTTATGGTTTTTGGGGGACAGTGTCTTCTCTGACTCCTATGCTCCTCCTCTGGTCTTTGAGGTCAGTGTCTTCTCTGACTCCTCTGGTCCTCCTCTGGTCTTTGGGGTCAGTATCTTCTCTGACTCTTCTTCTCTTCCTCTGGTCTTCATGGACAGTGTCTTCTCTGACTCCTCTGCTCCTCCTCTGGTCTTTGGGATCAGTGTCTTCTGTGACTCCTCTGCTCCTCCCCTGGTCTTTGGAGTCAGTGTCTTCTCTGACTCCTCTGCTCGTCCCCTGGTCTTCATGGTCAGTGTCTTCTCTGACTCCTCTGGTCCTCCTCTGGTCTTTGGAGTCAGTGTCTTCTCTGACTTTTCTGCTCCTTCTCTGGTCTTCATGGTGAGTGTCTTCTCTGACTCCTCTGCTCCTCCTCTGGTCTTCATGGTCAGTGTCTTCTCTGACTCCTCTGCTCCTCATCTGTTCTCTGGGGTCAGTTTCTTCTCTAACTCCTCTGGTCTTGGGGACAGTGTCTTCTCTGACTCCTCTGCTCCTCCTCTGGTACTCAGGGTCAGTGTCTTCTCTGACTTCTGCTCATCCTCTGGTCCTTGGGATCAGTGTCTTCCCTGACTCCTCTGCTCCTTCTCTGGTCTTTGGGGTCAGTGTCTTCTCTGACTCCTCTGGTCTTTGGGGTCAGTGTCTTCTCTGACTCCTCTGGTCTTTGGGGTCAGTTTCTTCCCTGACTCCTATGCTCCTCCTCTGGTCTTTCAGGTCAGTGTCTTCTCTGACTCCTCTGCTCCTCCTCTGGTCTTTGGGGGACAGTGTCTTCTCTGACTCCTCTGCTCCTCCTCTGGTCTTTGAGGTCAGTGTCTTCTCTGACTCCTCTGGTTCTCCTCTGGTCTTTGGGGTCGGTATCTTCTCTGACTCTTCTTCTCCTCCTCTGGTCTTCATGGTCAGTGTCTTCTCTGACTCCTCTGCTCCTCCCCTGGTCTTCATGGTCAGTGTCTTCTCTGACTCCTCTGCTCCTCCTCTGGTCTTTGGAGTCAGTGTCTTCTCTGACTCCTCTGCTCGTCCCCTGGTCTTCATGGTCAGTGTCTTCTCTGACTCCTCTGCTCCTCCCCTGGTCTTCATGGACAGTGTCTTCTCTGACTCCTCTGCTCCTCCTCTGGTCTTTGGGATCAGTGTCTTCTGTGACTCCTCTGCTCCTCCCCTGGTTTTGGAGTCAGTGTCTTCTCTGACTCCTCTGCTCGTCCCCTGGTCTTCATGGTCAGTGTCTTCTCTGACTCCTCTGCTCCTCCTCTGGTCTTTGGAGTCAGTGTCTTCTCTGACTCCTCTGCTCGTCCCCTGGTCTTCATGGTCAGTGTCTTCTCTGACTCCTCTGCTCCTCCTCTGGTCTTTGGGATCAGTGTCTTCTGTGACTCCTCTGCTCCTCCCCTGGTCTTCATGGACAGTGTCTTCTCTGACTCCTCTGCTCCTCCTCTGGTCTTTGGGATCAGTGTCTTCTGTGACTCCTCTGCTCCTCCCCTGGTTTTGGAGTCAGTGTCTTCTCTGACTCCTCTGCTCGTCCCCTGGTCTTCATGGTCAGTGTCTTCTCTGACTCCTCTGGTCCTCCTCTGGTCTTTGGGGTCAGTATCTTCTCTGACTCTTCTTCTCTTCCTCTGGTCTTCATGGACAGTGTCTTCTCTGACTCCTCTGCTCCTCCTCTGGTCTTTGGGATCAGTGTCTTCTGTGACTCCTCTGCTCCTCCCCTGGTCTTTGGAGTCAGTGTCTTCTCTGACTCCTCTGCTCGTCCCTGGTCTTCATGGTCAGTGTCTTCTCTGACTCCTCTGGTCCTCCTCTGGTCTTTGGAGTCAGTGTCTTCCTCTTCTCTGACTTTTCTGCTCCTTCTCTGGTCTTCATGGTGAGTGTCTTCTCTGACTCCTCTGCTCCTCCTCTGGTCTTCATGGTCAGTGTCTTCTCTGACTCCTCTGCTCCTCATCTGTTCTGTTCTCTGGGGTCAGTTTCTTCTTCTAACTCCTCTGGTCTTGGGGACAGTGTCTTCTCTGACTCCTCTGCTCCTCCTCTGGTACTCAGGGTCAGTGTCTTCTCTGACTTCTGCTCATCCTCTGGTCCTTGGGATCAGTGTCTTCCCTGACTCCTCTGCTCCTTCTCTGGTCTTTGGGGTCAGTGTCTTCTCTGACTCCTCTGGTCTTTGGGGTCAGTGTCTTCTCTGACTCCTCTGGTCTTTGGGGTCAGTTTCTTCCCTGACTCCTATGCTCCTCCTCTGGTCTTTGAGATCAGTGTCTTCTGTGACTCCTCTGCTCCTCCCCTGGTCTCTGGAGTCAGTGTCTTCTATATCTCCTCTGGCTCTCAGGGTCAGTGTCTTCTCTGACTCCTCTGCTCCTCTCCTGGTCTTTGGAGTCAGTGTCTTCTCTGACTTTTCTGCTCCTTCTCTGGTCTTCAGGTGAGTGTCTTCTCTGATTCCTCTGCTCCTCCTCTGGTCTTTGAGGTCAGTGTCTTCTCTGACTCCTCTCTCCTCTTATGGTTTTTGGGGGACAGTGTCTTCTCTGACTCCTATGCTCTCCTCTGGTCTTTGAGGTCAGTGTCTCTCTGACTCCTCTGGTCCTCCTCTGTCTTTGGGGTCAGTATCTTCTCTGACTCTTCTTCTCTTTCCTCTGGTCTTCATGGACAGTGTCTTCTCTGACTCCTCTGCTCCTCCTCTGGTCTTTGGGATCAGTTGTCTTCTGTGACTCCTCTGCTCCCTCCCCTGGTCTTTGGAGTCAGTGTCTTCTCTGACTCCTCTGCTCGTCCCCTGGTCTTCATGGTCAGTGTCTTCTCTGACTCCTCTGGTCCTCCTCTGGTCTTTGGAGTCAGTGTCTTCTCTGACTTTTCTGCTCCTTCTCTGGTCTTCATGGTGAGTGTCTTCTCTGACTCCTCTGCTCCTCCTCTGGTCTTCATGGTCAGTGTCTTCTCTGACTCCTCTGCTCCTCATCTGTTCTCTGGGGTCAGTTTTCTTCTCTAACTCCTCTGGTCTTGGGGACAGTGTCTTCTCTGACTCCTCTGCTCCTCCTCTGGTACTCAGGGTCAGTGTCTTCTCTGACTTCTGCTCATCCTCTGGTCCTTGGGTCAGTTCCCTTCCTCTGCTCCTCTCTGGTCTTTGGGGTCAGTGTCTTCTCTGACTCCTCTGGTCTTTGGGGTCAGTGTCTTCTCTGACTCCTCTGGTCTTTGGGGTCAGTTTCTTCCCTGACTCCTATGCTCCTCCTCTGGTCTTTCAGGTCAGTGTCTTCTCTGACTCCTCTGCTCCTCCTCTGGTCTTTTGGGGGACAGTGTCTTCTCTGACTCCTGCTCCTCCTCTGGTCTTTGAGGTCAGTGTCTTTCTCTGACTCCTCTGGTTCTCTCTGGCTCCTCTTTGGGGTCGGTATCTTCTCTGACTCTTCTTCTCCTCCTCTGGTCTTCATGGTCAGTGTCTTCTCTGACTCCTCTGCTCCTCCCCTGGTCTTCATGGTCAGTGTCTTCTCTGACTCCTCTGCTCCTCCTCTGGTCTTTGGAGTCAGTGTCTTCTCTGACTCCTCTGCTCGTCCCCTGGTCTTCATGGTCAGTGTCTTCTCTGACTCCTCTGCTCCTCCCCTGGTCTTCATGGACAGTGTCTTCTCTGACTCCTCTGCTCCTCCTCTGGTCTTTGGGATCAGTGTCTTCTGTGACTCCTCTGCTCGTCCCCTGGTCTTCATGGTCAGTGTCTTCTCTGACTCCTCTGCTCCTCCTCTGGTCTTTGGAGTCAGTGTCTTCTCTGACTCCTCTGCTCGTCCCCTGGTCTTCATGGTCAGTCTTCTCTGACTCCTCTGCTCCTCCCCTGGTCTTCATGGACAGTGTCTTCTCTGACTCCTCTGCTCCTCCTCTGGTCTTTGGGATCAGTGTCTTCTCTGACTCCTCTGCTCCTCCCCTGGTCTTCATGGACAGTGTCTTCTCTGACTCCTCTGCTCCTCCTCTGGTCTTTGAGATCAGTGTCTTCTGTGACTCCTCTGCTCCTCCCCTGGTCTCTGGAGTCAGTGTCTTCTATATCTCCTCTGGCTCTCAGGGTCAGTGTCTTCTCTGACTCCTCTGCTCCTCTCCTGGTCTTTGGAGTCAGTGTCTTCTCTGACTTTTCTGCTCCTTCTCTGGTCTTCATGGTGAGTGTCTTCTCTGATTCCTCTGCTCCTCCTCTGGTCTTTGAGGTCAGTGTCTTCTCTGACTCCTCTGCTCCTCTTATGGTTTTTGGGGGACAGTGTCTTCTCTGACTCCTATGCTCCTCCTCTGGTCTTTGAGGTCAGTGTCTTCTCTGACTCCTCTGGTCCTCCTCTGGTCTTTGGGGTCAGTATCTTCTCTGACTCTTCTTCTCTTCCTCTGGTCTTCATGGACAGTGTCTTCTCTGACTCCTCTGCTCCTCCTCTGGTCTTTGGGATCAGTGTCTTCTGTGACTCCTCTGCTCCTCCCCTGGTCTTTGGAGTCAGTGTCTTCTCTGACTCCTCTGCTCGTCTCCTGGTCTTCATGGTCAGTGTCTTCTCTGACTCCTCTGGTCCTCCTCTGGTCTTTGGGGTCAGTATCTTCTCTGACTCTTCTTCTCTTCCTCTGGTCTTCATGGTCAGTGTCTTCTCTGACTCCTCTGCTCCTCCCCTGGTCTTTATGGTCAGTGTCTTCTCTGACTCCTCTGCTCCTCCTCTGGTCTTCATGGTCAGTGTCTTCTCTGACTCCTCTGCTCGTCCCCTGGTCTTTATGGTCAGTGTCTTCTCTGACTCCTCTGCTCCTCCCCTGGTCTTCATGGACAGTGTCTTCTCTGACTCCTCTGCTCCTCCCCTGGTCTACATGGTCAGTGTCTTCTCTGACTCCTCTGCTCCTCCTCTGGTCTTTGGAGTCAGTGTCTTCTCTGACTCCTCTGCTTGTCCCCTGGTCTTCATGGTCAGTGTCTTCTCTGACTCCTCTGCTCCTCCCCTGGTCTTCATGGTCAGTGTCTTCTCTGACTCCTCTGCTTCTCCTCTGGTCTTTGGAGTCAGTGTCTTCTCTGACTCCTCTGCTCGTCCCCTGGTCTTCATGGTCAGTGTCTTCTCTGACTCCTCTGCTCCTCCTCTGGTCTTTGAGATCAGTGTCTTCTGTGACTCCTCTGCTCCTCCCCTGGTCTTTGGAGTCAGTGTCTTCTATATCTCCTCTGGTCCTCAGGGTCAGTGTCTTCTCTGACTCCTCTGCTCCTCTCCTGGTATTTGGAGTCAGTGTCTTCTCTGACTTTTCTGCTCCTTCTCTGGTCTTCATGGTGAGTGTCTTCTCTGACTCCTCTGCTCCAACTCTGGTCTTCATGGTCAGTGTCTTCTCTGACTCCTCTGCTCTTCCCCTGGTCTTCATGGTCAGTGTCTTCTCTGACTCCTCTGCTCCTCCTCTGGTCTTTGGAGTCAGTGTCTTCTCTGACTCCTCTGCTCGTCCCCTGGTCTTCATGGTCAGTGTCTTCTCTGACTCCTCTGCTCCTCCCATGGTCTTCATGGACAGTGTCTTCTCTGACTCCTCTGCTCCTCCTCTGGTCTTTAGGGTCAGTGTCTTCTCTGACTCCTCTGCTCCTCCTCTGGTCTTCATGGTCAGTGTCTTCTCTGACTCCTCTGCTCCTCCCCTGGTTTTTAGGGTCAGTGTCTTCTCTGACTCCTCTGCTCCTCCTCTGGTCTTTGGGGTCAGTGTCTTCTCTGACTCCTCTGCTCCTCCTCTGGTCTTTAGGGTCAGTGTCTTCTCTGACTCCTCTGCTACTCCTCTGGTCTTTGGGGTCAGTGTCTTCTCTGACTCCTCTGCTCCTCCTCTGGTCTTCATGGACAGTGTCTTCTCTGACTCCTCTGCTCCTCCTCTGGTCTTTAAGGTCAGTGTCTTCTCTGACTCCTCTCCTCCATCTCCCTTCTGTGGTTGCACCTCCCTCTCCTCCTGCCTTCACCTCCTCCTCTGACCTCTTCCTCCGCTCTTCTCCTTCCAGAGGAGGTAGAAGTTGATCCTGTTGAATAAAACCATAGTCAGGGTTGATGTCAAAGGACTAAAATCCCAGTTAGAACATTCTGCATCATGGTAATGTGAGAGTTAAACTTGTATAAAACCAATGAAACAAACAGCTGTGAGTTATAATGGTGACAAACATCCTTCTTTTCTGACTTTAGCTTTACTAACCTGTTAGTTAACTTGTCAAATAAAAAGACAAACAGTCCAGTGTACAACCCTAACATGTAGAAGACTGTAGCTGTCAGTCATTGCTGACATGAATGAATCCCTGTGTAACAGTCCAGCCTCTCACTAGGTGGAGATACATTCATTCTGATTCACAGGTCAGTCAGTGTTTGAAATCTCAGCTCAAATCAAACTCTTCAGCTTGTAACTGGTCAGCTCAGCGTTCACTCGCAGCACCATCACAGAACTGTAGGGGGCTCCAGTGAGGAAAAACCCCCAAACGTCTGAAGTGTTGCTTTAAGGTCAGATGACATACGGTGGGTGTTGTTCTCTCTTCTACTTGCTCCACCCTTTTGCAACATGGTGCCATGACGGACGAGGAAAATAAATGCTTTCGAAGCGCTCTTCAGGAACCCAGTGGGTGATGGCACAGAGGGTTTGTCCAGTTCTTCTTACAGAGTCTATGGAAAAAACACCTAGATGTTATAATCAGGCCCAAAGTTTCAGTTACAGTAAGCTACTATCATGTAAAGGAAATTATTCTTCTTGAAGTAAGACAAAGAAAAAAAACCTGGACAGCAGAGTGAATAATCGTATTAGCTTGTCTGCGTTTCAAAAACTCTGCTTCCACCTGCTGTTCACTGTTAGCAACTACAGTCCCTATTTAACTTTAAACTATAGTCCCAATAACTGAATAAAAATGCAGCTTTTCCCTTTTATTTACTCAGCTGTAATATTTGTTGTGTTCAGTTTCTGCCTGGTGAAAGTTCAACCATTTATTTATCCTTGTTTCCTGAACTGTGCTCAGTAATGTGTTGAAGGAGCAGCATTGTTTATTTCCACTTGAGACTGATTGAATTCAAGGTCCTGATCTCCTCAAACATGGCTGAAATGTCTGGTAACAGCTTTGTCAGTCAGCAAAGATGAGACGGTCCAACACTTTAATGTGAAATAAGGAGGTCTGAGGTCGGAAGCTGTTCAGATGATACATCCCAACAAGTCTTCTCTGTTTTTTTTCTGCTCATTTGTCCTGCAGTCAGGATAATCACAGCACTCTGGAGACTGAGGAGATCCAGAAGAGCAGCTGAATAAAGTCAACAGCCCATGACTGACCTGTAGGCTTTGTAAATTGGTTCATGTTAATGAGTCGCTTCATTCTAATTCATGAAACAATCAAAAGGCATTTTTTTTGTCTCACAGCTGCAGGGATAATTAATGAGCGGTGCCGACTACAGATTAGGTTTAGCTGAAGCCTGGTGAAGAGGGAGGACAGCCGCTGAGCTCAGAGCTGCTTCTTTCTCTTAAACTTCATCTCCATCACTCATCTCCCCGCATTAATCTCCCTGTCAAATGGACCGTTTTACTGGACCAGAGACACGTACAGGACGACCCGTGCAGGGTTAGGGTTAGGGATGAAGATCTGGACTGGAGCTGATGAACACAAACGGCTGCTTTGAACGCTTCCTGTTACTGAATGACTAACCGGCTCGATAATTTGGTGTGACATAATTAATTACAGCCAATTAGGTAAACAGATGGAACGGGGAGTGTGAGGAAATGAGCGAGAGGATCATTAACCTGTGTGGGCGGTGGCATCAGGCTTCACCAAAGACCCACCAAGTAGGCGTGAAGAGGTTTGGTTTAATGTGAGGCAGAAGGAAGTGGAGACGTCCAGAGATGAAGACAGAAGCAGACATGAGCTTATCCTGACACTAAGCAGCTAATATTGGCTGGAAAGAGATCATCTGCCACATTGAATACATGTTAACGTCTGTTTCAGGGAGGAAGAGTCTCTTCACCAGCCTCGGACCGTCTCCTAGAACACTGCACCACCTCTGCTTCAGTCTACAGGGACGGGAGCCTTCCCAAGATCCCTTGCATAGGGGATGAGCATGCTTCCTAGGTGTGCTAGGAGAAAAGGGAAGATGAGAAAATGAGAGAAAATGCCACAAGGTTATAGACTTAAGGTTTTATTTGGACCAGAGCAAAGAAACCTTGGTGTGAAAGCAGCATTAGCTGTGCCAGCGTTGCCCTCGCCACCACCGTCATAGATGCTTGGAGAAACAACCTGTTTCTGGTATTTTGTGTGTCACTAAAACAGGTCTGACCTGGAAGTCATGGACGTTCATGAGTGTTGCAAGACCAGCTAAGTTTCAGCACAGCACTGTTCAAAGACTACATTTCTAAGTCCTTATTACTACAGACTGGATCACCAGGGGTCCATCCATCCATCCATCCATCCATCCATCCATCCATCCATCCATCTGTCCATCCATCCATCCATCCATCCATCCATCCATCCATCCATCCATCCATCCATCCATCCATCCATCCATCCATCCTTCTGTCCATCCATCCATCCATCCATCCATCCATCCATCCATCCATCCATCCATCCATCCATCCATCCATCCATCCATCCATCCATCCATCCATCCATCCATCCATCCATCCATCCATCCATCCTTCTGTCCATCCATCCATCCATCCATCCATCCATCCAATCCATCCATCCATCCATCCATCCATCCATCCATCCATCCATCCATCCACCCTTCCGTCCATCCATCCATCCATCCATCCATCCATCCAACCATCCAACCATCCATCCATCCATCCATCCACCCTTCCGTCCATCCATCCATCCATCCACCCATCCATCCATTCATCAGTGAGCTAGAGGCGCGTGTCCGCCAATTAGATCATAGTCCGTCAGAGGCGATAGGCAGCCAGGCTAATGTAGCGGCAGAGCGGCCTAGAGTAGCTGCTGCTAGCAGTCCCCCTGTAGCACCCGAGCAGCCGGCCAGTCAGGGCAGCTGGGTGACGGTTCGAAGGAAGCGTAGCCCAAAGCAAAGGTGCGTGGAACACCATCACTCGCTTCACATATCGAATCGTTTTTCCCCACTCAGCGACACACCCGCTGAGAAACCCACCCTGCTGATTGGAGACTCTATAGTCCGGTATGTGAGACCGGCAGCCACGGCCATAGTTAGGTGCATCCCGGGAGCCAGGGCGGGCGACATCGAGGCAAATTTGAAGCTGCTGGCAAAGAGTAACAGTAAGTACAGTAAAGTCATCATACATGTCGGGACTAATGACACCCGGCTACGCCAGTCGGAGGTCACTAAACTTAACATTGAGTCGGTGTGTAATGTTGCAAAGAGCATGTCGGACTCCGTAGTTTTCTCTGGTCCCCTTCCTAATTTGACCAGTGATGATATGTTTAGCCGCATGTCATCGCTCCGTTGCTGGTTGTCGTGGTGGTGTCCAGCAAACAACGTGGCCTTTATTGACAACTGGCCGGATTTCTGGGGAAAGCCTGGTCTGATTAGAAGAGACGGCATTCATCCCACCCGGGATGGTGCAGCTCTTATTTCTAGTAATCTGGCGATTCTCTTAGACGCTCCCCCTGACAATCCAGGGTGGAGGCCAGGATGCAGAGCTGCAGTCTTACACACTTCTCTGCTGCTTCTTGAGGACCGTCCCCATCCACTAAAGACAGAGAAATTAACTTTATAGCTGCTAATGCTAACATGGTACCAAACAAAAACAAAAATAAAAACAAAAACATAGAATTGGTGTCAATTCCCCGTCCTCCAAAAGTCTACTTAGCGCGCTGTGATAGAGGCGTTAACCAAAATAATTTGATAAAAATAAAAACTGTCAGACACGTGGAGCCAAGAGAACTTGTAATTAGATGTGGACTACTGAATGTGAGGTCTCTTGGCTCTAAGTCTCTGTTAATCAATGATCTTATTACTGAGACTCGTTGCGATGTCTTCTGCTTATCAGAAACATGGCTACAAGAGGGAGAGTATGTGAGCTTAAATGAGGCTACGCCACCAGGTTATAATAATTATCATATTCCCCGGAGTACGGGTCGAGGTGGAGGAGTAGCAGCTGTCTACAACTCCAGCCTACAAGTAAAAACAAAACCCAAATGTAATTATGATACATTTGAAAGCCTCACGCTTAGTCTAACTTTTCCAAATTGGAGGTCAGAAAAGTCAGTCTTGTTGGTAGTGGTGTACCGGCCACCTGCTGGTGCTTATCTGGAGTTTCTGTCTGAGTTCTCTGATTTTTTAGCTGGTTTAGTGCTCAGCTCAGACAAAGTCATCATAGTGGGTGACTTTAACATCCACATGGATGTTGACAGTGACAGCTTTAAATTAGCCTTTACATCTCTCTTAGATTCATTGGGCGTCTCACAAAAAGTGAAAGAACCGACTCACTGCTTTAATCATATCCTGGATTTGGTTCTCACCTATGGTATAGATACTCATCACTTGTTAGTGTCACCACTGAATTCTCTTCTCTCGAACCACTTTTTAGTTACATTCGAGTTCAGTATTTGTGGCATTAAAACAGGAAATGAAACGTGTCATTACAGCAGATGTCTTTCTGAAGATGCTGTGAATAATTTTAAGGAGGTCATTCTCTCTCATCTCCCTATGGTGGAATATGATAGAATAGCTGAGGGCACCGACCTGAATCTTACTCCGGCAGATATTGCTCACCTTGTTAACAATACTGCCGAATATGTTACATTCAGCCTTGGATGCGGTCGCTCCTCTGAGGAAGAGGGTTTCTTATCTTAGGAGCTCAGCTCCCTGGTATAATTCACATATTCGCATGCTGAAGCAGAATGCACGTAAAATGGAAAGGAGGTGGTACTCCTGTAAATCTGTGGAGTCCCATCGTGCCTGGAGAGATAGTTTAATAGTCTACAAAAGAGCCCTACGCAGAGCTAGGACATCTTATTATTCTTCGCTAATAGAAGAGAACAAACATAACCCACGTTTTCTGTTCAGCACTGTAGCCAGGCTGACAAAGAGTCACAACTCTGTTGGTCCATGCATTCCTGCTACTCTCAGTAGTGAAGACTTTATGAGCTTTTTTAGTGGGAAAATAATCAAAATTAGAGATGAGATCGGCCAGGCCCAACTGTCGGCGGCTGTGAACGTCCCTGCAGCTTCGTTGATCTCTTCCGTTTCTGATTTGACTCTGGACTGTTTTTCTCCTGTGGGCCTCTCTGAGTTGACCTCAACCATTAGTAAAGCTAAACCATCTACATGTCTGTTGGATCCCATCCCAACTCGACTGTTCAAGGATGTTATGTCCTCTATTGGTATATCAATTTTGGATCAGATTAACCTATCTCTACAATCAGGATATGTGCCACAGGTTTTTAAAGTTGCAGTCATTAAACCTTTGCTCAAGAAACCATCTCTTGATCCGGACATCTTGGCAAACTATAGACCAATATCCAACCTTCCATTTATCTCTAAAATTCTGGAAAAAATAGTTGCTAGCCAGTTAGGAGAACACCTGCATAGAAATGATCTATTTGAGGTCTTTCAGTCAGGGTTTTTTTAGAACTCATCATAGCACAGAAACTGCACTGATTAGAGTCTCCAACGACCTCCTCATGGCCTCAGACAATGGATTAGTTTCTGTCCTTGTTCTGCTGGACCTCAGTGCTGCTTTTGATACTGTTGATCACGGCCTTTTGCTGCATAGATTGGAGCACACTGTTGGAATTAAAGGGACAGCATTAGGCTGGTTTAAGTCATACCTATCTGACAGGTTCCAGTTCGTCCATGTTAATGACGTTTCTTCTACACGGACTAGGGTCTGCTATGGCGTCCCACAGGGTTCAGTTCTGGGACCAATCCTTTTCACTTTATACATGTTGCCCTTGGGAAAAATTATCCAGAGCTATGGCATAAACTTTCATTGCTATGCTGATGATACGCAGCTGTACTTATCTATGAAACCAGAGGAAACAAAACCTTTGGCTAAACTTCAAGGGTGTCTTAATGACATTAAGTCCTGGATGTCCTCTAACTTTTTGCTTCTAAACTCAGATAAAACAGAGGTTATTGTCTTTGGTCCCAAACACCTGAGGAATGGATTAACTGGGTTTACGCTGGCTTCCAGCACAGTTGTGAAAAACCTTGGAGTTATTTTTGATCAGGATATGTCATTAAAGCAGCATATTAATCAGGTTTGCAAGACTGCCTTTTTTCATCTCCAAAATATTGTCAAGATTAGGAGCATCCTCTCCCAGGGTGATGCCGAAAAATTAATCCACGCGTTTGTTAGCTCTAGACTGGATTACTGTAATGCATTGTTAGCAGGATGTCCGAAAAGCTCGCTGAATAGCCTCCAATTGATCCAGAACGCAGCAGCGAGGGTGCTGACAGGAATCCGTAAGCGAGATCACATCTCTCCCGTGTTAGCCTCCCTCCATTGGCTTCCGGTAAAATTTAGAATTGAGTTTAAAATTCTGCTTCTCACATATAAGGCCCTTAATGGCCTAGCTCCGCGCTATTTACAAGACTTGATAGCACGTTATGCTCCTAATAGAGCTCTCCGCTCTCAGAGTGCAGGATTACTCGTCGTTCCTAGAATATCTAAAAGTAGGTTTGGAGGACGGGCCTTCTGCTACCAGGCACCTTTTTTATGGAACCAGCTACCAGTTTGGGTTAAGGAGGCTGATACCATCTCCATCTTTAAAACTAAATTGAAAACATTTCTGTTCAGTAAAGCCTACAGTTAGTCTAATCTATAGTGTGTAGGGGCTAATAGTTATAACTATAGTTGTAGTAGCTCAGACTTGAGTAGCTCGTCTTAATCACAGCTTCGTCATAGCTATGCTGCTATAGGCCTACGCTACAGGGGGACACCAACATGATCTGCTGAGTGGTGTCTCCACTGCTCTTCTCCTTTTTCTTCCCTTTCTTCCTCCCTTCCTCCTCCTCCAGCTCATTTATAATTATTTGGGAGCACCCTGTTACTGAAACTGTGCTCCATTTTCTTTGCTTTCCTGTGTTTGTTGTGCTGTTTCTGCCCCCTTTTCTCTTTGTGTATTAGCAGGCCAGAGTTTCCTGGGTTTCATGCTGACTTGCAGTTCCATCCACTGTCCATCCCGGGGTTCTCCTCCACTTGTGTTTGGGTGCCGACTGGCGTGGTGATCGGCGACCTGGTCCTCCTGGCCATCTCCTCCCAGTGCTGCTGCCTCCATCTGTTTATGTTTATATATATCGCATCCTCTTGTTTTGAAATCCCCCCTCTTTTCTTAAACCCCCCCCTCCTCCCCCCCCCCCTCCTCCCCCTTTTCTCGCACACACCTCACCTACACCCCACCCGCACATTACTGATACTCAAGAGCCTATCATAGCTCATTACGCTGACCACACGCCCAAGGGCCCTCCATAGCCTCGCTTAGCATTCACCCTACAACAATTCCACTACTTCTTTATTATTATTTTTTTACTTTTCTGTGCTCTCCTCTCTCTGTCCTCCATCTTCTCTCTGTCCTCCATCCTCTCTCTGTCCTCCATCCTCTCTCTCTGTCTCATGTCCTGTCCCTCCTCTCTCTGTCTGTCTTTTCTTTCTCTACCCGGCTGGTCTTCATCAGGAAGGTACCCCCATATGATCCAGGTCCTGCTCAAGGTTTCTTCATCTTAAAGTGGAGTTTTTCCTTGCCACTGTTTGGTATAAAGGTTTTTTTTTCTCCCTACGTGGGAGTTTTTTTTTTTACCTGCCATTTATCATTGATTGGATTTAATGATATATAATCTTAGTTGATGATATTTGCTCGGGGGTCATGCTCTGGGTCTCTGTAAAGCGCCTAGAGACAATTGTCATTGTAACAGACGCTATATAAATAAAATTGAATTGAATTGAATTGAATTCCAATCCATCCATCCATCCATCCATCCATCCATCCATCCATCCACCCATCCATCCATCCATCCATCCATCCATCCATCCATCCATCCATCCATCCATCCATCCATCCATCCATCCATCATCCATCCATCCAATTCCTTCCATCCATCCATCCATCCATCCATCCATTCCTTCCATCCATCCATCCATCCATCCATCCATCCCATCCATCCATCCATCCACATCCATCCATCCATCCACCATCATCCATCCATCCATCCATCCATCCCCATCCATCCACCCACCATCCATCCATCCACCCATCCATCCATCCATCCATCCATCCATCCATCCATCCATCCATCCATCCATCCATCCATCCATCCACCCATCCATCCACCATCCATCCATCCACCATCCATCCATCCATCCACCCATCCATCCATCCATCCACCCACCCACCACCCATCCATCCATCCATCCACCCCCTCCGTCCATCCATCCCATCCATCCCCATCCATCCATCCATCCATCCATCCACCCTCCATCCATCCATCATCCATCCATCCATCCATCCATCCATCCATCCATCCATCCACCATCCATCCATCCATCCACCATCCATCCATCCATCCATCCCATCCACCCATCCATCCATCCATCCATCCATCCACAATCCACCAGCATCCACCCATCATCCATCCATCCATCCCCAATCCATCCATTCCATCATCCATCCATCCATCCATCCATCCACCCATCCATCCATCCATCCATCCCCATCCATCCTCCATCCATCCATCCACCCATCCATCCATCCACCCATCCATCCATCCATCCATCCATCCATCCATCCATCCATCCATCCATCCATCCATCATCCATCCATCCATCCACCTATCCACCATTCCCAACTCCATCCATCCATCCGTCCATCCATCCACCCTGCCGTCCAGCATACACCCATCCATTACACCTGTAGCCACTCCAGCATCCACTATACACCGCCACAAGCCATCCATCCACAAATCCAGCCAGCCAGCCAAGCCAGCAGAGCAGCCAGCCAGGAGCTCACCCAGCCAGCCAGCACCAGCACAGCCACCCACCCCAGCATCCAGCCAACCTCCAGCAGCCAGCAACACAGGCCAGCCAGCCAGACACCGAGCCACCGCCAGCCACAAAGCCAGCCAGCAAGCAAGCCAGCCACCCAGCCAGCCAGCCAGTCCAGACACCGTCGTCCGTCCAGCTCGAGCCAGCCAGCCCACTAGCCAGCAGCCAGCCTAGCCAGCCAGCCAGCCACCCCAGCCAGCGAGCCACCAGCCAGCAGCCACCCAGCCACCCAGCAGCAGCCACCCAGCCATCCATCCATCCACCCACCCATCCATCCATCCATCCATCCATCATCCATCCATCCATCCACCCCTTCCGTCCATCCGTCCATCCATCCATCCACCAACCCTCCGTCAATCCATCCACCATCCATGCCGTCCATCACCGATCCATTCCGCCAGCCACCGAGCCACCACAGCCACAAAGCCAGCAGCCTAGCCAGCCAGCCCCCAGCAAGCAGCCAGCCACCCCGCGCCACCCAGCCAGCCAGCCAGCAACCCAGCAAGCCAGCCACCACCAGCCAGCACCCAGCCTAGCGCAGCAAGCCAGCCAGCCAGGCACCAGCCAGGCAGCCAGCCAGCCAGCAGCCACCAGCCAGCCAGACTAGGCAATCCACCAAGCCAGCAGAGCCAAAGACAACAGATCCAGAAGGAAGAAATCACATCAACAGCCAGCCAAAATTGTAAAGAAAGAACACCATCACATCACATCCAGCACATCCTAAAGCCATACAGCAAAAATTACACCCATGCAGCACCCAATCAATCCAGCAAAGATACAAAAAATACATCATACATCCATAAATACTCCATACAACACCCCTTCTATCCAGAAAGGCAAAAAGAAAGAAAGAAAGAAAAAAATAAATAATAAATAAAAAAAATAAAAAAAATGAAAGAAAAAGAAAAAAATAATAAAGAACAATGAAATAAAGAAATAAAGAAAAAATATAAAAAAAATAAATAAAGGTATAAAGAAATAAATATAGAAATAAATAACAAAATAAAAAAATACAGAAAGAATAAATAAAAGAAAAAATAAAGAAAGAAATAAATCCACAGAAATCAATAAATAAATAAAACTAGAAAGAAAGGAAATATCAGACATAATGAACACATTAAATAATCAATAAATAAATAAATAAATTTAACAATAAAACCATAAATAAAAAATGAAAGAAAGAAAGAAATCAATAAATAAAAACTAATAAAGAATACAAAAACTTTGGTAAATCAAGCAATAAAATAAAAAATTAAGAAATAAATACATCAATGAAATACATTAACAAAATAAACCACATAATCAGCCAGCATAAATGCAAAAATCAAAAATTACATACATACATCCATTAGACTATAGACCATTCCGTCCATACATCCAATCACATCATCCATCTCAAACAACCACACATCATCCACCCTTAAATCCATCAATCCATCCATACACTCATCCACCATCCATCCATTCATACGTCCTCCATCCATCCCCCTATCTATCCATCCATCCATCCACCCTTCCGTCTTCCACCTTCCGTTCCATCCATCCACCTCCATCCATCTTCCATCCATCAACTATCCATCCAATCCCCATCACATCCACCCATCCAACAATCCATTCCATCCATCCACTATCATCCATCCATCACTATACTATCATTTAATCCATTACACCTTATGTCCACCCTTCCGTCCATCCACATCATTCAATCCACCTATCCATCCATCCATACACCTTCCACCCATCCACAAATCCGTCCATCAAGCAATCCAGCCACGCCAGACACCGATCAAGCCACCGTATTCACCATCCATCCATCCATCCATTCCACCACATCCATCATCCAGCCAGGCCATCCCCCCCTCTCCCCCCACACGACCACTCCCCCACACAATCCCACGCCCATGCCAGAATCCATCCAGCCACCCAGGCCATCCATAACCCCCCACCCATCATCCACGCCATTCCATCCATTCCATCCCACCATCACGTACCACCACCCATCAATCCCAACACCACCCACAACAGCCCCCCAATCCGGTCCATCCACCCCCCCCCCTTGAGTCCATCCATCCTCCATCCATCCATTAACCAACAAAGACATCATCCATGCCATCCATCCACACAAACAGCCATCATACCCCATCAATAAACCCCACCAACCCATCCATCCATCCATCCATTCCACCCATCCATCCAGCATCCATCCACCCATCAATCCATCCATCCATCCCACCACCCATCCATCATCATCCATCAATCATCATCGACCTACGTCCATAATCCATCCACCATAGAAAAAAATAAAGCCAATCCACAAAAACGGCAATACGGCAGTCCATCCATCCAGAGTGTCAGCCAGCCACACACCACCCACCACCCATACAAGACATCTCATCCAGCCATCTCACCCACCCCCATCCTCCACCCACCCACCCCCATCCATCCACCATCCGGCTATCCATTCCATCCATCGTCCATCCAACCACCATCCACCCACCCCCCACCCATCCCATCCAGTCCAAGCCGGTCCACCCACCCCACCCCATCCATCCAGCAGCCAGCCACCCAACCCAGCCATGCCAGCCAGCCATGCCACCCAGCCAGCAAGCACAGCCACCCACCCAGCAGCCAGCCAGCCAGCCACAGAGCCAGCCACCAGCCACCCAGCCGCCACCAGCCAGCCACAACCAGCCAGCCACCCAGCCCAGCCCCACCAGCCACCCCCACCAAGCTCAGCCAAGCCAGCCACCCTGCCAGCCAGCCAGCCAGAAGCAGCCACCCGGACCGCGCCAGCCAGCCAGCCACCCGGCCCGCCAGCCAGCCACAGCCAGCCACCCAGCCAGCCAGCCAGCAGCACCAGCACACCCAGCCACCAAATCCATCCATCCTCCCGCCAGCCAGCGACCAGCCACCAAGCCATCCAGCAATCCAACCAATTCCATCAATCATCCACCCAATTCCCATCCCATCCATCCATCGTGCCGCCAGCAACCCAGGCGAGCCAGGGCCAGGGCGCAGCCAGGCCAGCCACCCGGAGGGCCAGCCGCCAGCCAGACAGACGGACCCAGCCAGTACACCCAGCCAGACAGCAGCCAGCAGCATGCCACCCGAGCCACCGCAGGCCAGCCAGCCAGCCAGCCAGGCAGCCACCGCTGGGGCAGCCAGCCAGCCAGCCAGCCAGCGAGCCAGCCCAGCCAGCCACCCAGCCAGCCTAGCCAGCCACCCACCCACAGCCAGCCCACCCAGCCATCCCAGCCACCCACCCAGCCAGCTCACCAGGACGACCCCCCCAGCCAGTCACACCCAGCCACCCAGCCAGCCAGCCCACCCATACAGCCAGCAAGCCAGCCAACCAGCCAGCACAGCAGCACCGAGCAGCACCCAGCCAACCCAGCCCCCAGCCAGCCAGCAACACGGCGCGGCCAGCCCAGCCAGCAGCAAGCAGCAGGCACCGATGCCAGCCATCAAGCCACCGATCCAACCCCAGCCACAAATCCAAGCCATCCAAACATCCCACCCAGCCAGCCATTTCAGCCAGCAAGCAGACAAACCAGCCATAAACGGTCCACCCAGCCACCAGCCAGCCAGCCCTCCCGCCACCCACAATTCATCCAGCATCCAGCCAGCCATCATCCACCCACCCAAGCCAGCCAGCCACGCCAGCAATATGCCAGACATCGAGCCAGCCACCCAGCCAGCCAGCCAGCCCAAGAGCGACCAGCAAGAAAGCCATCAAGCCCGCCCGCCAGCAGACAGCAGGAGCAGCCACCAAAACCAATCCATCCATCAATCCATCCACCATCCATCATTCCATCCATCCACCATCCTCATCCACCATCCATACACCCATCCATTCCATCCATCGACCCGTCCTCCATTCCATCCACCCTTCAGTCCATCCCTCCATCCTCCCCCCCGGTCCATCCATCCATCTCATCCATCACCTATCCATCCCATCCACCAGCTCATCCAAACCATCCATCAACTTCTGTCCATCCACCCATCCATCACACAATCCACCCATTACACACCACCCATCCACCCATCCATCCATCCATACAAAAGGTAAGTAAAGACAATAAATCCATAATAAAAACTTGTAAATTAAAAACTTAAGTACAGACCCTCCATCCATCCATAAACCCAAAAGTAAGTTCAAATAGATACCATCAAATTCAATCAATCAAATAATCCTTCCACCAACCCATCCATCCATTCCATTCCACCAAACCATCCACCATCCATCCATCCACAAGACATACAATCCATCCATCCACCCATACATCCTCCATCCACCCACCCCTCCATTCCACCCATGCCATCCAGCCATCCATCCATCCACAATCATCCACCACCATCCACAATCCTCCACCCAATCCATCCACCAACCCACCCATACCCACCCTAATCATCCATCACCCTTCCGTCCATCCATCAATATCCATCCATCAAACAATCAATAAAACCATTCCGTCCATCATCAATACATACATCACTACCCACCAGTCCGTCCAATCAAGAAGCCATCCATCCATCCACCATCCATCTCACACCAACCATCCTCCATCAATCCACCATCCATAAATCATCCACCCAAACCAGCCACCCACCCAATCCACCCTCGTCCATCCATAAATCCATCCATCCATCCCATCCATCCACCAGTGCCGTCCATCCATCCATCCAGTCCATCAACCCACCCTTCCGTCCATCTATAATACATCCATACAGCAAACAGATCAATAATCCAACCATTCGGAACTCAATATATCAATGCAATCACAATACAACATCACACCCTCTCAGTCCAGACATACATCCATCCAGAATAAATCCATCCATCCCATCCACCTCCATCCATCCATCACCTATCCCACCCATCAACACATCCATCATCCATCCGTCATCCATCCACGCCTCCGTCATCCATCCACCATCCATCACCTATCCAATCCATCCATCCACATCCACCAGACGAAAAAAGCTTCAGGCCAGCCACACAAGCCAGACAGCCAGCGCAGCCAGCCAGCCAGACCAACCAGACAGACAGCCACACAGCCAGACGCAAAAAAGACAAGAAAGGCAAGCTAAAAAAATAAATAGAGGAAAATAATAAAAGACAAGAAAGAAACATAGAGAAAAAAAGAAAAAAAATAAATAAATACAGACATACACTAAAAAAATTAATCAAGCCATACATAAATGAACCTGTAGTCCATACAAAAAATACATGCAACATATCATCAATCATCCAGACACGCCAATGTTATCCAACAAATCCAGACACCCCATCATCTATCCACCCATCTGACATCCAGTCCAACCATCCAACCAATTCCAGCCATCCACCCACCATCCATCAGAACCCACCAAGACCATGCCATCGATCCAAGCACCAGCAATAATAAAAAAGAAAGACAGCAAGAAGAAAGAAAAACATGACGGGCACAGAAGACGTGTTCAACTACATAATCAAAGAACATTCCGTAAATAAATAAAAATCAATACGGAAAGACAAATATCAAATAAATCAAGACAAAACATCCACCCATCCACAAAATCCTCCATCCATGCCATCCAGGAAATGCCACCCATCAATACATACACCACCCCCCAGCCACACATCCATCCATCCATCCACCCATACATCCATCAAGCCACCCATTACATCCACCCACCCATCCACCTATCCATCCATTTAATCCATCCATCATCCATCCACCATCCATCCATCCACCAAATCCATCCACCATCCATCCATCCATCCATCACCCATTCCCCCATGATCCATCCACACAGCATCATCCATCCATCCAAGCCAGCCAGCCAGCCAGCCAGCCAGCCAGCCACCGGACAGACAGCCAGCCACCCAGCCAGCCAGCCACCACCCAGCCAGCAGGCCAGCCAGCCAGCCACCAAGCCGGGCAACCAGCAGCCAGCCAGCCAGCACGAGCCCAAAAGCCAGCAGGGCGCCCGCCAGCCAGGCCAGGCCAGCCAGGCCACCCAGCAAACAGCCAGCGCAGCCAGCCAAAAGCCACCAGCAAGCCCAGCCAGCCTAGGCCAGCCAGCCAGCCACCGAGCCAGAAGCCACCAGTCAGACACCCGGCCAGCGCCAGCCAGCCAGCCAGCCAGGCACCCGCCACCCCAGCCAGACACCCGGCCAGCCAGGCAGCATGCCAGCCAGCCACGCATCCAGCAGGCCACCCTGGGGGCCAGCATCCATCCAGCCACCGGCCGTCCATCCTAGAAGCCATCCCACTTCACACCCCATCCACACAGACATCATCAATTCAATTCCATCAAACATCCACATCATCCATCCCACCATAGCCGTCCCCCTTCCGTCCATCCATCCAGCCATCCATTCCATTCAACCAGCACCCATCCACCACCGTCCAGTCCATCCATCGGAGACTATCCATCCATCTCATCCCATTGACAAGACCTTATCCGTCCATCCAGTTTGTTTCCATCCACCTATCTATCCATCCATCCATCCCACCCTTCAGTCCACCCTTCCGTCAATCCATCCATCCACTCATCCAATCACCACTATCCATCCATCCATCCACCTATCAAACATCCACAAATCCATCCTCCATCCACCTATCCATCCATCATCCACCTATTATCCATCAGCCATCCACACTTCCGTCCCACCCTCCGTCAATCCATTCCATCCATACACATTAAAGATGTATAAATTAAAAATATACATAAATCAAAAAATACGTAAATAATAAATAAATCAATAAATAAAAAAAAATATAAATCCAACAGATCAAAAAATCAATAAATTAAATACACACATAAATAACAATCAAATAAATACAATACATCCATAAAAAATCATACCAATCCAAATTAATCCACATCCAACATACATCCATCAACCCCACACCACCTTTCCACCCCCCCCCCCCCACCCCCATAATCCACGCATCCATCACTCCATTCAACCCATCTACACCAGCATCAATCCCACCCATCCGTCCCATCCACCTTGCGTCCATCCATCCATCCATAATCCAACCACCCATCAAACATACAATCCATCCAGCAACCCACCCATCCAGACATCAACCACAATCCATCCACCCACCCATCCAATCCATCCATAAACCATCATCCAAAGCCATCATCCATCCATCCACCCAATCAATCCATCATTACAACCACCCCCCACCATGAGACATCCATCCCATCCATCCACCCACCCATTCCATCCATCCATCATCCATCCATCCACCGTCCATCCCACCCATGATCCCCACCCCACGCCCCCCGATCCCACCACCCCTCATCCATCCCCCATCATCCCACCCATCAATCCATCCACCCACACGTCCCATCATATCAAGCCATCCGTGTTCCATCCATCCACCCCATCCACCCACCACCCATCCATCCATCCATCCATCCATCCCCCACCTCCATCACCAAACCATCATCCACCCCCCAACCCTCAATCCAATACATCCGTCTATCCATCCATCCATATGTCCATCCACAAAAAAAAAAAGAAAAAAAAAAAAAGAAAAAAGAAAGAAGGTGGAAAAAAAAAAAAAAAAAAAGCAAGAAAGAATAAAAAAACAAAAGAAAAAGAAAGAAAGACAGAAAAAAATGGAAATAAAGATAGAAAAGAAATAAATAACAAAATAAAGAAAGACAGCAATTAAAAATATGAAATAAAAGAAAGAAACAAATAACATAAAAAAAAGAAAGACACAAATAAAGAAATCAAAAAAGAAATACAAGAAAAAAACAAAAGTACAGAAAGAAGTGAAAAACGGCAAGACATAAGACCAGCCGAAAGAAAAACAGGAACTCCATCACAACATCCATAAAGACACAATGACACGAAAGCAATCAAAGAAAGTCAAAACAACCAGAAAGTTAAACCAATACATACAGACAAAAAGAACAACCAAATAAAGTGGACCACAGCAAACAATAAAAAACAGAAAAAAGCAAGAACAAGCAATACCCTCCACAATCTAGCCAGCACCAAGCCAGAACAGCCAGACCACCCAGCCAGCCAGCCATCACCCACCAAGTGCCCCCCACAGCCAGACAGACGGACCAGCCAGCACCCATGCAGCCATCAAATCAGACAGCCAGCCACCGGCTGGCCATCCAGCCAGCCAGCGACATCCAGCAACCCGCCAGACCCAGCCATCAACGCCACCCACCATCCAGCAAGCCACCATCCCCCAGCCGGCCATGCCAGCCAGCCAGCCACCCGGGGGGCCATCCAGAGCCAGGAGCAATGCCATAGCAGCCACCAGAAACCAGGCCAGCCCACCCAACCCACCAGCCAGCCAGCCACCAAACACGCGCTAGCAAAGCAACCAAGCCTACCCAGCACAGACAGAACACAAGACAGAAAGACAGACAGCAACCAGCCAGACAGAAGACACCAGGACGGCAAGCCAGCAAGCCAGCAAGCAAGACAGCCAGCCACCGATCCAGACAGCAAGCCAAGAGCCACCAGCCACACAAAGCCAGCCAAGCGACACCCAGCAACCCAGCCAGCCAGGGCAGCCAGGCCAGCCAGCCAGCCAGCCACCGAGCCACCCAGCCAGCAGCCAGCAGCCCCGCCCGCCCCAGCCACCAGCCAGCCAGCCAGCCAGCCAGCCAGCACCCACCCAGCCAGCCAGCCAGCCAGACACCCAGCCAGAAAGCGAGCCAGCTCACCCAGCCAGCAGCGAGCCACCGAGGCACCAGCCACCAAAATCCTCATCCCTCCCTTCCAGCCAATCCAATCCATCTACCAATCCACCAAACCCACCATCCAATCAACATCCACCCATCCATCATCCATATATCCCTACATCCAGCCATCCATCCACCACCATCGACCTTCAGTCCATCCATTCCACCCTTCCGTCCAATCAATCCATCCATCCGTCAATCCCATCACCATCATCATCAACTATCCAATCCATCCATCCATCATCCACCATCCATCACCCTTCTGTCCATGCATCCATCAATCCAACCCATCCATACATAACCCATCCAATACATCCACCATTCGCCATCCAGCCATCCAATCCATCATACATTCCATCAATCCATCAATTCCAAAATCCATTCATCCATCCATTCACCAATACATTTCACCCACCCATCCATCATCACCTATCATCCATCCATTCCATTGATCTATCCATCCATTCATCCATCCAGCCACCCACCAGACAGCCCAGGCCCGCCAGCACGTCAGCGAGCCAACGCAGGCCAGCAGCGAGCAGCCACTGAGCCAGCCAGACAGCCACGCAGCCAGCCAGCCCGCCAGCAAGCAAGCCAGCCAGCAAGCAGCAGCCAGGCAGCAGCAGCCAGGCCAGCAGGCCACCCACCCATCCAGCCAGCAACCCGAGCAGCTCAGCCAGCCAGCCAGCGCCAGGCCAGCAGCCAGCCACGCCAGCCACCCAGCAAGGCCCCACCCAGCCAGCCAAGCCACCGATCCAGCCAGCCAGTCAGCCCACGCAGCGAGCCAGCCAGGCAGCAGCCAGCCACAGCAAGCCAGCAGCCAGCACGAGCGAGCCACGAGCCAGCCAGCCAGGCAGCCACGCCGCCAGCAGCAAGGCAACTAAGCAAGAAAGCAGAACGCATCATCCAGCCATCAAGCCAGACAGCCAGCCATCAAGAAACCAAGCAAGACAGCCACCAGACCAGCCTCCCATAACACAAGAAATGCTAGACCAGCAACGGAGCAGGCCAGCAGCCAGGCCAACCACCAGCCAGCCAGAAGCCAGATAGCTACGCAACGCAGCAAGCCATCAAGCCAGCCATTCCCGATCCAGCACAGCCAGCAGCCAGCCATCAGCAGCCAGCCAGCCAGTCAATGCCAGCCAGGCCGAGCGCCAGCGAAGCCAGCCAGACAGCCAGTACAATCAAGGCACACAGCCAGCAAGCCAGCCCTCCATAAACGACAGAAAAAAAGAAAGACATAAAAAAAAAATAATACATCAAAAACAAAAATACAATAAATCAAGAAATAAATAAATAAATAAATAAATAACATATCCAGTCCATCCCTCATAATAATCCCCACAATAAATCCATCCATAAGGTTCCACAAACCCACCACCCATCCATCCATCATCATCCATACAAAATCATAAATCCATCCATCATCCATCCATCCATCCATACATCTACCCATCCATACATCCCATCCATCCATCCATCCATCCAACCACCCATCCATCCATCCATCCATCCATCCCTCCATCCATACATCTACCCATCCATACATCCATCCATCTATCCATCCATCCATCCATCTATCCATCCCTCCATCCATACATCTACCCATCCATCCATCCATCCATCCATCCATCCATCCAACCACTCATCCATCAATCCATCCATCCATCCTTCCATCCATCAGCTTCCTCTCAACAGCTTTAGTCTAGAGGTCCAGACCTCTCTCTGTCTGTGGTCACAATGTTGGAATCAGCTTTGCATTTCAATAAAATCTGATAAATATTCCACTATTAGCCAACCTCACTCACCTTTACAACACACCTGTTAAATGACTTTGGGTCAAAAAACTAGTTTATGGTTAAATTTATCATTTAGGAGTGTTCAGAATTGAAATAAAAAACAAAATCTTCCTTGAAGCTGAGCTTCACCCTGAAATGTCAACTTATTTCCCTCTGAGCTGTAAAAACTAACCATGAACAGAGACCCACTCTCTTTAATGATCTTCTGACAATGTTACTGACCATTGTTACTTCGGTCATTTATGTCTTTTAGCTGAGGAGTTGAACTGACTCTCAGTGTTAATTCCTTGTTAAAAGTTAAAACCACAGAAACGGTCTCATGACACAGATATAAATAATAGGTTGCTGCTCTGCAGTGTCCTTTTATTAAGAATGAATGAATCATTGGTCAATGACTGGTCACCCAGTGATTTACATCAGGAGGTATGGTTGAACCACACGGGTCTTTGCTGAGCGGTGGCCACAGCCTTGTACAAGCAAATGTTTAAAAATAAATTATGTGTTAATTTGCTGTTGCGCTGAATACTAATTTTAAATGCTCATAGTAAAGTGTCTGCTATAAAATACAGGCATGAACTTAAGTTTACATGAATTATTTGAAATGCTTGTCTCTGGGTTCAGCTGAAAGTGTGCACAGTTTGTCGCCCCGTGAAATATGACCGAGGTTCAACATGTGACAGCAACATTAATGAACAAAATAAAATCTGCTGAAAACATGTTGATGATGATAAACGCAGACAAGCTGATGACTAAGACATCAGCAATGACAAAACCGGCGACCCTGTTCTCAAGAACATGGTCCATGCTGACTGAAGCTGTGGCTGACTCCTACCAGGCTGACGCATTATCAATAGGACAAGAGCTGTCCAAACGGGGTTTCAGCTTTTATTGCGCTTGTGTGAGAACGAGTGGTTAACTCTCTGTAACCCTGCGCTGGCTGGCTCTCAGACCTGACTGCATTTTGTCTAAGATTCAGGTTTTTAGTGATGACTTCTGCTCATGAAGACGAAGACTATGGCTAACACTGGTTAGATCAATAGATGATGAGGTCTTAAAGGTGCCATCATTTTGAAACCAAACGGAGACATTAAATATGCTAATCAAGAGTGTTCCAGATATCTCCTTGTGTATTTGTTTTAAATTACTTGTTTTCTTTTTTTGCTTTGCTTATGAATGAATTATATAATTATCTGGTTGTTGTGCATATAAGGAGCTCAACACAAGCGGTGTCTTAAAACCTCTCACTGTTCACCAGTTATGTTGTGGATATAACATGCTCGTTTAGTCATGAAGGGGGTTATTACCAACTGTCTTAAGAGATAGCTGTTAATAACCAGAAAGGTATTAAGCTGTGACCAGGTGTGGCGCTATAGAGCAACAGAGAATGTGTGAGTCCGAGCACAGACCTCTTCAACCAGCAAATGTTACAAACCTGTGTGAAATAACCACAAACAACTTCTCTGATTAGAATATATCAGAATTTATTAACACAAGAATTAAAATGAACAAGCACAAGAACCTGATATCTACTAACTAAAAGACGACTAAACTAACATAAGCAAATAAAACATTAAATGGAAAAGGTGTGTCAACTTATATACATGTATGCTGAGGAACTATATATGCGTGTGTGTGTGAAAACTAAGATGGTTTAGTAGCGTGAGAAGGGTCCCAAGATGGCGAACAAGATCACGTGGTGCTCTCGTCCCTTACCAAGATGGCCGCTGATTCAAGCAATAAGGCGCTACAGGATGGCCGACAAGGTCACGTGGTGCTCTCGTCCCTTACCAAGATGGCCGCTGATTCAAGCAATCAGGCGCTACAAGATGGCCGACAAGGTTACGTGGTAACACAGAGATGTTAGTAAGAAAGGAGAAGGAGAGGAAAGGCTAAGCGAAGATGATTCCTAACCACCGATGCTGTGATCGCTCTGAGGATTTCCACTCAGGAGGGAGAGTGTGGAGCAGACGTCCGCACTCTCCTTGTGATCGTTTGGAAATCGGGGCGCAATCAGCCAGTCGTGAGGAAATACGGTGATCACGTGGGTAAATACGCACCGGCAGATCACCGATGGGCTCAATCGTAATAACCCAGACACAAGCCTCTTACTTCTGTTGCTCCGAGGGGGCGATCGGAGGTATCCTGGAGTCCGGGGGAGATGACTGGTGTGGGTAACGGCCGAGCCGCTGATGGGTTAAGCTCCGCGGGTATTATCCCATGAGCGGCTCCTTTTGTCCTGGTTCCTGGTTGCCGTGTCTCGACCCAGCCGGGTCCTACTATGAAAGCGCGTCTGGAGCCGTGGCGTTGTCCCGTGGTGCCACCGTGCCTCTGCGCCGATATGTGGGCGGGTCACTTCTGGTACTGGCTGGATGGGATGTTTCAACTGGTCTTTCCTTTTACCGCTGGCTTACTGGAGCGCTACTGGAAAGGCCTCATGGCTGCTGGCTGAGAGCTGTGGCGGGCCGGAGTAGGCCGAAAGAGGATATCTCGAGTCTCGTGGAGAAGGTCCAGCAAGAGAGGAGAGGAGCAGCAAAGATGTTCACAGTATTTAAGCTGCAGGGATGCGATCCGCCTTTGTTGGAGATCCTTGCTGTGAGACGAAGGTCCTCGGCCAGTAAGAGGGTGTGACATCACTCTCACACCTCGTTGTAAAACAATAAAAATCGGCAGGCGTTAGGCTCTTGCCGATTGTGCTAGCATAATTTTTGGCATAATCTGAGGAATTGAGCATAATTTTTGCCCTTTTTCCAAAAGTAGCACTGCTAGCATAATCCGTATATTGTCTTGTCTTAATAGCACAATTGTTAGTCCAACCATCGTCTGCTGCCGCAGAGAGAGTATTCAGCATCCTGGCAGCTTCATTAAATGATCAACAAGATCGTGCACTTGCAGATTACTTGCAAGCAAGTGTGACGCGTCAATATAACAAGCGCTAATTAACTGTTAGAGAACAAATTAGAGAAGTCAAGCCGGACTGCGTGGTTCAGAAACGAGCGAGATTATTCAATGTTAAATTTGTTATCCAGGGCTTTGTCAGAAACTGCATGGTTTAGTTTTCACTGTATTTGTTTTTATTTGTTTTGAAACTGTGCGTGCGCTGCTAGCGTGCGCACAGTTCATTGTTTACTCGAAATTTGCATACTTTACCATGGTAACTGGAGGCCATTTGAATCCAAAACCTTGCGTAAACTGTGTCATGCTCTGCTACACGCGATGGTTAGCAAGCTATCCGCGGATAGTTATCCACCACACTATCCAGGCTTTGTGCAACCTATTTTTGTTCGCTGGATAACTATCCGCTGGATAGCAGATTTATCCACCATATAGGCCTAACCACCAGATAAAGTTACCCAGGTTTTGAACAACCAGGCCCAGAACGTCAGGCCAGGGTTAATAAAATACATTTTCAAACTTGTCTTGTGAGTTCTGAAGTTTGTGCACAGAATAATTTTTTTAAAAAGTAGCATAATTTTGAAAAGCGAGCATAATTTGAGCATAAAACGAACACTGCCACTAGCATAATATGCCACTTTTACTAGCACAATTGGCAAATGCCTACCAGGCATGCTGGGGATTTGAGTTTTATTGTTTCCTTTGTCTCACAAACCGTGCGGTCTGTGTATCTCATGGTGTGTGGCCCAACATGGCGCATTGCACAAGATGCCACTAAAGAGACAACATTTATGCGAGATGAGCTGCTAATGTAATTTTCAATTTTTGGCCCTCAATCTTAACCCTTGAAAGCAAGTGTCAGGACTATCTTGTGACTTATATGACACCCCTTGAGTGCAGTTACGTCTTCAGACTGAAAAGTATTAGAGCCCGTGTTGTCTCTGTATTTCCTGAAATGACACAGGGATAACATTGAAAAGAGCGCCGTATATTCTCTAAATAGTATTAGCAAATAACACAATAGGGGATTCATTATTATGACCGCCGTTGCTACACAACAAGGTATACAAGTAACGTGAAGCCGACCCGGACCCGCTGGCCGCAAGGACCCGCCGGCGACCGGGACCCGCTGGCCGCAAGGACCCGCCGACGGCAAACATTGTAAAGTAAAAAAATAAATGTTACGCAACAATGATGTTAATTCATGAAAAAAGTCTCAAACAAAAACAATAAGATGGTCTTGTAACATTTATATCTTTAAGAACTACGAAGATACTTACATTTGTAGCTAGCTTTTTTTGTCACCATCCTTTTCAAAGATGTCTCGGCTAAATTATCCAGTGCCTTCTGGGTAGCCCTTACTACCAAGGGTGGTGTCGGAAAATCTCAATTTTGAGATTGATACAGCCCTCAAACTTGTCCCTCAATTTGACTTTTTTAAGAATCGGGACAACAGTTGCCTTTAGCAGGAGCGCACATTTTTGAGATTGAGGGTTGAGATTGAGGGTTAAGGAAGGAATTGGAATTCACCCCAAGTGTCTATAACCGTTACTTTATCAGACATGTTTTTTAATGGGTTTTATGCATTTGTATTTCAGCTCAGAGGATGTTGGAGGAATTATGATTTTAAAACGGATTGTCTAACCTGTGCATGTAGATGTATTGTGCGACGTATTGTGACTTGCCCACGTCAGTTGTTTGTAGAGAGCCAGCATGTCTCTGCCTCTTTCACAACTGAGCTCATCTGAACTGTGAACTGAACATTTGAGTAAATGATTTAGTTCAGTTTGTTCACCCAAAAGGTTTGTTCTGTCTAATGAATCATTCACAACACGTGGCTGACTCCTCATCACTCCGGTCCTTCCTTCATTCTGGAAAAGTTCTTTTGTGTTTTTTTATCTTGGAATCAAGTGCTTTTTCTTTCTGCTATATACAGATTTAGAATTTTCATGTGTAGCTGTTACTGTGTTTGACCTTTTGTGTTATCTTTCAAGACAAGTTTATATTCACTTTTGACTTGAGCATGTGAGTAAGTCAAAGGGTAACCTACAGCAAGTTGCACCATTATGGAAAGATTCATAAGTGTTTAGTGTTCTGAGCAACAGCATCCCAACTAGGGCTGAACGATTAATTGCATTTGCGATAATCTCGCGATATCATAAAACGAGATTTTCTAAACGCAAAGGCCGCGATATGACTTGTCACGTGATTTGGCGACGTCACGTGACTTGCGAGTGAGCCCAGCTGAGCTGAGCAGAGCAGACAGGGCAAGCAGTGTTGCCAACTTAGCGACTTTCCAGACCCCCCTAGCGACTTAATTTGTAAAAAGCGACTAGCAACAAATCTAGCGACTTTTTCTGGTAATTTAGAGACTCACGCGCACTCAAACCGCTGGGTTTGAAGCCATCACTTGCTGCTGTCCGCCTCACGAACCGCGCTTCTCTCTCTCTGTCGGGCACAGTGCACAGCCACAAACACCCCACCCGCCGCGCGAGACAACTCGAGCTCCTCTCCCCCCCCCCCCCCCCCTTTTTCCTTGCAAAAAATCTGTGAGCTCCTGAGATCCATACAGAAGAATCTTTCTGGCTAACAGTGCCATACTCATTTTGCACTTCAGTATGTTGTGTGCTGCTGTTACTGAGTAAATATAATATTTCTATTAGTGTTCAAAAAGTTTTTTTTTGAAAATGTCCAATTGGTTAGAGCAGATATTTGTTCCTCTTTATTTTCCTGTGTGATGTTACTGACTGGAGATCAGTAAGCTTTATTTTTTCTATATCTGTATATTTTATTTATTTATTTATACACTGTCCTGTCAATCTCAGACAGTGTTTAAGAAGTGCAGTCCACATGTTTACATAAATGTTACACATGTTTTATGAAACGTGAAAAGTTAGATGTTGAAGAGGTAAAGCCACAGATTTGTTTGCTTTATTGTTGTTATCTGCACTTTAAATAAATCTGATATTGTTTATTATGACAGTGTTTGAAAAATACATGAGAAGAGGACCTTAAAAATAATCGCATATTAAATCGCAATCGCAATTTTGAGGAAAAAAATCGCAATTAGATTATTTTCCAAAATCGTTCAGCCCTAATCCCAACCTCCAGACTGAATCTGATGGGGAAGTAAGAAGAGCTGCAGTCCCTGTCCCTGCTGAAGAAAAGCAGGCCCAGACCATGATGCTGCCACCACCGTGTTTGACAGTGGGGATGGTGTGTTCAGGGTGATGAGCTGTGTTGCTTTTACTCCAAACATATCGTTTTACATTGTGGCCAAAAAGATCTATTTTGGTTTCATCTGACCAGAGCTCCTTCATTTATACGGAGACTTGATTACACACAGGTGGATTCTATTGATCATCATCAGTCATTTAGGACAACATTGGATCATTCAGAGATGCTAGAGTGAGTTTGCTGCACTGAAAGTAAAGGGGCCCGATAATATTGCACTCCCTACTATTCAGTTTTTCATTTGTTAAAAAAGTTTAAAATATCCAATAACTTTCATTCCACTTCACGATTGTGTCCCACTTGTTGTTGATTCTTGACAAAAAATCAAAATGTTATATCTTTATGTTTAAAGCCTGAAATGTGGCAAAAGGTTGAAAAGTTCAAGGGGGCTGTAGACAACTGTACAACTGTACATTTTAGTGAATGTAATGCCAAGAATTTGGAATCTACTAAGCTGTAACAATTATTAATCACTGTGCGCTGGTGATGCAATCTATTCAGCTGTTAAGCAAGGCACTGACAAACAACGGAGGTGCAAAATGGAGGTTTATTACTCCCAGGCTGCAGTCAAAATCACAGAGCTTATCACAGTATCAGGATTCTTCAGAAGAATGCCAGGACAAAAGGCGGGCAGTTCATCTAATACAATTCTGCATCAAAATGGAAAATTACAGCAACCCATAACCTTGTAAAACCTTGTGATCTGTCTAGACACTAACTCAGCGTCTTGATAAGGACAACAATCCGTTGCCCTACAGAGGAGCAGGTTTAGAGGCAAAAAGTCATGGCCTCAGAGACGTTAGGTTAAGGATGCATTTTTTAACCTTACAGTGAACCACCCCAATTTGAGGAAATAAATGCATGGTTTCCTGCAGACCTTATTTGGCCAGGCGCCCCGCCCGGCCTGAAATCTCGAGCGCCCGGGCTACAATGTCGGGAAAAAAAAGAAATGTCGGACAAAAAAAAAAAATGCAATGCATGCAAGTGACACGGCAGCGCTTGAGAACTGATCAGCGCACATAGGTTTGTGTTATAATGAATTAATGTTGATTCTCTAGTGCTGCGCTGTTTGCCTGCAGTGCATTCTGCGCCACCTCTCTCTCTCTCTTTCACACACACACACACACAGTGATAACCTCTCTGTCGATCACTCACGTTTGACAGCTCACGTCTCGTCTCACTTCAATACAAGTTTTCCTCCGCTCGCTTTTATGTCGGTCCGTAATTATTTATAGTCAGTAGAGATTCTGGTAAACTTTATTCGTAATAGACCCGGTGCTTTTGTTTTGACCAGACAGTGCGACCTCTTCACTGCCTTTTTTTTTTTTTTTTTGGTTTCGCCAATTCATTAAAGTGACACACGCACACACTAATCAACATTATGTTTAACTTTGTCTATAAAAGAAAAAAAAGAACATTAGGTATTTAAACTAACTAACTAAATAAATAAAGACCAATGGGCGCACTGCCTGTCATCTGGACTCCAAGCTCACGTAGCTTCACTTGACAGCTGTCACTCTGAGGTGATTGATGACCAGTCCGCCCAGTCAAAAAGGTAACGCCTACTATGTAATTTACTGGTATGCAATTGATCAGTAGTAGAGTAAATGAGACATAGGGCCCTATCTTGCACCTCCCAATACCCAATACCCAATACCCATTACCTGCAAATCTCAGATTTAGGAGCCTCTGCCAACCGAAATGCAATCTTCCACCTCCCAAAACCTGCTACCCATTTTGCCGACTCCCTTAAGCACATTGTGGGCGCGGCAATGGGCGTGTCTCTTGCGCTTTCCACGAATTCGGTATCTTGCGGTACCTGTATCTCGCAGATTTTGGGTATTGGGTAATGGGTGGTCTGACCACCCATTACCCAATACCCAAAATCTGCGAGATACCAGTACCGCAAGATACCGAGTTTGTGGAAAGCGCAACTGGCATGTTGGCGCGTAAAAGAGCACGTCCAAATCCTGTCATTGCGCGTCCACCCAGTCACATGTGGACTGTACAACCGGCTCTACCTCTCGATTATGCATCACTGTATTACTTGCATACGTTATTATTCTCTTAAGGGCAGATGATTTCTGTACAGCTGTGGCATGATCTCATTCAGATGTTTGCTGTGGAGGAAACGAGGAGATCACAGAACTCTGTTGTGGAGTTTCTTGTTCTGTGCTCGTATCCCTCTGATCCTCTCCTTGTGCACTGGAGCACCCGAGATGAGCTCACTGGTAGAAGGTAGATGTCATCATACGTGTTCCTCTGGCTCAATGCTCATCCAATGATCCGTTCTGCAGTATTTTAAAAAGCACCGCTCCCAGCAGCTATGCGTCTTGGCGCAGCTGTGTGTCTTTGCTCAGGGGATATGTTCAAGATAACTCAAAAAGTTATGGATGGATTTTGATGACATTTTCAGGAGTTGTCAGAAATGTGAAAAGGAAGAACTGATTTTATTTTGGGTGTGATCCGGAAGAAATCCTGGATTCTGGATCACTTTCAAATTTGCGATAACATTGCGCTGTTTAGTTGTTTCTTGAACCCTAAAGCAACCACAATGGAGACAGATGTAAAAAAGGAGGATTCGAGGGTTGGCAGCTAAACCAACAATCCAGGGGACGACGAAGGCAAGGAGGTGGCACTGCGAATGGCTGGATCAGGCGTTTCTGTGGGAAGATCTGGAGACGAGTCTGGTTGAATGATGACTGAATAGGTACAGGTGTGCAGTGCCACACCTGGGCTGCTCATCGGATGGGAAGGTGAAACATAGGTGGATCTGAGTGTCTATGTAGAGGATTGAAGGTGGCGCAGTGGGTTGTGCGCAGGAGCCCCAGAGGTGGAAGGTCACGGTTCACAACTCAGCTTGAGAGTGTAACACGCACTCAATGGGGCCGGAAATTTTGTTTCTCAACATCTTCGTTAATTATTGCCCACAGCTCATTAAATTTCACTCAGGTATTGACACTGAAAACCTCTATAAAATTTCAGAGGCTGATCCGGATCTGATCCAGAAGGCGGATTTTATCGCAATCTGTAAATCGCTGTATGGGAGAACTGTTGTGTTTGGCGGAGGTCTGCCCTCTCCGAGTGCTTTTCTAGTTAAGAAATGCTTTCCTGGAAGTTCACTGGCTTTATTTTTTTCTGAACAGTTTGTTGGAACTTCTTGGAGTACAAAAGAAATTATTAAATCATTTGCTCCACATTAGTTAGAGCTAGTTATGTATATATCAGTGCAGAGGAGGAGGAGGAAAGAAGAGGAGGAAGCTCTACAGCAGAGTCCCAGACCAGCTGCCCATGAGAGCTGCTCTGATCTGGGTGAAAAGACGCTCCATAGCAGTTTGCAGGTAGCGCAACCTGCTCTTAAAGGCAATGGCTACTGACGCACTGATTGGTTAAACAGGTGGAACGCCCTAACCACTCCCATGCATAATGTGTGCATAATATAGTGGTTTTTGCAGGTAAGATCGTGGGTTTTGGGAGGTGGAAGATTGCGTTCTTTGTGGGGGAACGCCCCTCCCAATACCTGATATTCCTTAATAGCAGGTTTTGGAGGTTTGGCGCAAGATAGGGCCCTTAGTCTTTTAGTTAAGAAACTGAGGTAGCCTACACTTTATAGTGTTTTCCATCATCATGTTTGTGGGTTTGTTGTTAAGCAACTTCTTTCATATTTTGAGGGCAAAAATAATAATTGAACAATCTAATTAATTAAGTAATTTATCCTTTTTTTTGGTTCTCGGCTTGAAACCCCCCCCCCGGCCAAAGTTTTTTCCTGCAGGAAACCCTGAAATGTTTCACTGCAGTTTTCTTGAACATTACAATTACCCTTGATTCGGATTTATTAATGTAATCCTAGTTAATGATATTTGCTCAGGGGTCATGTAAAGCCTTAAAGCTGTTTGTTGTGAACAAGGGCCTGAGAAGGTGGTAGGGTTTCTCAACATCAGGAGTAACCTTGTAAGGTATGGATGGGGATTGAACCCATGATCTTTGATTTACGAGACCAATGCCTTACCACTTGGCCACCACACCTTGATTTCCCAGTCTCAGAAATATGTCATGGATCTGTCAATGAGAGCTCACACAAGACCTCTGGGTTCTGGGCCCAGTATGCTTCCACTGGACCACTCTGCTAAACCTTCTCACTGGAGAGGTGTGAAAGGGTCTCTGAGACATGGATCCCCAGGAACTTGAAGCTGGAGACATGTTCAACAGCCATGCCTTTGATATGGATGGGGTCATACATCTCCCCCTTCTGTTTCCTGAAGTCCTGAAGTTCCTGAAGTCTCCTGAACACCAGCAGATTGTTGTCAGCACACCATTCAGATAACTACTTCACCTCTGCCCTGTAGTCAGACTCATCAATGTCATTGATGAGTCCAATCACTGTAGTGTTGTCTACAAACTTTATGATGGAGTTGGGTCCATACATAGCCCTGCAGGCATGGGTGAAGAGGGAGCAGAGGACCAGCTCCAGCACAGGGCCCTGAGGTGCGCCAGTGTTGAGTATGATGGTGGTGGAGCAGTTGTGTCCTGACCTAAAATGCTGGGGTCTGTTGGTCAGAAAGTCTATGATCCAGTTGTAGAGGGAGGTGTTGATTCCAAGAGCCTCAGGTTTTGTCATAAACTTGGAGGGAATGACTGTATTGGATGCTAAGCTGAAGTCAACAAACAGCAGTCTTGTACATGTGTTCTTGTTGTCCAAGTGTGAGAGTACACAGTGCAGCGATGTGGATACATCATGCTCTGTGCTCCTGTTGCTTTGGTAGTCAAATTGGTGTGGGGGTAGTTTGGGGGGCAGACATTTCTTGAGGTGTGACAGTCGCTCAAAGCACTTCATCCCAATGGGTGTAGGGCGGTAGACAATCAGGCACATTGGAAAGGAGAGTTTCAGCATAAACACTATAGAAGTGGTCTTAAAACACGCTGGTGCTGCTGCTTGGGTGAGAGTCAGGTTGAAGATGTCTGTAAAGACCCCAGTTAGCTGCTCAGCACAAGCTCTGAGCACACGTTCAGGAATGCTATCAGGGCCAGCAATCAGGGCTTTGTCCTGACGGCCTTGTCCTTTTCAGAACGTCCATAAATGGTGAAGAAGGACATATTGATGGCAGTTGCTGGGCTTGCAGTGGATGGTGGGCTGAAAGCCCTGCCACATGCATCAGGGGTCAGAACTGACAAGGTGTTCTTCCAGCTTCAGGTGATGCTTAGCCTTTTTGATGGGCATGCAGGGGTTTAATGTGTTTGTCAAGAAATGAGAGGCATGTTTGAGGTATGGATGGAGATTTAACCCATGATCTTTGGTTTACAAGACCAACACCTTACCACTTGGCCACCACAGAAACCCTAACCCTAACCCTTTTTATCTGTCTCAGGCCCACATAATGGATCTGTCAATGGAAGCTTTTCATATGAGGCTTAATTGATTGTTTTGAAATAATAAACAAATAGTGACTGCTACTCAGACAAGAATCCTACTGAAGACAGTGATTCTCTGCCTTTTTAATATACTACCATCAGGAGGACAAGATGGATTGACTGATTTCATTTCCTATACCGACATCTACAAGATTTGCTCATCATGCCAACATCTACAATGGGGGGGGCAATCCCAGTCCTCGAGGGCTTAGATGTTTTCCTGCCCCAACACAGCTGATTCAAATGAATGGATCATTAACGGTCTTGTGCAGACCTTGATAACAAGGTGATGATGATCCATTCATTTGAATCAGGTGTGCTGGAGCAGGAAAACCTCTAAGACCTGCAGCACACAGGCCCTTGAGGACTGGATTTTGGAAATTGGTGGAAACAACCTTTTTGCCTGTTATTGATTATGGAAATGTTTTGTATATGAATGTATATGAGTTCCCTTACTCCCTTTACCATAGCAGAGGTCATGAGAGATCTAAAAGAACTTAATCCTAAAAAACCAGCTGGCTCAGATAATTTGGAGCCGTTTTTCCTAAAGGTGGCAGCTGAAATTATAGCTGGACCACTGTGTCACATTTTTAACCTTACTTTGATTTTAAATAAAATCCCCCTGGACTGGAAACATGCCCTTTTAATCCCCCTACTAAAAGGAGGTGACCCTAGCATTTTAAATAATTACCGGCCAATCTCTAAACTCTTTGCTCTGGCAAAGGTGCTTGAATCCCTGATCAGTGAACAGGTAAAAGACTTTCTGGCCATCAACTCTATTCTGTCACCATTTCAGTCATGTTTTTGCAAAAATCACAGTACTGTTACTGCTGCCATGAAGGTCATAAATGATCTAACTGAAGCTCTTGACAAGAAGCAGTGCTGTCTGTCCCTCTTTATTGACTTTTCAAAGGCATTTGATACTGTAGATCATATTACTTTAATCAAACGTCTTTCAGCTATTGGTTTTTCTCAGCAAGCAGTTGGATGGTTTGCAAATTATCTCAGAAGCAGAACCCAGGCTGTTCAGATAGAGGGTTCCTCTTCTGAGGTATTGCAAGTGAAAACGGGCGTCCCTCAAGGTTCTGTGCTGGGCCCATTATTATTCACTATTTACATAAATGATCTTGGACAGAATATTCCAAACTCAAATTTTCATTTCTATGCTGATGACACTGTTATATACTGCACACAGCACCCACTCCTGCTGAGGCCTTTCAGTATTTACAACTTGCATTCGATAGAGTACAAGAACAACTTTGTCATCTGCAACTTGTTTTTAAATGCACACAAAACAAAATGTATGTTCTTTACCACTTCAAAAACTGCTAGATCAGCACTGTCTGTGAAAATTTTAACAAGAAATGGTCAAAGTATTAAATTCGTATCTACTTTTAAATATTTAGGATTTTTAATTGATGACCACTTGTCTTTTAAGGAGCACATTCAGTATGTTGTTGTAAAAAAAAACTGAAACTTTTATTAGGATTTTACTATAGGAGCAAGTCTTCTTCTTGCTTCTCTTTTCATGTGAAACAGAAATTGGTGGAAACAACCTTTTTGCCTGTGTTATTGATTATGGAGTTGTTTTGTATATGAATGCTTCTGCTCATTGTTTCCGTACGCTAGATAGCGTGTGTACCATGGGGCACTGAGATTCATTACGAACTGCAGTGCCCTTACTCACCATTGTGTACTCTATTCTAAGGTTAACTGGATGTCTTTACATGCTCGACGCCTTAGTCATTGGTATGTGTTCATTCATCACTCCATCCTATTTGTCTTGTCTTTTAGCAAGGAAAGAAGGAAGTCACAATCTCCGATCTATGGATACTCTGCAATTTGTTGTCCCCAAAGTATGAACTGAACTGGGCAAGAAATCATTTAGGTTTTCAGCACCTACTGCTTGGAATAAAATACAATCTGAACTTCAATTTAAAGCCCTTGTTACACTGAATAAGTTTAAAGCTCTAGTGAGATCATTGCAGTCTACCTTATCTGTGTGCACATGTTTTATGTGAGCAAGTTTTAATGTTGTAGATTTTATGTGTTGTTTGTTGTTTTAATGTAACTATGTTGCTGCCCTCTTGGCCAGGTCTCCCTTGGAAAAGAGATCTTTGATCTCAATGGGACTAACCTGGTAAAATAAAGGCTAATAATAATAAATAATCCATTCATTTGAATCAGGTGTGCTGGAGCAGGAAAACTTCTAAGACCTGCAGCACACAGGCCCTTGAGGATTGGATTTTCCCACCCCTGATCTTCAGGATTGGTTTCCCAGGGATGCACCCCCATCAGATTGGGGAAAAACAAATGTTTCCCTGCAGTTTTGTTGAACAATCTTCATGATTCACGTGATTGATAATAGCTGAGCTATTAGCAGGGAATGGTTTTAATGCATCAATCTCTGGGTTATGGGCACAGCACGCTTCCAGCCGCCATCATCATCATCACCGTGATTTCCGGTGCCCCATTAGCGGTGTGTTTTTTCCTGCAGCTTCTCCCACGTCTGCCCGGACAACCGCGGTTGTTTCATCCCCGCTACATTTTTCCATATTTGTGGTGTTATGAGCCCCATTGAAACCTCGACCTGCAGGACGATCACAGGATCCTTCCATCCCAGCATCCTTCCATCCCAGCCACGCTGAGGTGAATAAAATAATAGAAAGGAGCAAAGAAAAAGCTCCTTTTTTTGTCTGTAATGCACATGGGAGAGCAGATCCTAGAGAGATTAGAAGATATCTTTACCGTGCTTGGTGTGAACAAGGATCGAGATGGTGGTATGGTTCCTCAACATCAAGACTAGGTCACAAGGTATGGATGGGGATTGAACCCATGATCTTTGGTTTACGAGACCAACGCCTTTCCACTTGGCCACCACACCTTAATTTCACTGGTCTGAGGACCACATGATGGATCCGTCAATGAGAGCTGGGATATGGGCCCCAGTACGCTTCCACTGGACCACTCTGCTAAACCTTCTCACTGGAGAGGTGTGACAGGTTCTCTGAGATATGGATCCCCGGGAACTAGAAGCTGGAGACATGTTCAACAACCATGCCGTTGATATAGATAGGGTCATACGTGTCTCCCTTCTAATAATAATAATGTATAAACAAAAGCATGAACTTGAAACATTAACGCCTGGCCACTAATTTTTCATTCAAGTTTAAATGTTTTAGTTTCTTAGCTTACATTTCAAAATAATTGTTTTGTTTTTAAGTTAAAAAAAAAAAAAAAATTGTTTTCAAATGAGAATTATTTCACCCTATTTTGCTTATGATTGGCTCTAAGTCACAAATCCCCGTGTACTGATTGGATACTTGTTCCTGTCATTCATATGAGCATTGTGCTCCACCCTCCTTCCTGTGTTTGACTGACAACTGTCACCTGCAGATTTCACAGATGTTTAGAGTGGAAACACACATGCAGAAGAAGGAAGACGGGAAGAGCTGGTAAATATCAGATGTGTCATCTCTGGATCGCTGTGAATTATGTCCAGTGACATTGTATTTATCATTACAAATAAATTATTAACATATTTGTGAAAGGGTCACTTGGTGACATGCCTTGCACTCTGGACTTAAGGAGTTTAGAGTCCACATGATGGGTAAAAGCAGACATGATAGCAGAGGATGGTTTCGATCCATCGACCTCTGGGTTATGGGCCCAGCACGCTTCCGCTGCGCCACTCTGCTGACAGCTCATGGTGTGGAAATGCACACACAAGGTCTGGTTACCCCTGCATACATTTACAGTAGTAACTGAAGAATCCATCTAACAACACCTGATTCTCTACCTTTTTGATATATTGCAATCAGGAGGACAAGATTTATATTATTTCTTTTCCCATACCACCATCTTAAAGATTTGCTCGTCATGCCATCTACAAGATTGGTTGATAATAATAATGTATGCGCATGTATGCGGCGATGCAACGCCATAGAGCGCATATCTCCTTATAAAGCTATACTATACCAATAGTAAAATCGACAATATCAACAATAATAATGCCGACAATCGCATCAACAATCATAATGATAATAATGCCAACAATAACTAAGGTAATTATTATCATTATTATTACCATCATCATCATTCTTAATTGCCCAGGCTCAGCTTCCCGGGTCCCCCCACAGCCATGTCAGTGTCAGCCATGTCCCGCTACATGAGGGTAGAATAGGGCTGGGTACCGAACTTCGGTTCTTTTATGGCACCGACCGAAATGCTTCAGTAGTACCGAGTATCAAAAAATGCCTCGTCTTTCGGTGCCAAGTTTCGATACCTGGAGGTTAATCACGGGATCAAGCCCGGCTCATGCTGCCAGCGATTGGCTGTAACGTTACACATGATTCCGGCATGCGGGAAAAAACAAATACGCGGTTAAAGGTATGTTTTGTGGTTACACCCACAGATGGGGTTCACTTGTATCTTAATTAGAAGTGAAGCTGCGTGTGTGTGTGTGTCGCCTAACCGGCTGAAAATGCCACCCCGTTCAAAGGTGTGGCTCTATTTTAACAAGGTAGATGCCAATAGCGCACGATGCAATATGTGCAAAAAAAAGTCTTCATTGCTAAGGCCGGCAACACGACTAATTTAATGAAGCACCTAATCGTGCACGGAATCAATCTAAGAGCAGAAAGTTGCTCCGTGTTTGACTGCAAGATGAGCGGACTGCAGCCATCCTCCTCTCAGCATCCAAGACCGCCTGAGGACGTTACACAGCCCGAGCGGCCAGATTCAAAACACTGGACTCCGCCTCGTCACAGAGCACCGAGGATGACGCTGTGTGCGGGATTTTAACAGGCAAGCTTACATTCAGCTAAGTTCGGCAGCAGTCTTAATGTTACTGCTTAATGTATACGTGCATGAATTAAACCGGCAACCATGTAACGCTAACTTCAGGTATTAGGGTTTAGCTTTATTTTATGGCTATGTAGCTAGCTAAATCGAAAGCTAACTAAAGACTGACAGTAACATACAACATTTAGCTTGCAAATATGTGCTCATCAAGTGGCTCGGCTGGTTAAACAGCTCACCTAATGTTCACTGTTATGTTCTCACAGCAGCCTCTGAGCCTGATGTGAGGAAGACAAGGCCAGCCAGTGTGAATCCATTCATCATCCATTGCACACAGAGATACCGTATCTCTGTGTGCAAGCATCATCTACACCCTCAGAACGTACATTTTCTACTGCTGGAGACACCATCAGCCAGGAGCGGGCTTGTCTGTGCCCTGAGAAAGCAGACATGTTGATTTTTCTGAAGAAAAATTGCTGAAAAGGTCCTCAGTATGTAGCAGTGAGCATTAGACACTAATCTGTTACTTGTTTGCAACTTTTCTATTGCACTTTAAATCAGTGGTTCCCAAAGTGGGGGTCGGGACCCCCCGGAGGGTCGCGGGACGCCGTGGGGTGGGTCGCAAAATGATTTCCATAAATCTTTTTTATATATATATTATATTATATATATATATATATATATATATATATATATATATATATATATATAAATCTAATAAATTAAAAAAAAAATAAAATACAGAAAAATTCAGCCATAGTTGTAAAAATTATGAAACATGGTAGTTAAAATTAAAATAAAACTACAGATTTTCTTCCTGAGGTGATTAAGACAGATTAACATAGCATCATTTGCAGGTGTCAGGTTACGGCTCCACAGTAAACATCACAAAGCGGATGCTTTAATACCATTAACCATTAAAGTAATGTTCAAGTTAAGTTTGCACATGACAGTAATACTGTGCACTCATGTTACATAGATATTATTTTGACTGAGGTATTCTGCTTTTATCAAACAGTAAATTTCTATATGTAAAATCATAACAGGCTGCTCTGTTCTTTTGTGTTGTCGTTAAGCCCGTGTTTGTGCGTATGGCCTGTGCGCACATTTTATTTTTTCAGTCACATCCTGGGATAGTGGGGGTCGCCAGTCTCTGGCACCGTTATTTTGGGGGTCGCGGGTTGAAAAGTTTGGGAACCCCTGCTTTAAATTATCTCTTTTTTATTTTTTCTGTAAGAAAACTGCTTCGATTGCTTGGAATGATTTGTACAGTAACATGGAATGTAATTTTCTTTTTGATAGAATTGATATTTTCAAATTGGTATCGAAAGAAGTATAGTTTAGGAGTTTGCTTGCAAGGATGTAATGAAGGAAGTTTGGGGTTTCCGGACCACCTTTAAGTTTGGATCTTTGTAGTGTGGATAATTTAGTTCCAGCCTTTTTGTTTTTTTCAGTAATATAGGGAGACCATTGGGTCTAGACACCATTCAAACATGAGAGTCGGGGTTTTATAAGGATCACTGAAAAGAGCTAACTCATCATGGTAAGTATGGTCATTTTGACTGTGACAGTTCTGCTGATGAGATTCATTAACAGGTTCATCCAGCTTCAGTTTCCTTCTATTGTTTCTGGGGTTGAATTTGAGGCCAACTCACAGACAGCTTGGGAGAAAAATTCATTTCTGAACATTTAATATTAACAGTAGTGAGAAGGGTGCTGTTTGGGTTGTCACATCCCGACCGCTGGTGTTTAGTGGTAGGACGGTGGGTTTAGACCAGGTAATAGTATAATCTGAGATATCAGAGAAGGAGTTTATCAAATGGATGGTTTGAAGAAATTATGCTGCATATATTTTTATACTAACCCATGGTTGCCTTTCTCCACATCCCTGGGAAAAACACCCTTTCTCATCCAACCATTATCGTTTTTCTTTTTCTTGTCTTATTTTATTTATTTAATTTTTTTTTTGTTTTTTTCTTTTTTCCTTCTAGGGACGTTAGGAGGCAATTTTTTTTTTTTTTTTTTTTTTTAATACAGCACTTACTCTTTTATTAGCGCTTATTTTTACATTCTTTTTAAACTAATTACATGGCCCTCCTCTGTCTCCCCCACGCCCCTGGAAAAACACCCTCCCTAACCTACCCCTTATTTATTACTCATCATCTTTACGTTTATCCCTAAAAATAATTTTTTTTATTTATTCATTTATTTATTTTATTGATTTTTTTTCTCCCAAAAATCCGCAGGTTTTCCTCTGTCCATACTTAGGTCCTGCTTGGGAACCAAATCCTGGCCAACTGCATGAGAGATGTCCTCTCAGTGCCCAGCACCTCAGCGCAGTAGGCTCTTGCACCTAAAGTTTATCCTAAAATATCTAATATCTAAATATCTAACATCAGCATGGTGGTGGTCAGCACTGTTGCCTCACAGCTAGAAGGTTCCTGGTTTGAACCTCAGCAGGTCTTTCTGTGTGGAGTTTCCATGTTCTCCCTGTGCTTGCGTGGGTTTCCTCCGGGTACTCCGGGTTTCTCCCACAGTCCAAAGACAACATGTCAGGTTAATTGGTGGTTCTAAATTGCCCGTAGGAGTGGTTGTTTGTCTGCATGTGGCCCTGCGATGGACTGGCGACCTGTCCAGGGTGGACCCCTGCCTTTTGCCCCTAGACGGCTGGGATGGGCTCCAGAAGATCCCTGTGACCCTTCAGAGGACTGACCGTTAAAGTTGATGCAGATGTGAGCACCTGAGCTCAGATTTCAGATCAGAGGGGTTTAAATCAACTTAGTTTTGCTTTTTCAGGGCTGTACAGGTGTCGGCCTTCATTTCAGCTGCATATGTTCATCATTTTTTTGGGGAGATCAGGGGTTCAAAGTGCTTCATCAGAAGTGTAATGTAGTGACTAATGGAGAGACTTGAGTCTCTCTCTCTCTTTTAACTTCAGGGGGGATCTCCGTACCTTTATGACCATAAAGTTTTATTTAAAGTACAGAACAATGTCCTGTTTAAGAGGGCTCATGACTCCCATGGCTGGTTTGAACTCCAGTTTTTGATATCGTCTGTTAGGCAGCGCGACAATATGAGTCTCCAGAATACGATACAGACGTGCTGTAATGTGGAGGACTAAAATTACACTGCGGGGGGGAGAAGCATTTAGTAGCTGTAAGCATATTGAATGCTGGAGTGTTTGCTTTTTTAGAAGTCGTTACAGTCAGAAAATTCTCCTTCTTAACCATCCTAAAATGACCAGTTTCTGATGTTTTCTTTAAGAGCTTTTATTCTGTGTCCTGCTGAAATCTTCAATTATCATCAACCTCTGTCCTGTGTGATCCGTCAGTGAGGTCACTTCTTCTCTCTGAGGTCCTCTGGTTCTGAAATAACAGTAAAAACATCTCCTGATTGTTCTTATCACCCGATGATGTTTTTTTTTTTTTTTTATGATTTCACTGATGAGTTTCGACTGTTGGAAACTGGTGGGAACAGGAGTTGTTCTGTTTCTTGGCTCCAGATGTTTTCTGACATGTTAGCCGTGGTCTGGACAGCCGGAGGGGTCCAGGCCGGCCTGGTGGGGTCAAAGGTGGTGAAGGTGACCTGACCCTCGGGTACAAACCCTACGTGTGCACAAAAAAGATCTGTATGTCAATATTCACGCTCACGTTCAGTTGTACTGAAGTGAAGTGAACGCGAGAGTATGCGATGATCTGCGCACGCTTCTCAGCTAGTGATGGGAATTGATAAGATTTTTCCGATTCTGATTCCATTATCGATACTGTTTAACGTTTTGATTCTTTATCGATTCTCTCATCTATTCTAATTTGGGGAAAAAGGAGAACTAACAGTTTTATTAGCATCATTTTTTTTTTTACTTAGAAGTCACGACCTTACAAACTCAACAGCGAGGTCAAAAGAGGCCCAAAGCCTGGATAACGTGTTAACTGTTGTAATATGTAACTGTGCAAATACACAAGAATGTGTTAACATTTTTCTAACAGATTTATCCTAAAAGAAATGAAAAAATCTCCCTTTTAAAAGGATATATGAGCTCACTAAGCACTCAAAAATAATAATAAAGAAAGATAAATACTATCAAATACAACGGAATAGTGCATAGTACAAATCAGGGCATAAAATCGCGACCAACTGGTCGCCATATGCGACCCAAATTTAACGATTTTTCTGCCATGTCGCCAGTGGCGAGGGACACAAAATCCACCATCAACTTACTAATTTTCTTTTTTTTTTTTTTATGATTTCTGCACATTTGTCATGTGTCAGCAAGGCAAACATATCTAAATAACTTAGAAACAAAGTTTATTTAGAACTTTAGAAACAAAGTTTATAATTATATATATATATATTATATATCAGAAAGTGGCCCTGTTTTGGGTGCACGTCGTTTGCCGGAAGTCATGCGCCTAACCCAGCGATGGACAGGTGGACTTTTGCATTCGTCCGTCTTCAGTTTTGTCCATCACTGAATCTACTCCACAGTAAAATGGATCATTTTGGTAAATAACCTCATAAAAATACACAACAGAATAGTTAACACTAGAACCGCCAAGATTCCAAACTTCATTTTCACCCCATCGCTGCAACAGCGTCAGTGATGCTAATGTCATTTCTAATAGTTGGGAAGTGGCTCATTCCTGAATATTTCTGAAATAATAATGATGGACACTTGTCAAAGTAAGTGTTTAAAATGTATATTTTTGCGAGCTTTTTTTTCTACATGGTAGAACGCTGCGCGCTCTCTCTCAGCCCCACAAATAAATACATCGGATACGTTCATCAACAAACTGTAGGAGCTGAATGTTAACACAAACATGACAACAACAACATCAATCGAATGACAGACTACTGACAATACAAAACAACAGACTTCAGATGTTAACAGATATTTTAATCATTTTGGAAAAATGGATTAACGCTGCGCTCCCCCTCACGCACACATGACTCCATTCCCAGCCCTCCTCTCCACCGGCGTGGCTCCGCCACCGTTCAGTCACAGGTGTGCTGTATCACCTGGTCCATCAGGTACATGAACGCATTCACATGGTCGTCAATGTTGGGGCGCGCGTATGCAGTTGGACCACCTCTCTCCACTGAGACATTTTTGGACTGGGCTCTCCCGGTCCACGGTCCCAGCTTTATGGGTCCAAACGGTTCTGTGTTTGGCTGCCTCATGTAGCTGACATACAGGTTGAGCTCTGATCAATGTAAATATTTATGATTAGATCAGTCAGAGTCGTAGCCTCGCTAAAATACCAAATGATTAGAACCAGAGGAAACTAAAACGCTTGACTTCTGAATTTACCTGTCAGTATTTCCGCGAGCCTCCTCTGTGTCTGAGGACTGAATGTATGTGGCGGTGACCCCTCACTTATAGGAGCCGGGGTCTTTTTCATAAATTTGCCTCCTCATCCTCAGTTGATGTCGTATCACCTGGTAAAAATGACGGGTCATCGGTTTCTGCATGTTAGTCGTGTTCCCCTTCCAACGCTGTTATCCTTTCTGTCGTGTTTGGGTCAATTCTGACCGATTTCCTACTTTCATCAATCATAAATATTGTGTTTTACATTTGATTGTCTGAGGGCCTTATGATATCCTCCACACTAGCCATTTGAACATATATAATTGCTGATGACCACTTTCATTGAATTTTGGGTAGTTTATTCAACTTTGTAACACTGTGACACCGTCACATTGATTAAGTGTATATGAAAGAAAAATGTATGTATGTATGGATGTACGTATTTAGTATATATCTGTAAATATGTGCAGTCCCTGAGCAACCCGACATAAGGTATGTCAAACTGGACTGTGCAAATGAATTATTAGGCTCCACTGAGGACATGAGGTAGGGAGGGGTGTGACAGAGCCGGGACTTTCATGTGACATAGAATGGCGCACCTGATCTGATAAAGGTGTGCAATAGGTGTGAGGGACGGCCCCCAGACAGAGACGCCGGAAACAAGTGGGAAGCGTGACACGGCACCAGCGGGTCAGCTGCAGCCACTTCTAGTAGTCGTGTTTGGAAATATTACCGCAACGACCGAAAAAAGGAATAGAAGAAAAAAAATGAAGATCGAGTCCTTGGATTGGGCACACGGACGGCATACTGGAGTGTACTGGGGATGAGCCACGCACGGAGGAGGACGAGTGCTTGCTCCCCATTGGACTTGGCAAACGCACCACTCATCAGAACTGGTGAAATCGTTTCAGTTTCTTGAACCTTTTTGGCGTGGTATACCACGAAACGATCGCATTTTGAGTTTTTTCCCTCTTTTTTGTGCTGGATTATTTTGGGATTATACTTTCTTTTTGGCCCCCATCAGGCCCGCAACGCCAAGCGTGGATGGACGGTATATTTTGATTAACCTAATTGGCGTGGACACTGAGGGACATTTAATTGTGACATGCTGTTCGAATATAAAGTTAAAAGGGAGTTAAATAAAATTTGGTGATGATCAGTGGTTTTTGTGTTAATGTAGGAGCAGTTGAAACAGGCCGAATTTGACCAGGAGCACTAAAGTAAGGGGGGAGAAACGAATACGACACAAAGATTATCTCCACGTTTGCAATGACTGCTAGTTGCCTTGTTGCCATCTTTCTTTGGTGAAGTGAAGCCAAACTTTGGAGCGTTTGAACCTGGTGGGCGCCACTGTTGTTTACAACTACAATGCGCGTGCTAAACCGACGTAACTTAATCACGCGAGTGCTTTCTGGAATTGACTGTGTGTAATTTGCATAAATTACGTGAGACTCGTGCTGGTTGGAATCGATAAGAGAATCGCTACATAAACTGCCAAACAATTCCATGGAATTGAAACACACGGAACCGGTTCTCTACAGGAACCAGTTCTCGATTCCCAACCCTATACTCAGCTGGTGGACACACTTTTCTGAGGTTTTGTTCGTTGGCGACCTTTGGAGGAGATGCACTTCCAGTGTTTGTATCCAACCACATGTGAAAGTCTGGAGTCAGTTAAATGTCAAATCGTAAAATCTGAGTGCTGAAGCTCGTTTTGTGTGAAACAGAAATTTCCAGGCAAAGATTTAGAATGAAATCCACGCAAGTCTTAGTACATGAGGACCCTGGGCCTCATGTACGAGGAGATGCTCATCCCAGTGTGATTTTCACAGGGAGACAGCTGTGACACAGTTGTATGGAGCCCCGTTTGGGTCAAAATTCAATGAATAAATGAATCTATTATTATGATACAGGCATTTCTTATTATGAAATACGTATCCATTATTATTAAATGTTTCCCATTATTATGAAATATTTCCCATTATTATAAAATATATGTGTATTATAATGAAATATTTCCCATTATTATGAAAAAATGTAATTATTATGAAATATATTTTATTATTATTTAATCTTAGTTTAATGCATAATAGTTTTTTTCAGAATTGCTTTTACATAATGGCTTCCTTTTTCATAAGAATGAGTTTTTACATAATAATAATAACATTTTGCCAGTGGGCGGGGCCAGTGGTTGACCTGCACGCTCATTGGCTGATCCTTCTCCATTCTACGCTCTGACTAGTTTTGGCCGTGAGGTCCCATTAGCAGCGGGCCGTGGCGTCATCAAGGTGCGCTCCTAGTCCGATTGTAGCTATGGCAGCTTGGACTGAACTACGGGAAACCTTGACGTTTCTTAGTCGATGTCACCTTTTAACCGTAAATTGAGGTGCATTCTGCCACCTACTGGCCTGGAGTATATACACTGCACCTCTCGCCCACTATCGATATTCACTGTTCTGTTGCTTATGTCTGAATGAAAAAGCAGCCAATCACATAAATGGCTCCGCCCTCTCTGCTGTGATTGACACACAAATCATTCTTATGAAAAACAAAGCCATTATTTTGTAAAAGCTCGTTCTTATGAAAAACGAAACCATTAACATAATAATGTGAAATATTTCATAATAATAAACACCTGTATTTCAAAATAATAGACTCATTTATTCATTGAATTGTGACCCAAACGGGGCTCCATACGGTTGATCCGGACAGATTAAAGACGCACTGTGTTCTACCAAGCAGATGTGCATCCCTGCAGTCGGACAGAGCTTGAGGATATTTTAAAGTGACGGTGCTTCATGATTTACCCACCGGCATTCAGCTGCAGCGGTCTGAGACTTGCTTGTGACATTAGATGTCCGGATATCTGCATTTAAAAGCCTTAATGTGCACACACAGGAACGTCAGTGCTTTGCTGCACTTATCAGCACTGACGTGCACGTGCTCATGTGCAGTTTGTGCTTGCATCTGGAGATTAAAAGCACATGCCGGTGTCTGTGAGTGCAGGTCTGAGATTCTCCAGGCTGAGAGACACTGGAAACCCTCCTGCAGGCTGCAGGGATCTGACAGAAGACAAATATAGACACGTCAAACCAAACAACTGCCTGAAAAGCCATTTATTTTGAAATGCTGTATTGAGACTGCTGACAGAAAGTAGCCAGGGAGATCACATGTCCTTCAGCTTTGCTCACTGGCTCACTGTCAAATCCAGCTGCTGTTCGTATGTCGAAGGAGCCAAGTGCAATAAAAGACATTTAACATTTAGATTTAGATTTAACATTTAGATTTAGTTTAATATTTAGATTTAACATTTAACATTTAGATTTAGATTTAATATTTAGATTTAGTTTAATATTTAGATTTAACATTTAACATTTAGATTTAGATTTAATATTTAGATTTAGATTTAACATTCGACATTTAGATTTAATATTGAGCTAAATGTGAAGAAAATGAGCTAAATATTGAAAATATATCAGTTTGAAAACTGTAATCAAGTTTTTACATTCAGCAAACTAAAACACGGCTGAAAGCAGAGTAAAGAGACAATCTGACAGAAAACGGAGGGAAAAGTAAAGATGGGTAATGTACGTACTGTGCTGGTAATAACGGTGAAAGGCTCCATCAAGGTTTTCAAGCAGTCTCGAGTGTTTTTTAAGGATTTATAGATAAAATAAAACTTAATTGTCGCTTTTCTTTTCCAGGAGTCAGAGTGACACCTTTAAAAGCAACAGGACAGAGCTCATCCCGATGTAGAGACACCAGTGAGATGGTTGCACCGATGCGAGCTGAATATCCACAGACACAAACATTTTTGTAATCAGGCGAGAACACCACGACTGAAATCGATAAGTGGCCGCGATGTGATGCAAGGAGGCAGAAACCCAATACGAGGGGTGTTTGCCTGTTCCATCAAACTGCAGATGTGTATCTGTTTTCAGACAGGTGATTTTTGGTTTTTGTTGTTTTTTTTTTAACCTGGTATGAGTCTGAAGGTAGTTGTTCTTTTTTCCTCAACTACAATAATTGTCGAACAAGTGAAAGTGCATCTGAGCTTCAGGCTGAAAATATCCCAAAATGTATGAGGAGACTTCCACGTGACAAACATCTGGAAGTAGAACTCCTCCTCCCACTGATGGAATAAACCTGCTGGCAGAGACACATGTTCAGTGATGGAGATGATTTTTATCCTTGAAAACTCATAAAAGCCATTTTACTCTGAAAACCCTTGGCGAAATAAGAAAAGCACTCGGAGAGCGCAGACCTCCACCGAGCGCAACAATTATTGAAAATTTGAAAGTGATCCAGAATCCAGGATTTCTTCCGGATCACAGCCAAAATAAAAATCAGTTCTTCCTTTTCACATTTCCAACAACTCCTTCATCAAAATGCATCCATAACTTTTTGAGTTATCTTGAACACAGACAGACAGATAACCTCCTTGGCGGCGATAATAAGAAAAAGATTTTAAAAATGACCACCTTTAGATGGTTCAGTTACTGTGTAATACACAGCAGTAGAAAAAAGTATGTTAGAATTAATAGTTTTTTTTTGCATTAATTTGCCATAAATGTGGCAAAAATAATTATTTTGTCTTTACTGAACACAGCCATTAAACATTAAAGGGTAAATGAAGCCATAGACTAATTACTTTAATAAAGCTAACTGGAGTCAATAGTTTCCATGAACTTTCCTCCAGGTCTGTAAGGAGTCTGGAGGTTTGGAGCTACTTTGGTTGATAAAAGACTCTCAAACATCTGATCTTATCTGCAGACATATGTGGACATCACTGAAAGGAGGTCTCTGAAGATAAACATCTTCATCTTGGTTGATCTGTACCAGACTGGAAAAAAGATACAAAAGTCATCTCAAAGGCATCCGTCAGTAGACGAGTGTCTAGATCTGTAGACAGTTTAATACCGTGCCAACCCTTGAAGAAGTAAACGTCCAGACCAGATGCAGAATCTTTAGTGACGTAAAGAGGAACCCACAAATGACAGCGAATGAATTGACATTCTCAAAGGCTTTTGAATTGATTGGCAGTTCAGAAAACCCATAGACTGCAGGAGTCAGAAACTGGTGCCTCCAAACCCGTCCAGACCAACCCAGAACCTCACAGAGGTCTGAGTACAGGCAACAGCTCAACAAGCCATATTACCTTCTAAATAATCATGATTATGAACTCTTATGTGACTGTTAGATGAGAATTTGGATATCTTCTCACTCGTAAGAATTATTACCTTGGCCAAGGAGGTTATGTTTTCAGTGGTGTTTATCTGTCCGTCTGTCCGTCCGTACTGACGGAATCACAAATGATTGGAAAGACTGTGTGATGGACAGCCACACAAGCACATAAAACATCAGGGTAAGTTTATTTTTAATGTAATTTGACCACATGGTAATTTTGATATTTATAATGGGTGCACACATTTATTTAGTCCTGTCAATATTGCTTTGGGAACTTATTTTCTTTTTCTGAGTTTGCTAGAGCATGAGGTGGTTGCTGTATTCTGCAGGGCCATCAGAGAACCACACCTGCATTGCATAATGGATTGAAGGCCATCTCCTTCTAGAGTTTGGAGAGTGGGAGTTTTAGTTAAATTGTACAGTTTAAGGGTTTTCATTACTTTGGTAGTTTTTCTTATTTGCTTGATTGAGATTGCTTTTGTTTTGAGTGATGAATTGATTTCTGTCTTGTAACTTTTGTAGTTTAGTTTGTAGGTTTGTCATCCCCCATGAGTCTGTGTTGGTGAACTGATCACTCACTATAAATGTTTCCCTTGTGTCATTTCGGAGGTTAGTTCAATGATGATAGGTTTGCAGTTTTGCAGGTTTGCACATTTTAACCTATTTTTGTAAATAAATTGGATCCTTTGATACTTAAAGCTCTGTGTCTCTCTAGTCTGGTCCCTCACAGACTGTCTGACCAGACTGCTCAGATGAAGATGCATCTGGAAATAGGAAGTGTTCTTTGACTGTCAGAGGAATCTATGTTGAAAACAATATGAAAATGCTCAAGGCTGGGTTTGGGTCGTCTATGTGGCAGCCAGACAAACAGACCAAAACCTCCCTCCGATAAACTCTGAGCTTCCTGCTCCCTCACCAGATAACAACCCACTTTAACAGCCGTAATCTGGCTGGGGAGACTCTTCCTCACATTTCTCCTGATGCGGAGCCGAAATAAACACATACCAATTACCAGGCGCCGGTTCACTTGGGACCGTGACATCCTGCCAGGAGAGCAACCGCTCGCTTCCTCCCAGCAGCAGCAGCAGCTAACTGCAGCGGGAGGCAAATCAATGAGCGCAGGTCAGTTTCTGCAGGAATCACCCTGCTGCTCGACGGGGGCTGTCAACAAAGACGAAGCTACTTCAAGCTCTCAATCTTCCCAGGTGTAATGGAACTTATACCATTTCCTCGCCAAAGCCCCCAAAGCCCTCAATGCCCCCCCCCCCCACTCTACTCTCAGCTGGATTGAACCTTTCTATGAGCTCTCCTAGGAAGCAGAGAACGAGAGAGTGTTTCTCAGAGAGACGGCATGTGTGAAGAGCGCAGAGGGGTTGGACGTGCAGAGAGACAAATATCCACAGAGAGAATAGTTTGTAAATCCTGGGGGGGTGGGAGGTGCCGACAACGAGACAGATGAAGGGCCTGGTGGTGCAATCAGTGGTGGTTAACAGCTGATCATTCACTCGGGTTCAGGCTCCTCACAGCTGATGCTCAGGATGCTAACAGGCTGGAACATGCACAGATGGATTACACCCTCCAGAGCTTCTTCCAGGTTTGTGTTTGTATGGAGATCATATATTTGGCCCATCACTGGCGGGAAAAGGAGGACTGGAATCAGGAGCTGTAGATCTGGCCGTCTGTTGGCAGCAGTGAGACGGCTTTATGTTTCACTTCCTGAGCACAAACAGCTGGAAGAAATCTAACTGGGATTAGTGCTGAGCGGTATACTGGTTCACACCGAATACTAGGGCTGGGCGATAAATCGATTTAATCGATTAATTCGAATTTGTACTTAATGTCGATTTGTTTTAATGAAAATCGATTTTCTCATTAACATCCGCCACCAGCGCCTGCCTGCTGGGCTCCCGTAGGTCAGAGAGCGTGGAGTGCGCGCCCCCCTCCCCACCCGCGCTAGGTACACAAACAAGCAAGCAGTGCTGATCTTACACCGAAGAAAAAAAACGTATCCTCAGTTTTTTGGAATTGGTTCGGGTTTGTGGCGTCAGACACAGAACAAACAGCACATCACTGCAAAGTCTGTTTAAAGGCTGTTGCTACCAAAGGTAGCAGTACTAGAAATTTACTGCAGCACCTTAAACAGAAGCATGCTGCCGAGTTGGAGAGGTGTTGCTCCCTACGAAAAAAACGACCGCGGCAGCCCAAGCACCGCCACCAAAAACAACCTACCGTCTTGGAAACGTTGACAAACTGTATCCCGTATGATAAGAAAGGAGCCCGGTGGAAAGCTGTCACGGATGCAGTCGTGATGTATATTGCAAGAGATATGGTGCCCATATACACCGTGGAAAAGCTGGGGTTTATTCACCTGCTCAAAGTTTTGGATCCCAGGTACGTGCTACCAGGCTGCAAATACTTTTCTGACGTTGCCTTGCCTCGTAAATTACAATGGAAGCCTAAAATTAAATTTTTAATTTTATTTGATGCAGATGTTTAAGTTAAGTTAACATGATTCAGGGAATCAAAATAGTGCCCAAATACTTTTTGTTTACCACACAAGCACCTCCTTATTATGCAAAACATGTTCAGGTAACTGAGAGTTTTGTTTGCACTTTATTTTGTCAACCTCAAAAAAGGGGTCTTATAATACTATGTTTTACTTATTTTTTGTGTCATTTCGAAACTAGATTACTGAAAAGTTACATTGTCACTGTTCACAATGGCAGGCAGGGCTTGCCATCTCTTTTTTTGTGGCTTGTTTATGTAACTGAATCTCCAGAAGGGAAAATTTAAACAAAATAAAACTGAAACTTGTTTTGAACAATTTCTTTGTCATCTACAAATTGATTTTAGGTAGGGGGTGAAAAAAATCGATTTAAATCGTGAATTGGGATTTTTTCTGAAAAAATCGGAGATTTTTTTTTTAGGCCATATCGCCCAGCCCTACCGAATACTGGTGTTTATTTTTCTTATGATATGAATTTTTCATATATCGTAATACCGGTGAGTATGTACTGTAGCGTACACAATAGTGATCGACCGATTATCGGTCGGGCCGATTATCGGGGGCGATATTTGGAAATTTGACTTATATCGGCATCGGCCTTTTTTTAATCCGACCGGCCGATATGAAGAAATCCATTTAAAACTGGGTTATTCTGGCTAAGATGCCGCTGCGCCACTCTCTCCTGCCTGCTGTCTCCTGCATTATTCACCTCGTCCTCTGATTGGTTGAGCGGCTAAGGCGGAGCCTCCGAATAAGAAGCTGTCATCACAAACACGGGAGAGTGAGAGGAAAAGTTTTCTTGTGTGAGAAGCTCCCGACAGAAAACACATGTCAAAGGTAAATGCAGAAAGCTCTTCTGAAATGGTAATAAACATCCCAGAACTCTGCATCTCACACTACTACTAACGTTACAGTGAGCAGCAGAATAACGTAAGAGCAGAGTAAACCTTAGCGGCAGCTCTGCTAACTCGTATTACGTCCCAACATATCTGTGAATTATTTAAAAGAAGACTGCTGATAATATCGACATGGAAACAGTCCATGATAGAAAAGCATGTGTGTGTGATTAAGAGAGAGCATAAAAAACTCAGTTCACTTGTTTTAGGGAGCGCTAAGGTGGAGGCTGCTTAGCTTTTACCATAAAATTAGTTCGTCCATCTGATGCTAAATGCTCCGCAGACTATGTATTAGCAACGGGGGAAATACACCGTACTTTCCGGACAGTAAGCCGTTACTTTTTCTCACGATTCGAACCCTACAGTTTATACAACGATGTGGCTAATGTATAGATTTCTACGGGCCAGCTTCATGCCGTCAATACGTTTATCCTCGTCAGAATGAAATTACCGAACCGGTCACAGTGGACCAATGAAACTGTTCAATTAAATCAAACACACTCACACTAAATTCTTCAGATCAGTCATTTTGTGCTTCATGCACACACCCTCATCATGGAAAACACACGAAGGAGTGCATATGATTTAGCTTTTAAGTTAAAGGCAATCGATCTGTCGGTCAGAGAAGTAACCAGAGCTACTGCACGTATTTATTTAGAGATCCGAATATTCAGGTGCGCTCAATAGGAAATCACGGTACGTAATGTGGAGATTAGTATGTAGTTAAAGTCACGTGAAAAACTGTACAACTCACAACTACTAATGTTGCTATGAGCTTTCTGGTCCTATGATCTGAAAATGAACGGGAAGATGAAAGAGTAAAATTCAGAAATGATTCATCTGAACAAAGTGGTGGAACATTTTAAATACTGTGTGAGCTCATTAAAACCCGAAAGGCTGTTTGTGTCTGTCAGGAGTTTAACTGCACTCATAACAACTATTATACTTTTTTATGTAGCCTTTGTCATATTAATCATTAATAATGTAGCAACACAGTTTTGAATGACAGGGTCCTTGCTATTGCATGGTAAAATATAATATTTGATAATGAAATCAACTTAAGGCATCCTAAATGCTGCTGTTTTATATACTACTACTTTATAAAATCTCTGGAAACAAGTTTTTATTTGCATTTACTAGAGATAATGCTGAACCTGAGAACTCCTGCACTTTTTGTTTTTGTTTCAAGTTAAAACAAATTAAATTAAATCAAATTAAATTATTTCAGTTATACTGAAATTTTATTAAATTTATTGTGAAAAAATTTAGGGACCTATTATCTAAGTTTTTATTTAATGTTACAAGAGGTGCTGCTGAGCCTGAGAACTCCCTGTATTTTTGTGTGTTTGAACTTAAAACAAAGACAAGTCATTGTAGTTATATTTAACTTTTACTGTATTTTCTGTAATTTCAGAGAGCTATTTATTTAACCTTTTATTCAACTTTATAAGAGATGTTTCTGAGTGTAGGAAATTCAGGCACTTCTGGAGCTTTTATTTTCTATTTGTGTGATTCAATGAACATGCTTTAGGCATTTCAGTGAAGTTTAGTGGTTGCATTATTCAATTTTTTTTTAGGCCAATTTTTACACTTTTACTCCAAATGAATATCGGCTCCAAATATCGGTTATCGGCCTCCTCTAACTACTAATAATCGGTATCGGTATCGGTCCTGAAAAACCCATATCGGTCGATCACTAGTACACAACGTTGGGAACGCCGCGCGACGGAACATTGTTTGACAGGGGACTGTTTTGCAGTTGCGCTGGAGTCACAACACGCTACTAGTTTACGGTTAAACGGTGATGGATGCAAACAGCGAAAGTCCGGAAGTGGAAGCTCCAGAACGGCAACATGAGACTGAGGAACTTCTTCCTAAACGAGGAGCCGTGTCTGTCGTGTGGAAGTTCTTTGGATTTAAAAAAGACGACGTCCAACAAACTACAATAATCTGCAAATGTTGCCGAGTTTGCATTTAACAAATAAACCCATCTGAATGTGAAGGCCCGTAAATATCCTTCAGATCCAGACTGGCTAGCAGTCAGAAAGACCAAGGAGAATCAGGAAAAGCCACGTGCTTAAACTAATGCATAACTTGTAAATGACTAAGTTGTACTTCATGAAGATCATCCCGTACTGTGCTTTTGTGGTTTTGAACCAACAATGAACAGATAGTCATTGTCTGGTGCCAGCAGATCCCAGCGAGCCTGGAGAAGGAAGAGGTCAGTATGGATCACGGATTTTATATAAATTAGGTCATTGATCCTGAAAGTTGCTTCCGTTAAGACCTTTTTTTTTATGCTTTTAAAAAAACATAATGGTGAAATCCACTAATTTAACTCTGCAGCTTTGCTTGTTAGTTTTAATGACCAACTGTGACAACTGGAAGCAAAAGCAGGTGATTTTTCAGGCTGGACTTGATGGAGCTAAATCTCCTCAGATTTACAGGCCAGTCTGGGCTGTGAGGGCCAGACGACAGCTGGTTATCAACATTTAACCACTGAGGGGTGAAAATACAACGTCAGTGCACCATTAACTGTTTTTGTTTTTGGCGGAGTCTACCCAGTTGTCTTATGCTTCCCTGCACCATCTAATTGGTCGCATGCGCTCAGGGATTCAGGGCTTAACCTTTGCTGTCATTATTCTTTTCTTTTGTGCGGTGTAATTGAGGAAGGACTGACAATTTGCATTGAAATGAGCCATGATGAGTTTGTCTTTCTAAAGGACAAACGGCAACATCCATTATTTTCAAGAGAAACGAAAGAAAAAAGGTGAAAGATAAAAATGAATATTGGATTTATTGGGACTTATTACCAAGTGTGGACAGTGGTAGATGACAAGGGTGAGATGGGGAGATGCTGCAGCTCTGCTGATGCAACATCTCTGGCTCACAGCTACCTCATATGGGCCATCGCGAGGTGGAAACATGTCTTCTTGTCCAACTTCAGACACAAGTCCAAAAGCCTGGGTTTGGGTTAGGCTCTGCGACAGTTTGGAGGTGCATCAGTGTTTAGTTCAGTTCTGCTCAATTCAGCTTTATTTGTAAAGTGTCTATTACAATACAAACTGTCTGGAGAAGCTTTTCAGAGACCAAGATCATGACTAGGGTTGGGAATCGAGAACCGGTTCCTGTAGAGAACCGGTTCCGTGTGTTTCTATTCCATGGAATTGTTTGGCAGTTTATCTAGCAATTCTCTTATCGATTCCAACCAGCACAAATCTCACGTAATTTACGCAAATTACACACAGTCAATTCCAGAAAGCACTTACGTGATTAAGTTACGTCGGTTTAGCACGCGCATTGGAGTTGTAAACAACAATGGCGCCCACCAGGTTCAAACGCTTCAAAGTTTGGCTTCACTTCACAAAGAAAGATGACAACAAGGCAACTTGCAGTCATTGTAACAGTGTCAGGAGGGAACACGACTAATATGCAGAAACATTTGAACACACAACATGCGATAACGAGTGTCGTGTTTTTCACGCGCTTCGGACTGATGGATCTCAACCCAGCAGCAGTAGCCAAGCTAAGATCACCTCTGGTAACTCTGGTAAGTAGCCATCCCGCTGCCTATGTGCTTCTTTGTAAAACACACTATAACATTAGCGCTATGCTATTAAACGAATGCCTTCTGCATTACATTTAGAAGATGACCATGACGAGAGAGAGAGTCTGGCTGGTTCAGAGGCTGAAAGACATGATTATTCTTCTGCAAAAGAACTGTTAATTCTTCATAGTATTTGCAGATTTGTACTATGCACTGTTCCATTGTATTTGATAGTATTTATCTTTCTTTATTATTATTTTTGAGTGCTTAGTGAGCTCATATATCCTTTTAAAAGGGAGATTTTTTAATTTCTATTAGTAAAAATCTGTTAGTATAATGTTACACATTCTTGTGTATTTGCACAGTTACATATTACAACAGTTAGCACGTTATCCAGGCTTTGGGCCTCTTTTGACCTCGCTGTTGAGTTTCTAAGGTCGTGACTTCTAAGTAAAAAGAAAATTGATGCTAATAAAACTGTTAGTTCTCCTTTTTCCCCAAATTAGAATCGATAAGAGAATCGATAAAGAATCGAATCGTGAAACAGTATCGATAATGGAATCGGAAAAATCTTATCAATTCCCATCCCTAATCATGACCTCCGAACAAACATGAATAAAATTATCAAAAAATAAGTTAAGAAACAATAGCAAGTAGAAAATTCCCTTAGGGGGAGGAAAAACCTTTAAGCCAAACAGTGGCAAGGAAAAACTCCCCTTTAGCCCTTTAGGCGCCAGAGTTTTTTCAAGAAAATATTCAATTTTGATATCAAGATTTCAAAAGGCTATAACTTGAATGCAGTTTGAGATAGAGGTATACTGTCAATGAGAAAATTATTTAGTATGACTCAAAGTTTGTGATAGGAGTGAAATTATTCAAATAATTTGCATATTATGACATCACAAGGTGGCGGCCATATTGGGAAATGTTCAATTTTGATATCAAGGTTTCAAAAGGCTATAACTTTAAAGTGGTTTGAGATAAAGGCATGGTTTCCTGCAGACTTTATTTGGCCAGGCGCCCCGCCCGGCCTGAAATCTCGAGCGCCCGGGCTACAATGTCGGAAAAAAAAAATGTCGGGCAAAAACAAAAAATGCAATGCATGCAAGCGACACGGCAGCGCTTGAGAACTGATCAGCGCACATAGGTTTGTGTTATAATGAATTAATGTTGATTCTCTAGTGCTGCGCTGTTTGCCTGCAGTGCATTCTGGGCCACCTCTCTCTCTCTCTCTCTCTTTCACACACACACACACACACAGTGATAACCTCAATGTCGATCACTCACGTTTGACAGCTCACGTCTCGTCTCACTTCAATACAAGTTTTCCTCCGCTCGCTTTTATGTCGGTCCGTAATTATTTATAGTCAGTAGAGATTCTGGTAAACTTTATTCGTAATAGACCCGGTGCTTTTGTCTTGACCAGACAGTGCGACCTCTCACTGCCTTTTTTTTTTTTTTTTGGTTCGCCAATTCATTAAAGTGACACACGCACACTAATCAACATTATGTTTAACTTTGTCTATAAAAGAAAAAAAAGAACATTAGGTATTTAAACTAACTAACTAAATAAATAAAGACCAATGGGCGCACTGCCTGTCATCTGGACTCCAAGCTCACGTAGCTTAACTTGACAGCTGTCACTCTGAGGTGATTGATGACCAGTCCGCCCAGTCAAAAAGGTAACGCCTACTATGTAATTTACTGGTATGCAATTGATCAGTAGTAGAGTAAATGAGACATAGTCTTTTAGTTAAGAAACTGAGGTAGCCTACACTTTATAGTGTTTTCCATCATCATGTTTGTGGGTTTGTTGTTAAGCAACTTCTTTCATATTTTGAGGGCAAAAATAATAATGATTGCACAATCTAATTAATTAAGTAATTTATCCTTTTTTTTGGTTCTCGGCTACCATTCTCGGCTTGAACCTCACCCCCCCCCCCGGCCAAAGTTTTTCCTGCAGGAAACCCTGAAAGGCATACTGTAAATGGGAAATATCTTCAGTATGAACCAAAATTTGGGATGGAAATAGATTTGTCATCTAATTTAATTATTGTGACATCACCAGGTAGCAGGCATAGAAAACATCCATTTATGTTTTCAAGATTTCAAAAGGCTGCAATTTGAAAGTGGTTTGAGATAAGGGCATACTATAATTGAGAAATATTGTTGAAGCAAAATTTGGGCTGTAAGTAAATTGTCAACTAATTTGCATATTGTGACATCAACAGGTGGCGGCCATGTTGGAAAATGTCAATTTTCTTATAAAGATTTCAAAAGTATATAATTTGAACGGTTTGAGATAAGGGAATACTTTCAACAGTCAATGTGAAATATATCCATCCATCCATTATCTATACCCATTTTATCCTTGAAGGGTCACGGGGATCTGCTGGAGCCTATCCCAGCTGTCTACGGGCGAAAGGCAGGGGTACACCCTGGACAGGTCACATACAGACAAACAACCACTCACACTCACATTCACTCCTACGGGCAATTTAGAATTACTCAATTAACCTAACATACATGTCTTTGGACTGTGGGAGGAAGCCAGAGTACCCGGCTTCGGCGTACCCGGAGGAAACCCACGCAAGCACGGGGAGAACATGCAAACTCCACACAGAAAGGCCAAGGTTCAAACCAGGAACCTTCTAGCTGTGAGGCAACAGTGCTAACCACTAAGCCACCATGCTGCCCTGTGAAATTCAGTATGAAATAAAATTTTTGATATAAATAAAAGGATTTAAGAATTTTTTCTAGGTAACTTAGAGACTTAGGGCCCTATCTTGCACCTCCCAATACCCAATACCCAATACCCATTACCTGCAAATTTCAGATTTAGGAGCCTCTGCCAACCGAAATGCAATCTTCCACCTCCCAAAACCTGCTACCCATTTTGCCGACTCCCTTAAGCACATTGTGGGCGCGGCAATGGGCGTGTCTCTTGCGCTTTCCACGAATTCGGTATCTTGCGGTACCTGTATCTCGCAGATTTTGGGTATTGGGTAATGGGTGGTCTGACCACCTATTACCCAATACCCAAAATCTGCGAGATACCAGTACCGCAAGATACCGAGTTTGTGGAAAGCGCAACTGGCATGTCGGCACGTTAAAGAGCGCGTCCAAATCGCGTCATTGTGCGTCCACCCAGTCACTTGTGGACTGCACAACCGGCTCTACCTCTCGATTATGCATCACTGTATTACTTTCATACATTATTATTCTCTTAAGTGCAGATGATTTCTGTACAGCTGTGGCATGATCTCATTCAGATGTTTGCTGTGGAGGAAACGAGGAGATCACAGAACTCTGTTGTGAGTTTCTTGTACTGTCCTCGTATCCCTCTGATCCTCTCCTTGCGCTGGGAACACCTGAGATGTTCTCACTGGTAGAAGGTAGATGTCCTCATACGTGTTCCTCTGGCTCAATGCTCATCCAATGATCCGTTCTGCAGTATTTTAAAAAGCACCGCTCCCAGCGGCTATGCGTCTTGGCGCAGCTGTGCGTCTTTGCGCAGGGGATATGTTCAAGATAACTCAAAAAGTTATGGATGGATTTTGATGACATTTTCAGGAGTTGTCAGAAATGTGAAAAGGAAGAACTGATTTTATTTTAGGTGTGATCCGGAAGAAATCCTGGATTCTGGATCACTTTCAAATTTTCGATAACATTGCGTGTTTAGTTGTTTCTTGAACCCTAAAGCAACCACAATGGAGACAGGAAGGGAGTTCTGGAATTTCAAGAGTTTAATTCTCTCAGATGTAAAAAAGGAGGATTCGAGGGTTGGCAGCCAAACCAACAATCCAGGGGACGACGAAGGCAAGGAGGTGGCACTGCGAATGGCTGGATCAGGCGTTTCTGTGGGAAGATCTGGAGACGAGTCTGGTTGAATGATGATTGAATAGGTACAGGTGTGCAGTGCCACACCTGGGCTGCTCGTCGGATGGTAAGGTGAAACATAGGTGGATCTGAGTGTCTATGTAGAGGATAGAAGGTGGCGCAGTGGGTTGTGCGCAGGAGCCCCAGAGGTGGAAGGTCGCGGTTCACAACTCAGCTTGAGACCGTAACACGCGCTCAATGGGGCCGGAAATTTTGTTTCTCAACATCTTCGTTAATTATTGCCCACAGCTCATTAAATTTCACTCAGGTATTGACACTGAAAACCTCTATAAAATTTCAGAGACTGATCCGGATCTGATCCAGAAGGCGGATTTTATCGCAATCTGTAAATCGCTGTATGGGAGAACTGTTGTGCTTGGCGAAGGTCTGTGCTCTCTGAGTGCTTTTCTAGTTAAGAAATGCTTTCCTGGAAGCTCACTGGCTCTATTTTTTTCTGAGCAGTTTGTTGGAACTTCTTGGAGTACAAAAGAAATTATTAAATCATTTGCTCCACATTAGTTAGAGCTAGTTATGTATATATCAGTGCAGAGGAAGAGGAGGAAGCGGAGGAAGCTCTACAGCAGAGTCCCAGATGAGCTGCCCATGAGAGCTGCTCTGATCTGGGTGAAAAGACGCTCCATAGCAGTTTGCAGGTACCGCAACCTGCGCTTTAAGGCAATGGCTACTGACGCACTGATTGGTTAAACAGTTGGAATGCCCTAAACACTCCCATGCATAATGTATGCATGATATTGTGGATTTCGCAGGTAAGATTGTGGGTTTTGGTAGGTGGAAGATTGCGTCTAAAGATCTAAAGATTCAGAACGCCCCCTGGGGGGGCGGTACCACCCCTGTTGAGAAACACTACTGTAGATGAAGAAAAAAAAAGTTCTGACCCATTTCTGATTAACACAAACTCCAGTGGAACAGTTTCATTGAACCCATATTACTACAAACGGTTGAAATACATCTAAATTAATTTACAGATTAAAGGTTTCTCTCCTATATAAGAAATCTTATTCTTGTCTTTCTACTATGTGTGAAAACATGTCAGCCCTAAAAAAAAAAAAACAGGAACAGGAAAAGTCCAACTTGGCACACAAATATACATTCACATATTTAAAACTGGCATTGTGTGCATGCTGGACCTTTATAATAGCTTTTTTGTCCCCACTGTCTTGCTCAGGATGTGGGACTGGGTTCCTTTTGTGAACTGAACTGGATTATGAGTTGGATGTAATGGGATTACACCTGAATTATAATGGTTTGGTCTGAACTGGGCTGTAGTCGCTGAACTTTGTAAACTTGTGTGCGTTCTGCGTAATGGGCCTTGAGAGTTCGTCCTCGTGAACTGGTGCAATGTAATTTAGCTGGCGTGACCCCTCCACCCGTGGTCATCCATGGCTGCTCAGACCTGTAGAGGTTCACGTGCTGCTGCTGGTCTTTCTCACAGCTGCTGAAATCAGAGTGGCCGTAACATCTGGGGCATTATAACTTTCTCAACAGTGTCTCTGTGTAACCATTCAGCCTCAGCATGAACAAAGAAAACCCGAACAGATGGGTTCGACAAGTGACAGCTAATCTGAACTTGGACACTGTGTTTTTTCTTTTTTTCTTTTTGTCTCCCCACAGTAGCAGCCAGATAACGGCGGGAACACAACACAGACAGAGCTCTCTGTGCTGTTTCGATTAGATAATGCCCTTTGACTGCTTTCCATGCCGCTGATGGAAGTCTTTGTGTGCACGTTGCCATTTCCGTTGCATTTTATTTCTCAAAATCTCAATACATGACATGGAAATGCAAATAGAAAACGCTCCCAACTATGCAGGGTTTATTGCTGGGGCCTATCACAGGAAAATGAGCAAATCAAAAGCAGCTTTACATCTGCCCATGAGCGTAATCACTACGAGCAGGTGGAACCGCCTCCATCCAGACTCAGTGCTCAGATCTGTGCTGAGAGATGAAAAATTGCTCTGTGATTAGTTGATATTCTGGTACCGATTAACCCCCCCCCCCCCAAACACACACACACCTCCTGAGACCCTGAATGGATGATGAACGTATCTTCTCAAACATCACTTCAACAGGATGTTTATTTTAATCATTTCGCTCGAAGCATCCCAGTGTCTTGTAATTAAAACGGGAGGAACACAGAAATTCTGCAGATATTAGCTGTGCGATGACAAAGAGGGATGAAAAAGATTTAATAAAGATTAAAAAAGATTAAACTAATATGAACCTTGGGGTGGAGGTGGCAATAAGAGTGTTGATGGGCCATGTTCATTTGGTCCTGATGAGGAACGTTCCAGTAAAAGAGGAGTTTACCAGTTATCAGGCCATCTCAATAATGACCTGCTATCAATCAATGAATTATTAAACATAGACAATAATGAATCAGGATAAACAAATCAGTTAAAGGGGAGAGGAAGGGGGTCTTAGAGTGGCTGAGATGGAAGGAAACTGATGCGTTCAGGGTTTATGCAGGTCAAATGAAATCTTATTTAATGCTTTTTGATGCCATTTTTAATGCTGTTTTTAAACAATTTAATGCCACACAGGGCTTGAGTGGAATATGACTTGGTTGCCCCCGCGACATCAGCGCCACTCACACTCCCAAATAGATGATTTATGTTAATATAATGATTAAATATGATCAATTATTTAAAACAAATAAATAAATAAATAACAAAGTTTACAATGCCAACTATAATGAGCCATGAGAGACAGAGGGCAAAAGGAAACATAATATTTTCAGCAGAGAATAAGATGTTATGGACCAATAAAATATTTTCCAGATTAAAGGTCTCAATAAATCTAAATCTAATCTAATCCTATGGCCAGCTGCACAGATCCGTGTGTGAAAGACACAACGTGATTAGTGAGCTGAGCGAGCGACTCTGGTGCGGATCAGGGCGGGGGGGCAACACCTACACGTCTACAGGTGGATTAGCAGCGACTCTGGTGCGGATCAGGGCGGGGGGCAACACCTACACGTCTAGCAGGTGGATTAGCAGCGACTCTGGTGCGGATCAGGGCGGGGGGGAAACACCTACACGTCTACAGGTGGATTAGCAGCGACTCTGGTGCGGATCAGGGCGGGGGGGCAACACCTACACGTCTGCAGGTGGATTAGCAGCGACTCTGGTGCGGATCAGGGCGGGGGGCAACACCTACACGTCTACAGGTGGATTAGCAGCGACTCTGGTGCGGATCAGGGCGGGGGGGCAACACCTACACGTCTACAGGTGGATTAGCAGCGACTCTGGTGCGGATCAGGGCGGGGGGGGGAACACCTACACGTCTACAGGTGGATTAGCAGCGACTCTGGTGCGGATCAGGGCGGGGGGCAACACCTACACGTCTACAGGTGGATTAGCAGCGACTCTGGTGCGGATCAGGCGGGGGGGGAACACCTACACGTCTACAGGTGGATTAGCAGCGACTCTGGTGCGGATCAGGGCGGGGGGGCAACACCTACACGTCTGCAGGTGGATTAGCAGCGACTCTGGTGCGGATCAGGGCGGGGGCAACACCTACACGTCTACAGGTGGATTAGCAGCGACTCTGGTGCGGATCAGGGCGGGGGGGAAACACCTACACGTCTACAGGTGGATTAGCAGCGACTCTGGTGCGGATCAGGGTGGGGGGCAACACCTACACGTCTGCAGGTGGATTAGCAGCGACTCTGGTGCGGATCAGGGCGGGGGGGCAACACCTACACGTCTACAGGTGGATTAGCAGCGACTCTGGTGCGGATCAGGGCGGGGGGCAACACCTACACGTCTACAGGTGGATTAGCAGCGACTCTGGTGCGGATCAGGGCGGGGGGGGGGAACACCTACACGTCTACAGGTGGATTAGCAGCGACTCTGGTGCGGATCAGGGCGGGGGGGGGGCAACACCTACACGTCTACAGGTGGATTAGCAGCGACTCTGGTGCGGATCAGGGCGGGGGGGGCAACACCTACACGTCTACAGGTGGATTAGCAGCGACTCTGGTGCGGATCAGGGCGGGGGGGGCAACACCTACACGTCTACAGGTGGCAGCGACTCTGGTGCGGATCAGGGCGGGGGGGCAACACCTACACGTCTACAGGTGGATTAGCAGCGACTCTGGTGCGGATCAGGGCGGGGGGGGCAACACCTACACGTCTACAGGTGGATTAGCAGCGACTCTGGTGCGGATCAGGGCGGGGGGGCAACACCTACACGTCTACAGGTGGATTAGCAGCGACTCTGGTGCGGATCAGGGCGGGGGGCAACACCTACACGTCTACAGGTGGATTAGCAGCGACTCTGGTGCGGATCAGGGCGGGGGGGCAACACCTACACGTCTACAGGTGGATTAGCAGCGACTCTGGTGCGGATCAGGGCGGGGGGGCAACACCTACACGTCTACAGGTGGATTAGCAGCGACTCTGGTGCGGATCAGGGGGGGGCACCTACACGTCTACAGGTGGATTAGCAGCGACTCTGGTGCGGATCAGGGCGGGGGGGCAACACCTACACGTCTACAGGTGGATTAGCAGCGACTCTGGTGCGGATCAGGGCGGGGGGCAACACCTACACGTCTACAGGTGGATTAGCAGCGACTCTGGTGCGGATCAGGGCGGGGGGAAACACCTACACGTCTACAGGTGGATTAGCAGCGACTCTGGTGCGGATCAGGGCGGGGGGCAACACCTACACGTCTACAGGTGGATTAGCAGCGACTCTGGTGTGGATCAGGGCGGGGGGGGCAACACCTACACGTCTACAGGTGGATTAGCAGCGACTCTGGTGCGGATCAGGGCGGGGGCAACACCTACACGTCTACAGGTGGATTAGCAGCGACTCTGGTGCGGATCAGGGCGGGGGGGAACACCCTACACGTCTACAGGTGGATTAGCAGCGACTCTGGTGCGGATCAGGGCGGGGGGGGGGGGGCAACACCTACACGTCTACAGGTGGATTAGCAGCGACTCTGGTGCGGATCAGGGGGGGGGGCAACACCTACACGTCTACAGGTGGATTAGCAGCGACTCTGGTGCGGATCAGGGCGGGGGGGCAACACCTACACGTCTACAGGTGGATTAGCAGCGACTCTGGTGCGGATCAGGGCGGGGGGGCAAACACCTACACGTCTACAGGTGGATTAGCAGCGACTCTGGTGCGGATCAGGGCGGGGGGCAACACCTACACGTCTACAGGTGGATTAGCAGCGACTCTGGTGCGGATCAGGGCGGGGGGGGGCAACACCTACATGTCTACAGGTGGATTAGCAGTGACTCTGGTGCGGATCAGGGCGGGGGGGGCAACACCTACACGTCTACAGGTGGATTAGCAGCGACTCTGGTGCGGATCAGGGCGGGGGGGCAACACCTACACGTCTACAGGTGGATTAGCAGCGACTCTGGTGCGGATCAGGGCGGGGGGGGGCAACACCTACACGTCTACAGGTGGATTAGCAGCGACTCTGGTGCGGATCAGGGCGGGGGGGGCAACACCTACACATCTACAGGTGGATTAGCAGCGACTCTGGTGCGGATCAGGGCGGGGGGCAACACCTACACATCTACAGGTGGATTAGCAGCGACTCTGGTGCGGATCAGGGCGGGGGGGAAACACCTACACGTCTACAGTAGGGCTGGGTTAAACGATTATTTTTGTAATCGATTAATCTAGAAAATAGTTTTTTGATGCATCGATTAATCTAACGATTCATTTTTAAATCCGATTCGATTCAATTTCGATTATCGATTATCTCCCCATAATTTGACCTATATAGCAATTAATGCAAATTTATCTCCATGAATAAAACACAAATTTCTTCTTTTCAAGTTCAAAAATGAATTGTATTGAACAATACAATAAAGTGCACACAGTTGTAGTGCAATGGAATCCTATAATAAAAAATAATAAAATAAAACTTTCCTTCAATAAATAAAAACTGCAAAAAAACACAATCTGAACCAAAATCTTATCAACATAAAATAAATAAAAAATAACAGCAGCGGTGACAGCTGCAATTTACAAAACAACACAATGTGTGACAGCAGCAACTTAGCCTAATCATTTAAATCTGTAAAATAAATAACAAATAATTTCAAGTATTAGGCCTATTACAGTTAAGTGAACAGTAGTTTAACTTTTAGTAGTTAGGATGCTCTCAGTAAGTGCAGCAGCCTCCTGGGGGGCGCAGGGGGGGGTGTTTTTTTTTTCATCTGATAGTACAAACTTTTCTGCTTATCCCTGTCCCTAAAAACATAAATCACAAACACAGTGCACAGGTAAAAAAAAATATATACATCTAAATGATCTGCCCATACCAATAAAGTATAATAATATAATAATAATAATAATAATAATAATAATAATAATAATACATTAACCTAAAAGTTGAAAGTTAAACTAACTTTAGCGTGTATTTGAGGAGTGTGTGTCTGTGTCAGTTTAAAAAAAAAAGGGTGTCGGCAAGAGGCGAGTGTGTGTGTGGGCGTGTGTGTGTTTAAGTGGGCACATATTCTGTGTGTGAGATAGAGGTGCGCGGAGCGGATAATCCGCATATCGGGCGGATGACTCGTCAAAAATTAATAATTTAATTAAATTCGGGCGGGTTGCAGTTGAAGCACTCAAATAATAATAATAAGAAAAAATATTTTACATATTATTAAAAAGGATGGCGGGTCGGTTCGGTTTTGAAAATTGGTGAAAAAACGTTCCTGCAAATGGATTGTGGGCAGATAGAGATTTTGAGAAGCGGTTGCGGGTTAAAATATACGTCATCCGCGCATCTCTAGTGTGCGAGGCTGGAGCACAAGTTACGTCGTGCGGTTTGGATGAATGACGGGGTTAATCACCGCAAACAAGCAAAGAAAAAAAAGTTGAAAACTTACGGTGTCTTCTCCACCACACAAGCAGCTCCCGGGTGCCTCTTCTTAAGGTGCTGGTGCATCGCGGTAGTGCTTTTATGATATGCCATCTCTATTTTTGCACAGGTCACAGACCACCGAATCGTTACCATTAGGTGTAAAGTACTCGCAAACTTTTGACATCCTATTACGAGATAGCTTCTTCTCCCCCGACTCGCTGCTACTCGATACCGCGGCCGCCGCCATTTTTTGATTCTGAGTGACGACGCATCGACGTGCAGTTTTTGCGTCGACGTAATCGATGACGTCGACGCGTCGTCCCAGCCCTAGTCTACAGGTGGATTAGCAGCGACTCTGGTGCGGATCAGGGCGGGGGGGAAACACCTACACGTCTACAGGTGGATTAGCAGCGACTCTGGTGCGGATCAGGGCGGGGGGGAAACACCTACACGTCTACAGGTGGATTAGCAGCGACTCTGGTGCGGATCAGGCGGGGGGCAACACCCTACACGTCTACAGGTGGATTAGCAGCACATGGTGGAGTTCACGTGAGGTGTTCATACCACAAATTAGGAGCGACTAAAGCGTGTCGTCGTAACCGGTCTGCACGAGCCTTTAGACTCAAGTCTGAACTATGATTTGGACCTCCAGAACATGCTGATGTCAGGTAAACTCTAATTCAGACAAACTTAAACACTGCACATGTTTGATAATAGGCTCCTTGGCCTCGACAGAAATTACACCTATTGTATTCTACAATTAGAAAACTGTGATTACCAGTCTTAATATTTTGGCCCAGCCACCATTTTTTTTTATTTTGGCCATAATAAAGATTAAATGTTAGTATAGAGTGTTAGCCCATTTTAAATGGCAACATAAATGGAACCTGCAAATTGAGTGGCAAATCAACGAATAACAGTTCAAGGTTGCTACTTGTTCTGCTGCTGTTGCTGGGGTGGATCGCAAACTGGCATGTTGTAGCTATATGTTATGACATAACATGCATGCCCTGTTCTATAGCCTGTCAACATTCAAAAGCAAAGAAATAACTTAATCACAATCTAGAGCAAATTTACTAATCACATTATAATACTTTATAACGCTACACAGCATCACTTATTCAGCGTCACACTAACTGTGATATTGTATATCATAGTAGTTTAGGGATGGGCAGCAAAGAAACGTTTAGGCCAGTCTGTCAGTATTTTTTGGATAAAATGTACTTCTGTGAGCAACTTTACCGTGTTTGAAATGTGCTTGAATAATTACCTATGAAGACAAGCAGACTGA